>VFSX01000446.1:25769-65769 GCA_016618255.1 Chlamydomonas sp. UWO 241 | reverse complement strand
CCCAGAGGACCCCGGGGCATGAGTTCAGGCGCAGACTGCAGTCTAGGAGGGCTCTACTAGGACAGCTCACAAGGCCACGCAGCTCGCCATCCTACCAGGGGAACAAACAAACAAACAAAATGTTGCCCTCCTCCCCTCCCCCCGCCCCCCCCCTCCTTCCGCTGCTACACAAGCGCCAGCTAGCTATGGATCAAGGGGGGTTTCGGGGTCTCGGTCGTGGTTTCGTGTCGGCTGGCTCAAGCTCTTGTCGTTGCCTATGATGCTGTGGAGCTGGTTGATCGCCGTCATGTGCAGTTTCTGGCAGCAGGCTCTAGCCTGGTCGTGATACTGCCCCAACTCACCTGGGTTTTGCTTGCTGCTGACACGACCACCAAACGCCAGGTTGAGCCACAGCGGCCCATCGCGTCCCATCAAGCTGCCGCGCCTGCGCCTGCCTCACCCACGCAGTCTCACGCATCCGCCCGCCCCGACCACACGATATCGCCCCAACTCATCTGGGTTTTGCTTACTGCTGACACGACCACCAAACGCCAGGTTGAGCCACAGCGGCCCATCGCGTCCCATCAAGCTGCCGCGCCAGCGCCTGCCTCACCCACGCAGTCTCGCGCACCCGCCCGCCCCGTCTACACGATATCGCCCCAACTCATCTGGGCTTTGCTTACTGCTGACACGACCACCAAACGCCAGGTTGAGCCACAGCGGCCCATCGCGTCCCATCAAGCTGCCGCGCCAGCGCCTGCCTCACCCACGCAGTCTCGCGCACCCGCCCGCCCCGTCCACACGATATCGCCCCAACTCATCTGGGTTTTGCTTACTGCTGACACGACCACCAGACGCCAGGTTGAGCCACAGCGGCCCATCGCGTCCCATCAAGCTGCCGCGCCAGCGCCTGCCTCACCCACGCAGTCTCGCGCACCCGCCCGCCCCGTCTACACGATATCGCCCCAATTCATCTGGGCTTTGCTTACTGCTGACACGCCCCCAACTACACTCACCCAACTACACCACCCAAAATACACGACCCCAAATACACGATATTGCCCCAACTCATCTGGGCTTGCTTACTGCTTACCGTAGTACCGCTTTTAACCACGAAACGCCAGGTTGAGCCGCAGCGCCCCATCGCGTCGATCAAGCTGCCACGCCAGCCAGTCGCGGCCACGTGCGTGCTGCTGCTGGCGGCTGTCGACGCGGCAGCATCCCGGCAGCAGCAGCAGCAGCAGCAGCAGGGCGGGGGGCAGCAGGCCGCCCCCATGGGTGGCAACGCGCCTGGCGGCAGCAGCGCCAACGCCTCGGCCGCTTTCGCGAGCAGCAGCGCTGCCGCCGGCGCGTCGTCGCCCTCGCCGCACGCGCTCCCTGACGCACCGCCCTCCTCTGTAATGCTCGCCGTTGCCACGCTCGACGGGCTGCTCTATGAGTACAGGTGTGGGGGGGAGTACGTGCGCGCAAGGGAGTGTGTGTGTGTTTGTGTGAATGTGTGTGTGTGTGTGTGTGTGCGAGTGTGTGTGCGCAAGAGAGTGTTTGCGTGTGTGTGCAAGCAGCAGCGCTGCCACTGGCGCATCGCCGCCCTCGCCGCATGCGCTCCCTGACGCACCGCTTTCCTCTGTGATGCTCGCCGTTGCCACGCTCGACGGGCTGCTCTATGAGTACAGGTGTGGGGGGGAGTACGCACGCGCAAGGGAGTGTGTGTGTGTGTGTGTGTGTGTGCGTGTGAGTGCGCGCGTGTGCGCGCGTGTCCGTGCGGGTCCGCTGTCTGCCATCGAGGCCCCTTCCATGCCATCTCTGACACGACAGTATCCGCACACACACACACACACACACAACCAACCAAGCGTCACATGAGGCCGTCCGCATGCACCGGCACTGCCTGTACTACTAATAGCAATACACCCCGGCAATTGTCACGAGGTCTGACCCGTGCACTGGGATGTCTTTCGAATAGCGGGTGACCGACCAGCGCCTGAACACACACACACACACACACCACCACCACCACCACCACAGGGTCACGGGGCTGGCGGTGGGTGTGTGTGCGGCGGCGCTGGACGGCGAGTGGGCGCTGCTGGGGAGCCCCTCGCTTGGGTGACGCCTCTTCCCCTCAGCATGCGCTCACGCTTTTGGGCCGCCCTGGGGGGGAGGTTCACTGGGGGAGGCCCCTCACCTCTGCCGGTTTTACAGGTTTACCATGTACGCGCCCGGAGGACCCCGGGGCGTGAGTTACGGCCTAGGCAACACGTCTAGGGGAGCTCTACTAGGAGAGCCCGCAACGCCACGCAGCGCGCCAGCCTACCAGAGCATAGCAGCTGGGTCCCTGCCTGCTGTGCCTGCCTGCCGCTGTTGGCGTGGAGGGGGGGGGGGGGGCTGAGGGCGAGCGGGAGCGGGAGCTGCTGCTGCTTGTGACTGGCTGCACTGGCCTGGCCTCAGCCCCTGTCCTCTGTCACTAGCCTTGCTCGTCCGTGTTGTAAAGAGGGCTGCTCTCCACGCTACAGCTGCAGGTGGAGCCGGGCAGGTTCAGCTGCCGGTCTTCGAGACGTGGCGGCACGCTACCACTCGCGCCCCCCCCCCCCCCCGCCCCCCGGGTTCGCATAAGACAGGTGGAAGTTGGCGTGAAATTGCGAGCCGACTCCTGGGGTGGCCTTGGCGCCACGGCACAGAAAAGCCACAGCAACAGCATGGCATAGCACAGCGCGGCACAGCACAGCACGATACAGCACACCACGCACTGAGCGGTCACACCAGGGGTCCCCCGGGCACGCACAAGACAGGTGGCAGAGGAGCAGGGGAGGATTCGTGCGCACGTTTCTTAGTGTGTCGGGCAGGCGTGTGGGCGTGGTAGTGGGGGAATTCAGCGTCGGGCAGGCGTCGGGCAGGCGTGTGGGCAGGCGTGTGGGTGTGGTAGTGTGTGTGTGTGGGGGGGGGGTCAGCAGTCTGTACACACGCGAGCTCAAGCGCCACGGCTGCAATCGAATGCAGCAAACGCCGTTGCCCCCATTTGCTGCCTGCCTGCATCCACACGAGCTTCGCGGCCGCACCGGCTGCAGCACACATCACGCTCACGCAGAGCTGCCACTCGGCTTGCACAAAGAGCTGCCACACATGCTGCAGCTGCCGGTTTTACAGGTTTTACACGTTCGCGCCCAGAGGACCCCGGGGCGTGAAAGGCCTAGACTACACGTCCAGGGGGTCTCTACTAGGAGAGCCCGCAAGGCCACGCAGCGCGCCAGCCTACCAGCTGCAGCTGCCTGAAGATAGGTTCTGCATCAAAGCTCCTCACAGGCGAGCACGCTGCGCCTCCTTCACGCGGGTACGGACGGCTGTCATTGCATTCAGAGCGCAACTGCACTTCCGAACCTTGACCCACGCTTATTGTTTTGCATCCGAGCTGGGATTCGGTGGGTTCGTCGAAGTGTGAGGTACAAATGGTATGAATGGATGCAGTGCTCCTGGGCGCACTGCTGGCCGTATGTGCTGTGCTTGTGAGCCTTCCACGCGTGCGAATGGCCTTTGAGACAACGCCCTCAACTTACACCCACCCACGCCAGGCCGCCTAGCCCGCCTGGTTAGCTCTACGCCATTCTGGACTCTGGCGTCAACACGGTGGGGAGCAGGGTGGCCGCAGCTGGGCTGAGCTCTGTAGAGGGATCCGGAGCAGCACCGGGCGCTGCTCACTTTGTCTCCTCGGCCGCAGGGGGCTCGCTGCTCTCTTCGGTCGAAGGCGCATCCTCCTCGCTGACAGGCTCGGTGGTGGGCTCGGCGGCGGCGGGCGCGGGTGCGCTGTTGTTCTCCGAGATCTGCAGCAGCGTGAGGTGCGATCGTAGGGGGGGTCAGGCGCAACGTGTGGGCGCGGGTGCGCTGTTGTTCTCCGAGATCTGGAGAAGCGTGAGGTGCGATCGTGCGGGGGTCAGTCGCAACGTGTGGGCGTGTGTGGGAGTGTGTGTGGGGGGGGGGCGTGGGTAGGTGCGTGCATGAGGCCCTCAGCCTTGCCACGCCTTCACCATGGCTGGCTGCAGCAGCATGCCGCCGATCTTGAAGCAACACACACACACACACACACACGCACACACACACACACACAAACACCTTGACCGTTGCTGGCCGCAGCAGCTTGTCGCCAATCTTGAAGCCACACACACACACAAAACACACACACACACACACACACACACACCTTGACCGTTGCTGGCCGCAGCAGCTTGTCGCCAATCTTGAAGCCACACACACACACACACGCACACACACACACCTTGACCTTTGCTGGCCGCAGCAGCTTGTTGCCAATCTTGAACCAACACACACACACACACACCTTGACCATTGCTGGCCGCAGCAGCTTGTCGCCAATCTTGAAGCCCTTGCGAAACTCCTGCAGCACCGTGTTGTCCGGCACGTCCGCGCTCTCCTCCTGCGTGTGTGTGTGTGTGTGCGCTTGTGTGTGTGTGTGTGTGCGTCCGGCACGTCCGCGCTCTCCTCCTGCGTGTGTGCGTGCGCTTGTGCATGTGTGTGTATGTGTATGTGAATGTGTGTATGTGTGTGTGTGTGTGCGTGTGCATCCGGCACGTCTGCGCTCTCCTCTTGCGTGTGTGTGCTTGTGTGTGTGTGCAGCACCGTGTTGTCCGGCACGTCCGCGCTCTCCTCCTGCGTGTGTGCATGTGATCATGTGTGTGTGTGTTTGTGTGTTTGTGTGTGTGTGCGCGTGCTTGTCGGGCCAACGGCGCTCTCCCCCTGCGTGTGTGCATGTGTTTGTGTGTGCGCACATCACAGCACGACACAGCACAGCACAGCGCGAATTAACCCAGGTCCCCACCTTCATAATTGCCTCGTGGAAGTTGGGGTCGAACTGTGAGCCGACTCCCGGGGTGGCCTCCACGCCCAGTGCGCGCAGGAAGTCGACAAACTGCTTGTACAGGTTCTGGTACGACGTGTTGATCTTCTCCTCGCCCTCCGTCTCACACTTGACCTGCGTGCGCGCCATGCCAAATGTTGTCGACCAGTCAGAGCAGTCAGCAGGGCTCCACATGCACGTTAAATCGTCAGAGCAGTCGTCATCATCAGAGTGGCCATCAGAGTGGCCATAAGAGTGGTCATCAGAGTGGTCATCAGAGTGGCCGTCATAGTGGCCATCAGAGTGGTAATCAGAGTGGTCGTCAGAATGGATAGCAGAAATCAGAATGGTAAGGGAAAGGGGCCGACGAGGTCACCAGAAGGGGCAGCACTGGAGCTGCGTGCCTGGACCTACACCCTGATCCTAATCGGAGCCCCGACAACGGCACCAACAGACCGCACACCTGCGTGCGCGCCATCTCAAAGTTGTCCACCACTGGCAGCAGCTGCGTGACGATGTCGCCGCGTGCGGAGTCGCCCACCGCATCCTTCTCGGCCTGCGAGTGTGGAGAGTATGGAAGTGTGAATGTGTGGAATGCGTGGAAAGTGTGAAGGTAAGGAGGTGTGAATGAGTGTCGAGGCACACATTTGCGTGGGGAGTGTGTTTGTGTGTGTTGCGTGAGGAGTGTGTGTGTGTGTGTGTGGTCGTGTGTGTGTGTGAGGGAGCGAGTGTGTGTGAGTGTGCACGTGTGTGTGCTTGTGTGTATGGTCGGGTGGTGCTCGGAATCGCTGACCGCGTCCTTCTCGGCCTGTGTGTGGAGGTGTGGAGGTGTGGAAGGTGTGAAGGTGTGGCAGAGTCAAGGCACGAGGAGTGATCGGTCGGGTGGTCGGGTGGGCGTGCGTGTGTGCACGCCTTGCTGGCTACTAGTTTTTTCGGGTCTTGTGTTTCTACTCAGAGTCCAGGTGCTCCAGTTGCCCTACCACATTCACAACGCCTGAGGCGGCGCCTCAGGCGACCCATTCCATGGCGCGGATCAGGCGGCGCCTCAGGCGCTCCGTCCACCTGAGGCGTCGCCTCAGGCGCACCCCTGATCGCCTCAGGCGCCGCCTCAGGCGTTATCCAAACCGCCTCAGGCGCCACACCGACCGCATCAGGCGCCCACCACCGCCTGAGGCGCACCCTGGACCGTCTCAGGCGTTATGACCGCATTCCATGGCGCGGATCAGACGTTGGGATTTTGGTAGGGCAGGTGCTCCAGTTGTGTCACGCTTTCGACGACGACGACGATCGGTCGCGTGGTCGGGTGGGCGTGCGTGTGTGTGCTCGTGTGTGTGTGTGTGCTGGCGGCATCGCCGACCGCGCCCTGCTCGTTCGGAGAGTGTGGAAGGTGTGAAAGTGTGGGTGTGTGGTTGCAGTCCTGAACCACCCAAACCCTTGACCCCCAAACCCCAGACCCCAAAGCCCTGAACCCAAAGACCCCAAACTCCAAAACATGCACCTTTGCCCTGCGCCTGAAATTACCAAAACCTGCAATGAGGCGCACGAGCTGGCCCCTTGCAGTCCTGGCGGTCGTCCCCCTTAACAACACAAACCCTAGTATAGACGCTGAACCACCCGAACCTTAACCGTTAACTGTCGACGCCGCTGAACACGCACCTTTGCCCTGCGCCCGAAGTTTTCGAAACCGGCGAAGAGGCGCACGAGCTGGTCCCTCGCAGTCCTTGCGGTCGTCCCCCTTGACCACCCAAACCCTATAAGAGACGCTCAACCACCCAAATCGCTGAACCTTGACCGTAAACCGTAGAAGACCAAAAGACGCACCTTTGTCCTGCGCCTGAAGTTTTCGAAATCGGCGGTCAAGCGCACGAGCTGGTCCCTCGCGGTTGCGGCGGTCGACTCTGCGGCGGTCGCGCGCGCCTCGGCGGCAAACACACCAGCCTGTGTTTGGTGTGTGTGTGCGTGTGTGTCTGTGTGTGTGTGTGTGTGTGCGTGTGAGAGTGTGAGAGAGTGTGAGAGAGAGAGCTGTTCCCTCGCGGCTCCGGCGTTCGTCTCGGCGGCGGTGGCGCTGGCCTGTGTGTGTGTGTGTGTGCACGTGCGTGTGTGTGTGCACGTGCGTGCGTGTGTGCGTGTGTGCATGTGTGTGTGTGCTTGCATGTGTGTTTGCGTGTGAGTGTGTGTGTGTGTGTGTGTGTGCGTGCGTGTGTGTGCGTGTGTGTGCGCTCAAGTTTACGGTCTGGTGTTGGACGCCTATGCTGGCGTATTATGCCTGTGTGTGTGAGTGTGTCTGTGTATGTGTGTGTGTGCCTGTGTGTGTGTGTGTATGTGTGTCGCGGCCCGATGGGTAAGACCAGGTGGTCTGGTGGAGCCCCCCGCACAAACACAACGAAACAAACACCGAAACACACACACACACACAAAATTGTCCCGGGCATAAGGTTTGTGCTAACAAAAACATCCCCAGAGCAGCGCCTCCGTGCTCTGCCGCCGCGTCCCCTTCAAAGGGTAGCTCTACCTTTCTGTAGCGCCTGCAGGCAATACACACACACACACACACACATGCGCACCTGCACCGACTCCATCTGCTCCTCCAGCTTGGCAAGCACATCCTCCTGTGTGTGTGTGTGCATGGGTGGGTGGGTGTTGACTGCAGCTTGGGAAGTACATCCTCATGCGTGTGCATAGTGTGTGATGCGTGTCGTGTGTGTGTGTGTGTGTGTGTGTGTGTTCATGTGTGCGCATGTGTGATGTGTGTGCATGTGCGTGTGCGCGTGCGCTTACATGTGCGTGTGCACGTGCACGTGTGTATGCCCATCAGCCCAAACCACTCCCACCATGGCGCCCTTGTCCACAGCGCCCGCAGACGGCAGCACACGCGCATGCATGCATGCATGCATGCATGCACGTGTGCTGCGTGTGCGCTGCATGTGTGCCCCAGGTGCACACCCGACCCTCACCATAATGACACGCCAGCCAGTCACCACGAGCACGCACCATGGCGCCCTTGCCCACAGCTTCCGCAGACAGCTTGCATGCATGCATGCATGCATGCATGCGCGTGCACACGCATGTGTGTTGCATATGTTACCCCAGGTACACACGCGACCCTAACCAGAATGACACGCCAGCCAGTCACCACGAGCATGCACCATGGCGCCCTTACCCACAGCTCCCGCAGAAAGCAGCACGCATGCATGCGCGTGTGCTGCGTGTGCGCTGCATGCGTGCCTCACACACCACCACAATCACAACAAAATAACACGCCAGCCAGCCAACCACAACCACGCACCATGGCGTCCTTGCCCACAGCT
Source organism: Chlamydomonas sp. UWO 241 (assembly GCA_016618255.1). Classification (NCBI taxonomy): domain Eukaryota; kingdom Viridiplantae; phylum Chlorophyta; class Chlorophyceae; order Chlamydomonadales; family Chlamydomonadaceae; genus Chlamydomonas; species Chlamydomonas priscui. Next base: position 57,639 of record VFSX01000446.1, on the reverse strand, counting down.
TCCGCAGAAAGCAGCATGCGTGCGTGCATGTATGCGCATGCACACGCGTGTGTGCTGGGTGTGTGCTGCATGCGTGCCTCACACCCCACCCCAATCACAGCGAAATGACACGCCAGCCAGCCAACCACAACCACGCACCATGGCGTCCTTGCCCACAGCTTCCGCAGAAAGCAGCATGCGTGCGTGCATGCATGCATGCGCATGCACACGCGTGTGTGCTGCATGTGGTGCTCCAAGTGCACACGCAACCTTAACCATAATGACACGCCAGCCAGTCACCACAACCACGCACCATGGCGTCCTTGTCCACAGCTTCCGCAGACAGCAGCATGCGTGCAGCCTCGATCGCCGACGGCTCCGGCGCAGCCTCCGAGTCGGACTCGGGTCCACTGCAGGAGAGTAACCACGCATGCGTGCATATGGATGTGTTACTGGTGTGCTACTGGTGTAAGTAGGTAGGGATGGTGTAACTCATGTAGGCGCGGTCTCGATCGCCGAAGGCTCCGGCGCAGCCTCCGAGTCGGACTCGGGCCCACTGCACGAGAGTGAGCACGCATGCGTGCATGCGTGATAAGCGCGCATGCATGCGTGTGTTTTTGCGTGCACCCTGATGCAGCTGGTTTGTTTGTGGGACTGATGTAACTGATTCAGGCGCGGTTTCGACCGCCGAAGGCTCCGGCGCAGCCTCAGAGTCGGACTCGGGCCCACTGCGGGAGAGTGAGCACGCATGCGTGCATGTGTGATTAGCGTGCGTGCGTGTGTGCGTCAACACTTGTGCAACTGGTGTGTGAAGGTGGGACTGATGTAGGCGCAGCCTCGATCGCAGAGGGGTCTGGCGCAGCCTCCAAGTCAGACTCGGGTCCACTGCGGGAGAGTGAGCACGCATGCGTGCATGTGTGATAAGCATGCATACATGTCTGATTAGCGTGCGTGCGTGTGCGTGTGCGTCAACAGTTGTGCAACTGGTGTGTACAGGTGGGACTGGTGCCCTGACGTGAGCACAGCCTCTCAGATCGCAGAAGGCTCCGGCGCAGCCTCAGAGTCGGACTCGGGCCCACTGCGGGAGAGTAACCACGCATGCGGCATATGGTTGTGTTACTGGTGTGCTACTGGTGTGAGTAGGTAGGGATGGTGTAACTGATGTAGCCGCGGGCTCGACCGCCAAAGGCTCCGGCGCAGCCTCAGAGTCAGACTCACGTCCATGCACACACACGCACACACATAAACATAAAGTACTAGTTATGTCAACACATTTTTGGGTGGGTGGGTGGGCATGGTGCGTGCGTGACTACTGACGCCCCCCCTGTGCATACACACACACACACACACACTGCACCTCTCAGTTGGAATGTCCTCAGGCGCGGGTGCATCCTCCACCTTGGCAGCTGGCTCCTGTGTGCGTGTGTGTGTGTGTGCACGTGTGTGTGTATGTGTGTGTGTGTGTGTGTGCGTATCCTGCACCTTGGCAGCTGGCTCCGGTGTGTGTGTGTGTTTGTGTTGTGTGTGTGTGTGTATGCTGTGTGTGCGTGTGCATCGTCCACCTTGGCAGCTGGCTCCGGTGTGTGTGTGTGTGTGTGTTGTGTGTGTATGTTGTGTGTGCGTGTGCATCGACCACCTTGGCAGCTGGCTGGTGTGGGGGGGGGGGTATGTACGCACGTGTGCGTGTGCATTCTCCACCTTGGCAGCTGACTTCCGTGTGTGTGTGTGTGTGTTGTGTGTGTGTGCGTGTGTGTGTATGCTGTGTGTGCGTGTGCATCGTCCACCTTGGCAGCTGGCTCCTGTGTGTGTATGGGGAGGGGGGATGTATGCACGTGTGCGTGTGCACCCTCCACCTTGGCAGCTGACTCCGGTGTGTGTGAGTGTGTGTTGTGTGTGTGTGTGCGTGTATGTTGTGTGTGCGTGTGCATCCTCCATCTTGGCAGCTGGCTCGTGTGTGTGTGCGTGTGTGTGCGTCTGCATGCGCGCACGTGCGTGTGTGTGCGTGGGGGGTGGTGCACGTGTGTGCATGTGCGGGCGCATCCTCGACCTTGGCAGCTGGCTCCTGTGTGTGTGTGTGTATGTGCACGTGTGTGTTGTGTGTGTGTGTGTGTGTGCATGTGTATGTGCACGTTTGTGTGTGTGTGTGTGCACGTGTGTGAATGTGTGTGTGTGCGTGCGTGTGCATGTCCTTTGCAGCTGGCTCCTGCTTGTGAAAGTGCATGGGTGTGGGAGGCTGATTCTGGATGGTACAGTCTGCTGGACACAGTCTGATGGTGCAAAAGACGTGTGTCAGCGCTAGGCTCCGTGGAGATGAGGCGAGTGTGCGCCTGCGTGTGTGCACAGGGTCCCCCATGTGTGCTGCAGCGACAACCGTGCGTGTGCACATGGCGTATGCGTGCTCAATGCATGTGTTGCGCTCTGAGAGCACGGCGCACACGCACAGGGTGGTGCATGGAGCGACCACAGCCACCCTCATCCATGCATGCATGGGCGCGACCACAGCCTTGGCCATCCCCCTCTCACCTCAGCGGCGGTCACGCGGCATGCCCTGCGCCTGGGCTCGGCTGCCTGAGCGCGCCTGGGGGCGGACGCCACGGCGCGTGGTAGTGTAACCACGGCGGCTGATCCCTGGCGCATTGCAGCCGCAGAGCGTGGCACACGCATTGAACGCATCATCATCGTGTGGACCCTGTTATTTTCAATTGACCAGCAGGAGGGTGAGTGCGGCGCGCGTGCGTCTAGATGTTTCTGGGGTGTGGGTTAGTGTGGGGCCTTGGTTGGGCCCAACGTTGGGCTGGGGGAGGGCAGGAGATGGGGGCGGGGGGGGGGCGCAGGAGGAAAGGAGAGGGGGCATGTGCTGGCTGGCTGTGCCCCTGGGCCTGACAGCGAGACGAGATGGCGAGGCTGGAGTGATGGCGCACTAGTACTGGATGGCGCGTGCGTGGAGACAACCCTTCGCGCGGCATCTGCGTCATGGGGCCACCTGGCCCGACCAGCCTTTGACTCTGTCCGACACTGGTTCAGTTGGGTGTTACAACAGTTACATGGTCCCGACCAGCCCAAATGCAGCTACTCTTCACCCCCCACTGAAGTCGGGGGGCGATGGCGACACGACGCCCTCAAGGCTGTGCCCGCGTCATGCCCATGCCCCTTTGCTTCGTGTTACTCCTCAGTCATCACATCTCTCCTCCCGTCGGACCCTGCCACCCTCGGAGGGTGTCACTCTCCCTCCCCTCCCCTCGCCTCTGCTCTAACTAGCCAACACCCGTCGTGCGGCGGGCCTCGTGCCTGAATTCACAAGCGCAAGTTTACGCGCAAACACATGCCATTCACTTGCATGCGAGTTAAAATATGATGTGCGTCTGCTGTGTCCCCTACTGTCAAATCGTACCCTGTATCTTGTCCGGTCCGGTGTACCCGTCCACCTCCACTGCCAGCTTCTGGCCGTCTGGCAGCTTCACGGCAATGTCGATGCTGAACAGCTTGTCGCTCGTCAGGTGCTCGCTGGTGGCGCCAGCACAGCCGGGCAGCTGGCGGACCACATCAAACACCTGCAGCTGCGTCTGTGAGGTGCTGGTCTTGACGACCTGCAGCATCCTTGCCTGCTTGGCAGCTGCCCGCAGCTGAGGCGGCACAAACGTGCCATGCCTCCACTTGTCGAGCCACATGATGAACTGGAACAGCTGATGAAGATCCAGTGGACCCAAGGACTCTGCAAGGCCAGCGTGCTCAATCAGGGCCTGCATGCACTCTGCATCCTGCTCATCGGAGACAGCCAGCGCCCACGCTATGTTGGTCAGTTACAGTTACATCGGCTTTCCAGCAAAGACTACCTCTAGTCCTAGTACCACCGCCTAGACCCAAGTCCAGTTCTGGCCCTAACAATTACTTGTGAGCCACCAGCCGGCTGCCTGCCAACGGGCGGTATGTTGGTCATCTCGAAGATTTTGAAGTCCTCCAGTTTGGCCGTGGCTATCCGCACCAGCAGATGCATGAAGCCCGAGCTCTCATGGCTCAGATTGGCCATTGCCGATGCAGTGTTGGCCAGGACCTGAGGGTCAAAGCTCTGCAGCTGGGGCGCCTGCATCAGGCCAGCATCTGTGGGTGTTTCAGCCCGGGAAGTCTAACGTTGCACACGCCTTGCAACGTTGGCATAGTAGGAGTTACAGGAGTTACTTAGTGTTGGGATGAGAGGCGGGCTACCATCACGGCTTCAGCGGTGGCGACCGCCGAGGCAACACAGAGTAGATCCGCTTCACCAATCGCAGCGTTCGTCACCGCGCTCATCCTCGGGGTCGCTCGTCTGCCGGTGACTGGCGTTGGAAGGTCTTCAGGCAGCCTCCATGACAACTCTGTCGTCCATGCCCCCCTGGAGGGTGGGACCTGGCCATGCATGAGGCATGGGGCGCCGGCTGAGCCCCATGCAAACGAGAGCTGGACAGCCATGCACTGCCAGGCGGGGACCGTTCCAGTCAGCGCCAGTCGGCTCTGCCGGCTTGACTGGCCACAAGGCCACTACTGTGACCCTGAGGAAGGTCCTCTCCTATATGCTCCTTGCCAGACATGTCTCTCAGAGACCGCTGTTTGGGGTAGTCTCGCCGGCGGGAGCGGTAGTCTATCGGCCGGGAGCCGGCGGTACTCTAGTACTTAAGTGTGCTGGAGTATCGGCGGGTGTCTCTAGTAGAAGAGTAGCCTGCTTAGCTGGAAACCCCGTGTTACTGTTACTGTTACTGGGATGAGAGGCCCACGAGAGAGCTCTCAGTCCCCCTCGGGCTTCTTGATGTGACTTGTGTTACACCAAGCAAGTTATGATTCTCTGTCCGCGGCTATGATTCAGCCGACCCATGATACGTCGAGCAACAGCTGGTTGCAGCTACCTCAATGTCCGTAGCCTTCGTCCCCTCCGTCCCCCCGGCGTTGCACGCGCTGACCCTGCCAGCAGTCGTGGCGGCGTTAGGCCAGTCACAGTGTGGCCCAGCGTGGCTAGCGCCCATGCCGTGTTGGCACGCTGCTGGGAGATGAAGCTCGGCAGCTGGCTCTTGGTCACATCCAGAAATCACGTATGCAAGGTGTGTTGCTGTGGCCCATGGTGCCCAGCGCCCACATCATGCTGGATAGCTCCAGAGGCTTGAAGCTGGGAAGCTGGAGGCCGCCCTCTTTGAGCAGATTGCTCATGAAGCCAGCGGCTGAGTACTCCATCTTGGCCAGCGCCCACGCGATGTTGGCCAGGTTCTGGGGGTTGAATCTGCGGAGCTCGCTCTGAGCCTTCTCCAGCAGGTCACCGATGAACCCTGCGTCGCTGTGGCCCAGCTTGGCCAGCGCCCACACCGTGTTGGCCAGGTTATGGGCAGGGAAGAAGGGGAGCAGGGGCTTGGCCAGCAGCAGCAGCTCTGACACGCTCGCATGCGTGGTGCCGCCCCGCGGCAGCCTGGCCAGCGTGCTCAGCAAAGCGCTGCAGTGGATGTAGTTGAACATGTGTCCGGACAGACATATCAGGTCCACGAGCTGGTCCGCCTTTGAGCAGTATGTGATGCGGCTGGTTAGCTAAGCCGGGTCCATGGTGCGCCCAGTGCCCTGTGGCTCCCGGCGCGGCTGTGAGTAGCTCCCCGGTGACGCAGGTCCCGCCGCAGGCATGCACCCGGGCGACGACGTGGGCGACGCAGCGGACTTGCGCACGGGCGACGCCGCGGGCGATGTAGTGGGCGAGCGCCCGGGCGACAACGCGGGCGACCCAGCGGGCTTGCGCCAGCCGGGCGACGCCGCAGGCGACGCCTGTGGAAGAGAGGGGCGTGTGTTTGCGTGTGCGTGTGCGTGTGCGTGTGCGTGTGCGTGTGCGTGTGCGTGTGCGTGTGCGTGTGCGTGTGCGTGTGCGTGTGCGTGTGCGTGTGCGTGTGCGTGTGCGTGTGCGTGTGCGTGTGCGTGTGCGTGTGCGTGTGCGTGTGCGTGTGTGCGTGCGTGTGCGTGTGCGTGTGCGTGTGCGTGTGCGTGTGTGTGTGCATGTGTGTGTGTGTGTGTGTGTGTGTGTGTGTGTGCGTGCGTGCGCGCGGCATTCATGCGTGTGCTGTGCGCTGCTGCGAGCAGCCACCCCACCTGCCTCTCCTCGACCGCCTGCGCTAGCTGCCGGCACCTCACGCCGTGATTCGGCTTCTCCGGTACCTTGGCCCAGCCCTCATCGTCAGCCATGCTTCCCTGCAGCACAACGGCCGGCCAAGGCTTGTCTGTCAATGCGGGGAGCTTGTCTAGATCTGTCCATGCGCGTGCTGCCCTGGGTGCCATCCTCCTCCTCCGCCCTCACCTTGGTTCCAAGACTCAGGGGCCTCGCCTGGTACGTCGCCAGGGACGCTCGGCACGCAGGAAGGGAAGGAGAAGGCGATATTTTTTTCAAGTTATGAGTGAACAACAAGGCAACAAGAGGGTTTTACAATCACAAGCCGCCGGTCGCAATCAGTTCCAGAGTGAAGATAGGGGTTGCTGCTACCTCTCGGCGGCGGCGGATGTGACTAATCGCACGTCTACAGTTTACAGTTTACAGTACGCATCCCAGGGGCGTGGGATTGAGGGAGCTGCCTAACGAGGCTAGCTACCATCGCACGTCTTCTTACGCTGAAACCATTACGCAATGGTACGGGATTGGGTTCTCATCGGGCGAATTGCGTCATTGGAGTGGGGTGTGGACCCGGAGCGAGGTGAGGGTGCGAACTGCGGCTTGCAATTGCGTCTCGTTGCTGCGAGTGCGCCTGAAAGACGACACGACCAGTCGATCACGTGCTGAGAAGCAGTAGCCCCTCAAATGCACGTTAGCAGGCCATGAGAAGACACAAGGACATCGGGCGAGGACACAGACAGGACAGAGAGCATTGGCATGACAAGCACAACGACACCAGGCCTGTCGGCCAAGTACTGCTGCAGCCACCATGCGCATGGCGGCCATGCACGCGCGTTCCCATGCGGCTCCTCCTCCGCCCGCCGTCAGAGGTCCACCACCGCCACCATGGGCAGGCTGCTTGAGCACCCAGCTGCAGGCCCAGAACAGGCATGCTAACGGCCACAGACGTCAGGGTCAGGATGGTGCTTGCACATATGCTGCTGGTCACGGCCATGTGGATGCGCCTGCTCGACCACCCCGCCATCAAGGCAGTCCATCGGCTGACTGCCGATGGCCAATTGGTTGCAACAAGGCCTGGCACTTCAGCCAGGAGGACTGGCAGTGTGGTGCAGCATTAGCATGAGTGTCGGGCCTCGCTCGGAGCCCCTGCAGCCCAGCTGGGGGTGCGGTCACCATCGCTTGCCACTAGGGCCATCCCTCGCGTCGTGCCGTCGTGGACCCGACTGTTTAGCGGAGATGCAGTGGACTGCAGCAACGCTCCTGGCCATCCTCCTGAAGGATCTGGAGTTGCAGGGAATCACCAGTGTGTGGTTGCCATCGCTGCTGCGAACATCCATGCACCAGCTGCAGTGCAACTGCTGGGGCCTGTCCCTCCCACCGGTGCGACACCTCTTTTGCCACTTCCCTACAACGGGAGAGACCGCCAACCGCCTCTGCACAGTGCTGAGCGCCAACGTGGATCTGTGTAATGTTACAATGTTACATGGGCACAGTGCAAATGCAGCTACTCGTCTTCACCCTTGCTGCCAGGGGGTGCCGTTAGCACATCTGACAGGCTTGCGCCAAAGCCGTGCCCCAGGGCCAAGCCCATTTGCTGCGCGCTCCCAGTTGATGCACTGCCTAGATTCTTGAGTCGGGGTGTGCTACCCCCCAGCACGCCATCTCCTGCCCCCTCGTCCTATCTAGCAGCCGTCGTTTGGCGGGGCTGGGGCCTGAATTCACCAGCGCGAAAACGCGAACACAGGTCACTCCGTGGCAAATAGCGTGCCATGAAAACAAGCTGTGCCTACCACTGTCAAGACGTCACCCGAAGCATATTATTGGAAGTGTTCCGGCCAGATGGCCTGAAGAGATGCTCATCCGAAGAACCCTAGGTTGAACAGTGCCCGGGCTGCCACGCCCGCAGGCTCCAGGGCCATCAGCCGCTCTAGAACCGGAATTGCGCCAGCGGCTGAGATGGCAGACTTGTTCTGAGCATCGCCAGAGGCCATACTGCACAGAACACCAGCTGCTGCCTCCTGCTCAGCTGCAGATGAAGCAGGTCCCATCAGCCGCATCAGAAACGGAATGGCGCCCGCGGCTGAGATGGCAGACTGGTTCTGAGCATGGTCGGCAGCCAGGTTGCCCAATGCACCTGCTGCTGCCTCACGCACAGCTGGGGAGAAAGCAGACGCCAGAAGTCCCACCAGAACGGGAATGGCGCCAGCGGCGGAGATCGCGGCCTGGTTGTGAGCGTGGTCGGCAGCCAGGTTGCGCAGTGCAGTTGTTGCTGTGTACTGCAAGGTTGAGACCCACCAGGGATTCTGCATGAGCCTCACCAGGGGCGGAATGGCACCCGCAGCGGCGATGGTGGCCTGGTTCGGAGCATGGTTGGAAGAGAGGCTGGACAGTGCATCTGCTGCTGCCTGTTGGATCTGTGGTAAATAGTTGGGCCCCAATAGTTGCACCAGAGCTGGGACGGCGCCAGCAGCAGAGATGGTGGACCCGTTCTGAGCATGCTCGTCCGCCAAATTGCGCAGTGCACGTGCTGATACCCGTGCCGAGGATTCAGATCCCAGCAGCTGCACTAGAGTTGGAATGATTCCAGAGGAGGCGATGGTGGCCTGGTTCTGAGCATGGTTGTAAGCCAGTCCACCGAGTGCACCTGCTGCTGCCTCCTGCAAGTGCACCGAGGATTCAGGCACCAGTAGCTTAACCAGAGCCGGAATAGCACCAGCAGCGGTAATAGCCTCCTGAGCTTCGAGACTCCCCTCCTTGATGATCAGTGCCAGTTCAAATGCCGCACCCGTCTGCATGTTGGGTGGGATGCTGGGCTGCAGCTCGTGCACCAGGCCTTCAAGCTCGACTGACGACGTGTCTGACAGCTGCATGCATGCCAGCTGCAGGTCTTCGACCTGGTCGTGTAGCTCATTGCAGCCACGGAGGTCGAGCTTGCGGAGCCTTGAGCATGATGCCAAAGGAGCCAGGCTGCGGACCCGCATGTCGCCAGCCATCCACAGCTCCTCGAGCGTCTGGCTGCACGATGCAAGTGGCGACAGATCTGACACGCCCACGCAACCAGGCATCCACAGGCACCTGAGCTGCGCACAGCTGCGAACGACGTCGATGGAGTGCAAATTCACACAGCCGCTGAGGTCGAGCACCCGCAGCGTTGCCCTTAGCTTGCTGCTGAACGCCGACAGGCTCCGGGCTGCAAGCGGCTGCACGCCTGCAGGCGGGCGCGCCTGCGTGTGCGCACGAGCACGGACAAAGGTCAGAGCTCTCTGCACTGCGGAGAACTGCACACGCGAGTGGTCGGCACAGCACCAGGGAGGACATGCAGCCATGCGTGCAGTGCAGTGCAGTATCCACAGGTGCGCGGTTGGAGCTGCATGGGGTGCGCATGCAAGGCCGCATGGCGAGACTCGTTCCTGCCCCACCTGCCGCACGGTGAGGCTCGTCAGCCCAGCGAGCGTCGCCGTGGACAGCGGCGCCAGGTCAGACGCGCTGCCCACGTTGAGCAGGGTGAGGTCGACGACATGCGGCCATCGCAGGAGAGCGGATTGCAGGTCGTTGGCAGATGCGCCAGAGCCCGGGCTCGCCACCACCTCCACCGCCACATCCACCAGGCTGCGCATGCGCTTGCTCACGACCCGCAGCGCGCGCTTGCTGTCGCGACACAGCCACTGCCACAGCTCCTGGGTCAAGAGGTCCTCGTTGAAGAAGACGGCATGGGCACTCGCTGACGCAGCGTTCCGCGAGGCGGCTGGTCGGGTTTGCATGGTCGCTCGAAGTGCTTTTTGAATCTCCATCATTTCAAATGCTTCACAATGTGTTGGGAAGTTGGGGGGACTGCCACACTTTCTCCTCACCTGCTGTATGTGGTGCAACAGTCAAGATTGGGTTGTTCAGTCCGAGGAGTGGGCCGCGGTGCAATCGATGGCGCCTGGCACCGATTGCAGGTCCTTGTTTTACACGATGACCGTGCAAGCCCCAGTGAAGCTGCTCCCAAATACCCGCAATTGCTAATACTGCACCCATCATGACACCACCAACACACGCGACTGTGTGCATCCCGCCTGTTTCCATTCTGTTCATTCTGTTTGCCTGACAACGGCACAGGGGCGTGGCAACAGTTGTGCCAGCCCCGAGCCCCACCCCTCCCAGCCCCTCCCCGCTGCTCTCCTGATGATGATGATGGATGTTACAGTCAGGGACACCTCTAAAGGCGTATAAGACCGTGCTCGGCGCGTGTGGCCCGAGCACCTTACTGAGATGGCTGGCTGTTGGTGGTAGGGAACCCAACTCTGTGAAGAGCGTGAGCGCATTCCTAGGTCCCCTACCGCAGCGGCAGTAAACGCTTGTTGAAGTAGGTGAGCGCATGTTGGGAAAGTCGACAGTGTCCACCAAAGTACACCCCCGTCAATCTCTAGGATCCCTGCTGACTGGTCATGGACGGCAAGCAAGCCGTTGCAAGGAGCCTCGCGGGTGGGGTGCCTTCGCAGCACATCTGATGGCACACGCTGATGGCTGTGCGCGCGGCGCGGCGACGGTCAACGCCCTCATCCCACGGCAGCCGGCACATGCGCCATCGCCGCCACCGCTACAGCGCAGACGCCAGCGCCATCGCCGCCGTTAATGACACAGGAGCGGCCGACGCTGGGCCGATGGCCGTCGCAGCCGCCTCTGCCGCTGACACCGCCCGAAGCCCACCCATCAACCCGCGTGCCCGGCGGCAGCTCCGTCACGCCGTCACCAAGCACGTCAATGGCACACACGGGCAGCCGACGCTGTGCCGATGGCCGTCGCAGCCGCCGCTGCCGCTGACTCCGTCTCTCCGGAACCCGTCCGTCAACCCAGCATCCGCGTGCCTGGTGGCAGCTCTGCCCTACCAAAATCCCGACGTCTGAGTGCGGTCATAACGCCTGAGGCGATCGGGGGTGCGCCTCAGGTGGTTGGAGCGCCTGAGGCGCCGCCTGATCCGCGCAAGTCAATTGGCCGCCTGAGGCGCCGCCTCAGGCGTTGTGGATGTGGTAGGGCCGCCACGCCGCCACCATGCCCGTCAAAGGCACACACGGGCAGCTGACGCTGAGCCGATGGCCGTCGCAGCCGCCTCCGCTGCTGACTCCATCTTGATTCCCGCCCGTCAACCCAGCAGCCGCGTGCCCGGCGGCAGCACCTCCACACCGCCACCAAGCCCGTCAATGGCACACACAGGCAGCCGATGCTCAGCCGATAGCCGGCACAGCCGCCTCCGCCGCTGACTGACTCCGTATGAAACCCGCCCGTCAACCCAGCAGCCGCGTGCCTGGCGGCAGCTCCGCCACGCCGCCACCATGCCCGTGAATGACACACACAGGCAGCCGACGCTGAGCCGATGGCGTCCGCAGCTGACTCCCTCTCTCCGAAGCCCGCCCGTCAGCCCAGCAGCCGCGTGCCTGGCGGCAGCTCCGCCACGACGCCCCGTGGGGTGCAGTGGTAGGGGGTTGGTAGGACCGATGGGTCAGGGACCAGGGGGCATGACGGGGAGGGGCATGTGGAGTTAAGAAGCAAGCCAGCAGTAGCGTGCCTGGAGGCAGCCCTGCCACGACGCCCTGTGGGGTGCGGTAGGGATGCATCTGACGCACCGACATCGTGCCGACCTGTGTGTGTGCGTTTGTGTGTGTGTGTGTGTGTATGTGCTTGCGTTGTGTGTGTTCAGTGTGTTGGCGCCTTCATGCAGTCGCAGGGCCTTCTGGACCACGGCCACATCTGACGCACTGACATCGTGCCGACCTGTGTGTGCGTGTGTGTGTGCGCAAGCAGCTGCAGCAGCAGCAGCCGCGGGGCCGTCTCCTGCACGGCTGCGTGCATCTGACGCACCGACATCGCAGCGACCTGTGTGTGTGTGTGTGTGTGTGTGTGTGTGCGTGTGTGTGTGCGTGTGCGTGTGTGTGTTCAGTGTGTGTGCGCCTCCATGCAGCGAGCAGCCGCATGGCCATCTGCTGCACGGCCGCCTTTCACCCCAACAGCCGTGTGCCAGTCCTGTACACGCGCACGGTGTGGAACCGTGTGAGCGCGCATGTGCTGGAGTGCGTGCAAGGTCCTGCGTGCGCGTGCGTCCTGCGTGCGCGTGCCCCGTGCGCATGTGCCTGAGCTACTGGAGCCAGGGAGACCAACAAAATGTGACGAGCTCCTACTGCAAGACAGGAGCGGCACACCTTTTCGTCTTCCACTGTTTGCAGACAGGAAGCATGGCCCAGCAGCCCAGCAGCGTTTACTGCTTCCAGGTTGTCATCATGTCAAGTCGCACCACAAAACGGCAGGAACGAGCATGCGCCTACCTGCTTTCTGGAGGAGGGCGTGCGCGGAGCTCCGGATCCCATCAAACTGTCTCACACTTTCCACACCCTGCCAGACAGCAGCGCGCCCAGCTGAGCAGTGGCCGCCTGTTGCACAGTTCGTGCCACGCGTGGCAACTGACTGAAGCTCGGGGACCTCGCACCGCTCTGTTCAGCCACCGTGCGTTACAACTGCCGGGGCAATATCACTCAACGACGCCAGGTGTTTTGGGGCAACTGGTTCAAGTGCTGGTTCAAGTGCAGGTGGTGTGGTACAACTAAGGGACCGTGTTGCCAATTTAGCCAGAAAAACATAAACAAAGACGAGTGAATGCTCAGCTGATCTACTCCTCCCGCGCAGGTAAAACCTGGAACAAGCAAACCTGTCAACTCTCACACGGAGCTGCGCGACAGACAGACGGTGCTCTGCCACACCAACAACCGCAACTGCAGCAGGTCGCTGCGTCAGGTCAGTTGGTGCTCAGTCTGTCGCAAGCCACGGAACATATCAGAAAGGGGTTTGCTCAAGAAAGAGGTCTGTACTTCAGTAAGAGGGAGGGGTCGGGATGCTGCTGCTCTCTGGTGCGTGCGATTGGAAAGTACAAGGGGGGGCGCGGAGGCAGGGCTTGCCCCGTGCTGTTTTGGCGGCCTTCGTCCACGCCCCCCGGGGCGAATGCCTACCTGAAGCTAGTGTGTAATCTCTGCAGGACAAGGACTCTCAAATTAACCATCCAATGGCGGGCCTGCATAGAGACGTATTATTCCACTTGGTCAGCACGTATCAGACATTGGAATCATCGCGGCCGATCGTGTCGACCGCGTGCAGCAGGCGTTCTTGAATAATGGGGGTAGGATATGTGCATGCCCGTACAAAGCGCGTTGCGACAGTGGGCGCGTCAAAGCTACGCAAGCGCACCACAGGAGGGTGAGTGCGGTGGTCGGCCTTGGGGGGTGATGACTTAGTCGTCACGCACCCGCGATGCCGCCGGCCGCGCGCACGCCCCCGACTAACTACGGCGTGCGTCTTGTCGACGCTAACGCACGCACGCACGGGGGGCGCAAGGGGTCTATGACATGATATACTCAGGGGGGAGGGCTGCTGCTTCAAGTGTGGGGCGCGAGTGATGTTCGCCTCAGGGGGGGGGGCTGCTGGTTCAAAGGGAGGGCGCGGGTGATGTTCGGCGGGGTTATTGATTAGAGAGGGGACAACCCGCTCTCTGGCGCGCCGAAAGGGTGGGAGTGGGTGGTCAAACCAGTTACGCGCGCAGAGGTTTGGGGATTGCTGGTTTAGGGGGGTCACCAGGGGTAGTCATGGGAGAAGGGGGGACGCCTGGGGTGTGAGTGTGTGTGTTGAGGGGGCGCATCCTGCGCGTGAGCCGCTGCGAGCTGCAGCGAGATCGCTGTTCAGAGCGCTGCTCGCTGGCCAGCACGGTCTGCCTGCCCCGCAGTAACACCCCCCTTGCCCAGCGGGCGGGCGAGGGCAGGGGTGGTGGGGCGTGAGCGGCTGGTGGGGTCGTGCGCGCTCGCTCCTGCGGACACACAGCCCCACGCCATGGCGTGCGGCCGCGCAGTGTGCCTCATCAGAGCAGCTGTTGCCTGGTCCTGGGTCCCGCAGTGCGCCTCACGCGAACGCTGTGCGTTCCTTGGTGGCCTGTGGTGGGGATCAGAGTTGGTTGTCATAGTTGGTTGTTCACAAACCGATTTTTGGAAGCACTGGGGCAGGGACACCTCTCATCCCGTCGCAAAGCACGCTCACGAACGCGTCTCCAAGCGCGCAAGGGGGCACGAAGCGTGTGTTCGAATTTGAAATGCAATGCACGGCCAAAAGCGTCCCATGCGTTCCTCACGCGATCGGCCCCACCTCACGCGCTTGGTAGGCGCGTGCCGCTGCCATGTCTGCCTCCTGGTCTTGTTGGCGTTGACGCGACGCGACGAGGTTCTTCCTGGCAACCGCGTTGGAGCTGTGTTGCGTGTGTTGCAAGTGCATGAGGCGTGCAGCACCGGGACGTGCCAGGGCAGGTTAAGAGACACGCAACATGCGTTGGGGCGTGTTGCTAGAGAGAGGAGGGACCCGAGGTTAAAGTGGTTGTGTTTGGTCCGCTCTCTGCTCCCCTCACCTATCCCGCACGATTGCAATTGGCTTGGAAGATGAGCGTGGCGACGGCTCGTTGTCTGAGTCGTCGCGCGACGCGCCACTGAGTAGATCAGTGGTAGCCTTGTAGCCAGGGGGCACGCACTCACGGCCGTAGCCCCCTGGCGCAACCTTTGCAAGCGCTGCGCTGAGCAGGCTGCTCGCTGTCTTGATGCTGGCACGCCGTTGCATGCGCTCATGCTGCGACGGAGAGGCACGCAACGGCACATCTGGCGCGTCGAAGCCTGCCGCAAAGAGACAGTGCCCGCCTGCCCGTGCGCTGGATGGGCTCATGAGCGCGTCATCCATGTCACCACTCGCACTCCACTCGCGCTCCATGCTCCTGCCTTGGGTTATGCTGTGTGTTCTGCAACGTTCGCAACGTGGGTCCATCCTTGTGTGGCGCCTTACTTTCCTCCCCTGCTACACCCAGCGCTGCAGGGAGACACAGTGAGAAGAAGTAGTGGTCGCAGTTGTTTAAGTAGCGGTCGCAGTTGGCCGAGCAGAGTGTTACATTCCAAAGTCCAAACTGCAAACTAAAATCAGGAAAGGGTAGAGCTCGACGTGAGGAGTGGGGGTGGGGGTGGCTTGTCTAGGGGTTTGGAGCACCACCACCAGCCACCGAGCAGCGCAGTGGCGAGATAGAGCGCCAGCCCCCGGCGCTCATGCTGCACCCATGCAGTGCGGTGGCACTACCCCATGCCCCCACCATGCCCCCACCCCGGGGCGGCAGCTGGTGTGTGGTGCCCAGGGCGAGGCAGAGTGGCTGGGGGCACTGCAGGCGGGACCAGCGGCGGTGTTGCGCAGCAGCAGCGGCGGCGCTGCGGAGGACGCAGGATCACGCGCGCGCCGGCAACCTGGCCTTCCTCGGGGATGCGCTGTGGTCGGTGCGTGCGCGTGCGCGTGTGCGCGTGTGCGCGTGCACATGCGTGTGCGTGCGTGCGTGTGCGTGTGCGTGTGCGTGTGCGTGTGCGTGTGCGTGTGCGTGTGCGTGTGCGTGTGCGTGTGCGTGTGCGTGTGCGTGTGCGTGTGCGTGTGCGTGTGCGTGTGCGTGTGCGTGTGCGTGTGCGTGTGCGTGTGCGTGTGCGTGTGTGCGTGTGCGTGTGCGTGTGCGTGTGCGTGTGCGTTTGTGTGCGTGTGTGCGTGTGCGTGTGCGTGTGCGTGTGCGTGTGCGTGTGCGTGTGCGTGTGCGTGTGCGTGTGCGTGTGCGTGTGCGTGTGCGTGTGCGTGTGCGTGTGCGTGCGTGTGCGTGTGCGTGTGCGTGTGCGTGTGCGTGTGCGTGTGCGTGTGCGTGTGCGTGTGCGTGTGCGTGTGCGTGCGTGTGCGTGTGCGTGCGTGCGTGTGCGTGTGCGTGTGCGTGTGCGTGTGCGTGTGCGTGTGCGTGTGCGTGTGCGTGTGCGTGTGCGTGTGCGTGTGCGTGTGCGTGTGCGTGTGCGTGTGCGTGTGCGTGTGCGTGTGCGTGTGCGTGTGCGTGTGCGTGTGCGTGTGCGTGCGCGTGCGCGTGCGCGTGCGCGTGCGCGTGCGCGTGCGCGTGCGCGTGCGCGTGCATGCGAGAGCACACGCCAGAGCGAGCGGCTCTCGCATGCATGCGGCTGCACCCTACCCCCCCATGCAGACACCGCCACCGACGGTAGTGGTGACCTTATCACCAGCGACACCCTCCCAAGCACCACACCCACCCACCCTCCCGACCCTACTCCACCCGCCCGCATGTGCGTGTGTGTGTGTTGTGCACAGCTGTACGTGCGCAACCACTTTCTCACGCCCCCAAAGCACGTGAGCAAGTACCACCAGGCGGTCGGGAGGCACGTCACAGCAGAGGCCCAGGTGTGTGGGTGGCGGAGCGCATGCCATGGCCATGGCTCGTGCACTCCGTGGCACCACTCTAGGTGCGACTTCGGAGACTCCAAGGGGACTGGGGTGCTGAGCTCCCCCAAGGCAGAGCTGAATGCGGTCAGTGGCGAGCAGGTGGTGAGCGTGTCGTCCACCACCCCTGGGCCAACCCTTAGAACACACTCGCCCCCCCCCTTGCCCCCTCCCCCCGCCGCCTCCGCATCAGGCGGCCTACTACGACGCGCTGCCTGCCTGCGGGAAGCTGAGCTCCCCTCAGGGCCTGAGGCAGAGCTCCTGCTGTGAGTGGCCGCCGGGTCAACCCTAAGAACACCCTCCCCCCCCTCCCCCCCCCCTGCCGCCTCCGCATCAGGCGGCCTACTATGACGCGCTGCTGGCATCCGGGGTGCTGCGAGACCCCCCCGAGGAAGAGCTCCTGCGGTCAGTGGCAAGGGCCATGCAACCCCGGGCCAACCCTTAGACCCCCCCTCCCCCCTGCCGCCTCCGCATCAGGTGGCCTACTGTAATGCGCTGCTGCCATACGGGAAGCTGAGCCCCCCTTGGGGCCTGAGGCAGAGCTCCTGCAGTGAGTGGCGGGCGTGTTGTCCACCACCCCGAGCCAAACCTCAGAACACCCTCGCCTCCCCCCCCCTGTCGCCTCCGCATCAGGCGGCCTACTATCACGCGCTGCTTGCCTCCGGGGCGCTGCGGCCGCCCAAGCAGGAGCTCCTGCGGTCAGTGGCGAGCGTGTTGCCACCGCCGGGCCAACCCTAAGAACTCTTCCCCACCCACCCATCCACCAGGCGGCTTACTATGATGCGCTGCTTGCCTCCGGGAAGCTGAGCTCCTCCGAGGCAGAGCTCATGCGGTCAGTGGCGGGCGGGTCGTCGCCGCCGGGCGCCAGCGGGGGCAGCAAGGCGAGCGGCGCTGGAGCTGGAAAGCAGCAGCAGCAGCAGCAGCAGCCGCAGCAGTTCCGGAAGCGGTTCGCGAGCCCCGCGCACCAGCGCGTGTACATGAAGGCGACCGCTCTCGAGGCGCTGGTGGGTGGTCGGCGGGGGAGGGGGGCGGGGCGCTGATGGTCAAAACCCTCAGGTTTTACATGCACACGCCCGGGGCGTGAGTTCAGGCCTTGAGTGGAAGTCTAGGGGGCCTCTACTGCGCGAGCCCGCGAGGCCGCGCACGTGCCAGCCTCACCCAGGAGGTCATCGTTGTCGTCTCTCGCCCACACGCCTGGCCCACGCCTGGCCGCAACGTATCGATCTCACTGTGACTGGCCCGACTCGGCCGCACCGAAACCAAACGTTCACCACTGGGCCTGGGATATGAGAAGAGCGGGTTGAGGTTCCCGCTCTACCCTCTTTTACCAGAGAGGCATTCATAACGTCGGATCTCGAGATGTTGGTCCACTGGCTGGTCCTGGCATAGCCCTGTCCTATCGCAAGTTGCTGTTTCAACCCAACATAGGCCAAACTTGAAAAACACCATGACACCAAACTGACATGCTGGTCGAAACCGTCGCATGGGACGCTCCGCCACTGGTAATGCATGCGAGGCCCCTAGAATGGATCGCCAGTGTGTCGAGTGTGCGTGGGGGGTGTTGGGAGGCGCCATGCGGTGCGCTTTGGTGTCGGTTGTAGTCGACAACTTGCGCCTGATGTCGCCCCTCGCGCCTCCTGCGCGATGCCGACTACGGAAGAGGGTTCTCAATCGACAACCCTTCATTCCTTGGGGACTGGGGTGCTGGGGCTGCCCGCATGCGGACCTCGAAAGGGTGAAATTTGGTGTTTTCGCGTTTTCGTATTTTTTTAGGCATGTGTTGGGTTGAAACAGCAACTTGCGATAACATAGCCCTGTCCCCAGCTTGACAAAATTCCTCCTAAAGCACCCTTCGTACTAGCTCAACAACAAGAGGGTTTTACAATCACAGGCCGGCGGTCACAATCAGTTCCAGAGTTCCAGCAGGATCAATCAGACAGCAGGCACAAGGCCCACCAAAAAGGTCAAGCTACAAAAGCAGCCCACAGTCGCGCCACCCACACTAGGTGGTGGGCGCCAAGCAAGCAGCACCGCAAGCCAGGCACCTTCGTGGCCTTCGTGCTAGCTCCTTGCTGGACGTGCGCAAGGGTGGCTGTTCCACTCACGCCCGGCCCGCTCTGTGTCACGTGCACCCTCCATCCCAGTTTCTGGTGTTTTGGGGGACGACCTCTGGCCATCCCCACCCAACCTGGGCCTGCCCCAGGGGGAAAAGCGGCCAAACGGGCGACACCAAACTTTGGGAATTTCTTGTGGCTTCCCTGGTTGACCAAATCCACCTTTGACGGGTGCTTTTTAGTTGCCGCCAATCTCATTTAGACGCATGCTTCGTGGGGGGCCGTGGCTTGGAGAGATGGTGAAATGCGGAACGAAATCGTTTGGGGTCAAACGTTACACGTCACGGTAACGTTTGACCCCAAACGATTTCGCTCCGCATTTCACCGTCTCTCCAAGCCACATCCCCCCACGAAGCATGCGTCTAAATGAGATTGTCGGCAGCTAAAAAGCACCCGTCAAAAGTGGATTTGGTCCAGAGGCGACGCCGCAAAACATGCCGAAAGTTTGGTGTCGCCCAGCACAGCGAACCCGGCAACGCGGCACGGCACGGGACCCGGACCCTCGTCAAGTTCATGCCACAGGTGTTGAAGATCGGTCGGAGGCGTCGCGGGGGGCTGGCTCACCCCAGCGGCGCGGCAGGGGGTTGGGTGCGACTGTTGCATTGCGCTCCGCGAGGCCCGTGACGGCCCCACGACGTATCCCAGCACACGATCTCGACACGCATGTCTATATTACGCGTCGAGAAGTCATTCTGCACGCGCGATGGGGCCGTTCTGTCGACTTAGGAATTTTGGGTGTGGCCACATTTTGGTCACAGGTTGGGTGGGGATGGCCCTCTGGTCCCTTATGGTTTATACCTTGGGCTGTCCTCCACCCACTGGAGGGGCTTTGGTGAGGTGCCTGTGGCCTGTGCTGCTGCTTGGCGCCCACCACCTAGTGTGGGTGGCGTTTCTGTGGGCTACTTTTGTAGCTTGACCTTTTGGTGGGCCTTGTGCCTGAAAGTCCCGCTGGAACTTTGGAACTGATTGTGACCGCCGGCGGTGGATGTGTAACACTACTCTCTCCATCCTGCAGGTGGGACAGCTGCACCTGACGGACGGCGACCGGCTGGAGGAGGTCATGGGGCTGTGTCTGGCGCTGGTGGACGGACGGGAGACTGGCAGTGTCAGTAGTGGGGTGTGCTACTAGCCCCGCTTCCGGTGGTCTGGGGGAGGGCTTTTTGGTCCCTTCATGGTTTTATACCTTGGGTCCGCCCTCTGGCCATTTGAGGGGCTGGGTGTGCAGCCTGCACAGTGGTGCTGCTTGCTTGGCGCCCGCCACCAAGTGTGGATGGCGTTACCGTGGGCTACTTGTAGCTTGACCTTTTGTGGGCCTTGAGCCTTGTTTCTCTAAGTCCCACTGGAGCTTTGGAACCGTACGTGTGACCGCCAGAAGTGGATTGTAACCAAACATCATCAGTAGAGGTGACGGAGGCGGTGGGGAGAGTGGCCGGTAGCACGCCCGCAGGCGCGTGCGTGACCTGTAGTTGTGGTGATGTGGCGTGGCAAGTAACAAGTAACAAGTAACACGGGGTTTCCAGCTAAGCAGGCTACTCTTCTACTAGAGATCACCCGCCGATACTCCAGCCCACTTGAGTGTACTAGAGAACCGCCGGCTCCCGGCCAATAGACTACCGCTCCCGCCGGCTAGACTACCCCAAACAGCGGTCTCTGAGAGACATGTCTGGCAAGGAGCATATAGAAAAGGACCTTCCTCAGGGTCACAGTAGTGGCCTTGTGGCCAGTCAAGCCGACAAAGCCGACTGGCGCTGACTGGAACGGTCCCCGCCTGGCAGTGCATGGCTGTCCAGCTCTCGTTTGCATGGGGCTCAGCCGGCGCCCCATGCCTCATGCATGGCCAGGTCCCACCCTCCAGGGGTGCATGGACGACAGAGTTGTCATGGAGGCTGCCTGAAGACCTTCCAACGCCAGTCACCGGCAGACGAGCGACCCCGAGGGTGAGCGCGGTGACGAACGCTGCGAATGGTGAAGCGGATATACTCTGTGTTGCCTCGGCGGTCGCCACCGCTGAAGCCGTGATGGTAGCCCGCCTCCACGGGCAGCCATCTTGACCAATGTCCAGCATGCATTGACGGGCGCCAGCTCCTCCGCTCGTCGATCGACTCGTCGAGATCGGTGCCGCATGGCATCCTGCATGGGGGGAGGATAAGGGCCGTCTCCCAGCACGGGCCGCGGCAGCGCCGCGGCTACTCGCCAAGCCATGGCAGCGCCGGGCAAGCCGCTCCTGAAGTGTTCCACCGAGGGGCAGTCTAGCAGGAGCCAGGCCAGTCGTATTTTACCCCGCTCGTCAGCGGCACGGAGATCCTCGTCACCAGCAGCGCCGCATTGCTGGGTCCAGGGCTCGGCGACGAGAACGCGCCTCCGTTAATCGAGCCCCAAGTGGCGTGGCAGTTGTCCTGTAAATGATGGCTGCAGTCAGTGCAGTCAAGTGTGGTGCAGGTTCACAAGCTACTGCGGGCAGAGCCCTTGCAGGGTCTCACGGCCGCCACCGCCATCCCCCGCTGATCGGGAGGCTGTGCTGGGGGTGGTGCGTGCGCACTCGCCGCGCGTGCCGCAGGCGGTGGCGGATGCAGCCGGCGCGCTTGTTGTCACACCCGCCGAGGTGCGGGCGGCGGCCACCCACTCCAAGCCTGGCACCGCCCCGGGCCCGGATGGCATCCCAGTGGATGTGTGGCGGAAACTGGGCGAGCCAGCCTTTGAGCTTCTGGCGGCGGTCTTCACCGCGGTGGGAGCTACGGGTGGGACGCCACCTGGATTTCTCGACGGCGTCGTTGCCTCAATCTACAAGGCCAAGAACGCTGCGGATGCGGCAAACTACCGCCCACTCACCATGCTGGGCTCCGACTACCGCATCCTCGCCAAGGTGCTGGCGACGCGGTGGACGCCCCTGCTCTCTGCGGTGGTGGGGCCGGAACAGACCGCTTTCCTCGCTGGCCGCCGCATCTCGGACAATATCTGCCTCACGCAGATGCTGCCTGGCCTGCTGGCTGCCAACGCGGCGGAGGGCGTGGGGCCGACGGGTGCAGCGCTGGCGCTCCTGGACTTCCGCAAGGCATACGACACCATCGACCGTGGCTTCCTCATTGCGGTCATGGAGGCGGTGGGCGTCGGCGACGGCGTGCTGGCGTGGACCCGCACCATCCTCACGCACACGTACGCGTCGGCCGAGGTCAACGGGTTCATCTCTGCGCCGCGCAAGTATGCGGCGGGCGTGCGCCAGGGCTGCCCCGCCGCGCCAGCCCTTTTCCTGTTCCTGGGGCATGCGCTCGCATGCTTCCTGCGCACATGCCCGGCAGTGGGGGTCGAGGTCGTGCCTGGCTGCCGAGTGACCTGCCCCCAGTACGCTGACGACTGCATGCCCCTCCTCCGGTCGTGTGCGCCGGCTGACGTCGCTGCACTGGTGGAGACGATGGCGGTGTTTGGCCGAGCGACGGGCCTTGTCCTCAACCTCGGCAAGTGCGGCATCCTGCCCCTGGGGTCGGCGGGGGAGGGCCTGCTGGCGGGTGCCGAGGTTGCTGGGCT
Source organism: Chlamydomonas sp. UWO 241 (assembly GCA_016618255.1). NCBI lineage: Eukaryota > Viridiplantae > Chlorophyta > Chlorophyceae > Chlamydomonadales > Chlamydomonadaceae > Chlamydomonas > Chlamydomonas priscui. The sequence goes on along the minus strand of VFSX01000446.1, from coordinate 35,622 downwards.
GCGCGTGCTGGACGCGGGCGTGTCGCTGGGGGTGCCCGTCTCTGCCGGCTTGCCGCCCCCGGAGGGCGTCACCGGGGTGTGCCGTGAGAGGCTTGCGGCCGCGTATACCAAGCTCGCGCGCTTCCCCATGTCGGCGTTTGGCAGGGGGCACGCGGCGGCGACGTACGGGGTCTCCCGCATCCTGTTCCGGGCGGTGCACTGTGGCATGACTCCGGAGGCCGAGAGGGTGCTCTCCCGGTGGACGGCTACTCTGGTGGACAGGAGCGTGGGGCCGGACCCGCCGGCAGAGCTGCCGCGGTGGGCCTCTTCGGTGCCTGGTGCGCCTGCTGCGATGCTCCTGGGGCGACCGGCGCATGGTGGTTTTGGGGCGCCGGCGTGGCGGGAGATCGTGCACGGGCAGTGGGCCGTCCACCTCGCGTGCCTGTTTGGGGCGTGGGCGGCAGGCGCCCCCCATCTCCTGCTGCCGGCCCCACGGGCCGGCGGTGGCGGCGGGGCTGGCGGCAGTGGCGGCGGTGGCGGCGGCGGGACACAGCCGGAACAGCAGCCCGCGCCCCCGGCCCAGCCGGCATGGCAGCCGCTCATGGTGGAGGCGGTGCACCGCCTGTGCCCGGAGGCCCACCCGAGCCTCTTTGTGCTTATGGCTGGCCTCGCGCCCAGGGCCGGCGCCCTCCCGGACGGCCTTATTGGTGAGTGCGTGGACCCGGCTGTGAGGGCGGCGCTCTTGGCTGGGCCGATGAGGCGCATGCTCGATGGGGTGCAGGCCCTGGGGCCGGTGGCGCGCATCACGGGGCGCGTGCAAACAGCTGAGCTGTGGGGGGCGGAGGCGCTGCTCTGGGCTAACCCCCTCCTCCAGCTGGAGCTGCCGGCTGCGCAGCGGTCGGTACAGTGGCGGGAGCCCACTGGGGATGCGGCAGGGCATGCGCTCTTCAGCCCGACCGATGCGGCACGCTGGCTGGTGGACGGCCTGGCCCGCGTGCGCGACGCCCTCCCCGGCATGCAGACGGTCACGGACCTGTGCGTGCTGTGGGCGTGGCTCGCTGCTGTCAACATGGTGCGCAGCACACGCACGGTTGACCACGCCTGCCTGGGGGTGTACGCTGCTGCGGATCCGGCGCGCGCGCGGCTCGTGCTGGGGCAGATACGCGCGGCGCTGGCGTGCGGCGCTTATGACGGGGGCAATGTCTGGAGGGCAGTCCTGTGCCGCGCCCTTTTCCCAGAGGTGCCGCCGCCAGTGCCGGGGTGTGTGCCAGACCTGCTGTGCGTGCGGCGCACGCTCGACCCCCTGTTCACGGCAGTGGCGGTCGTGCTTGCGGCGCTGCCCCCAGCCTGGGTCGAGGCGGCGGCTGGTGGAGCTGCCCTCACTGTGCTCTGGCCGCTCCGTCACTTCCAGCCCCTCCCCCAGGCGGGCGAGCGCGCTGCTGTGGTGGAGATCCTGCAGCTGGTTGGGTGGAAGCTGCCGAGTGTCATCACGCCGGCTGGCTGGCAGCGTGGGCGGCCTGGCCTCCGATCCACAGCTGCCCAACCTGCTCCCCTACCTGGGGGGGGCGGCGCCGCGGGCGAGCCCCGATGGGTTGGGTTTGCGCACGGCCCGGGTGTGGTGGGGAAACTGACGTGCAAGCTGGCGGTGGCGCTTCAACTGCAGGCGGTTGTGGACGAGCGGCGAGTGCGGCGGGCAGCCACGGTGGAGGCGGCTCTGGCGCTGGACCACGGGCCGCACGGGGGCCCCCGCGCGACCGACGCGCAGGTCTTCGCGGGGCTGCGCGGCCTGGAGGCGGTGGTGCCGACACTGTGGCGGATGCCGCTCCTCAACGCTCGCATGGAGCCCATCTGGCGGCTGTGGGTGAGTGGTTTTCACAAGCAGGCTGCACTAGGCGTGCCCGAGTGCCCCTGCGGGTGGCGGTGCCGTGATGAGGACGGGCCGCCGGCGACGGCGTGGCGTGCGCACAGCTTCTGGGGGTGCCCGGTGGCGGAGGCGGTGGTGGTGGCGGCTGCTGCTGCCCTCCCTGCTCCTACGCCGGTCATCACGTGCTGCCAGGTGTAGCTGCTGCAGCCTCCCGCTGGGGTGCGTGCTGGTGTGTGGGCGGTGGTGGCAGCGCTCGTGGTGGACGCCATGGAGCGAGGCCGCCGCCACTTGTGGCGCATTACGTGCCCGCGTGATGGTGTGCAGCCCCCTGCTCGCTCGGTGGCGGTTGAGCGGGCGGGGGAGCTGGCGACGATGGATCTGTGGGTCGCGCTGGCGTCCTTTGCTGAGGGCGGCGGGATGCCGCGCGGGTGGGCGGGTGTGGTGGGCCCGACCCACCCCTTTGTTGGAGTAGTGGACGGCGGGCTCACTCTGAACAAGACGTCCTAGATCCCTGAGAGGATGGTTTCTTTTGAGGGGAGGTGGCGCCACATGCGTGCGCTGGCGGGTTGTGATGTGGTAGCTGAGCAGAGTGCTGCGGCGGGTGTGCACAACGGCCCCGCTTCCGGTGGGTTGAGGGTGGGCTTTTTGGTCCCTTCATGGTTTTATACCTTGGGCCCGCCATCCGTCTCCTGGAGGGGTTGAGTGTGGAGCCTGCACTGTGGTGCTGCTTGCTTGGTGCCCGCCACCGCGTGTGGGTGGCGCTTCCGTGGGGCATCCCCCCTTTTTCTGTTGGCAGGTCTTCAGGACTGATTCCTCTAAGTCCTGCTGGAGCTTTGGAACCGAACGCGTGCCCGCCAGAAAGTGGATTGTAAAAACTCATCATCATTGCAGGGGCGCGGTATGAACTCGCGGTGTGGCCTGTGGATTTGCATGCTCTCTATGCCCTCCTCCAGCGTTCTAGTTCCATCGTCAGCCATGACTTCTTCGCCCCTTGATGATGGAGGCACGGGGGACGGTGCCCAGTGGCAGCTGCTAGACCACCAGTCGATCACCAATGTCCTCTCCTTCCTCGGCTCCGCGACGGACCTGTGCTCGTGCCAGGGTGTGTGCAAAGAGCTGGGTGCGCTGGCTCGATCGGAGGCTCTTTGGATGCCGCTGCTGAGCGAGCGCTTCGGTCTGAACCTGCAGGTGGGGCCTCTCGGAACCCCATGCATGTGTGTTGCATGGGGCGTTAAGCAAGGTGCCCGCCTCTCGGAGTCGGAGTGGGCACTCCTAGATGGACCAGCAAGATCCAAAGGTGGCAAAGCAGTGCATGCATCCCGCGAAACAGGGGGGAAGGGAAACCCTCGCAATGCGCCGCCTCCGATGCGATAGGCCGAAAGGCCCCCCGCCCCGATCGAACATATCAGCAACCAAAATTATGAATAAGAATCCAGTGGGCAGGGGTTGGGAGCGGGGCAGGACAGGGCACGATAGCTGCACCCATGCGAGCACGCGCGCATGCGCGCATGGGATCATCCCATGCGGCAGCAAGTGAGAGGGTGCACGCTGTGCCTGCCGCCACCCGCCCGCACCACGGCCTGTGATGCCACTGGTTCCCCCCCCCCCCCATCCCCCCCCACCGCGTGTGCATGTGCGTACATGTGCGTGCTTGTTTGTGTGCATGTGTGTGCGTGTGTGCGTGTGCATGCGTGTGTGTGTGTGTGTGTATGTGCGTGCGTGTGCATGTGTGTGCGTGTGTGTGTGTGCTTACTTAACTTGTATCAATCTGGTGTGCAGGCGTCGCCTGCGGTGTCAGGGCAGCAGGCGTACAAAGCGCTACACACCGCGCGCGCGACAAAGAAGTACCCGGTCCGCTTCCATGCGCTCTACACCGGTGTGTGTGCGTGTGTGTATGCGTGGGTGTGGGTGTGGGTGTGGGTGTGGGTGTGGGTGTGGGTGTGGGTGGGGTGGGGTGGGGTGGGGCGTGCGTGTTCGTGTGCATGAAAAATGCTCCAACACCCGTCCACACACTTACACCCGCACGTGCGTGTTCGTGTGCATGCAGATGGCAGGTATCGACGACAACAACGCTGTGTATTGGGGGGTGGACAAAAAACCCCCCCCCCCCCCCCCAAACTCGCACATTTCCTCACCCACCCACCCACCACCACCCACCCACCCACCACACCCACCCCGCCCACACCCACCCACCCACACCCGCCCACACCCACCCGGTATTGACGACAACAACGCTGTGTATTGGGTGGACAACATGTACCCCCCCCCACAACCACACCCCACACCCATACTCACTCCCCCCCCACACACCCTCACACGCCCCCCTCCCCACCACACACCCACACATGACATGACACACACCCGCCCTCACACCCACACACATGTGCGCGTGCGCAGACGGCGGTATTGATGACAACAACGCCGTGTATTGGGTGGACAACATGTACACACCCAACGCATGGGGTGCGTACTGCTCCGAGGTGTCGCCCAACGTGAACACACTGGCTCTGCTCAAGGTGTGTGTGTGTGTGTGTGTGCGCATGTGTGTGGTGGTGTTCGTGGGGTTGCGGTGTACTGCTCCGAGGTGCCGCCCAACGTGAACACGCTGGCGCTGCTCAATGTGTGTGTGTGTGTGTGTGTGCATGTGTGTGAGTGTGTATGTGTGTGTTGGTGTTGGTGTCTCCAACGCGCTCGCACAGCCGAAGGTCCCGGGCACTCATGCGTGTGTCACTACCCCCCCCCCCCTCCTCCACACACACAGTTACAGTAACACCTGCTTTCCGATGAAGACCACCTCCTAGTCCTAGTACCACTGCCTAGACCCAAGTCCGTTTCTGGCCCTAACAATCACTTGTGATGGGCGGTAGTCACCAGCCGGGTGCCTGCCAACGCGTAGTCCTTGAGCAGAAAGGAGAGCTAAATATCATGTAATATTATGCGACACAGCCAACACATACAACACAAACACCCGCGGAAAGGAAGGATTCGTTACCAGTGTCGATCATGCAATGCATGCGATCATGTTGTTTATACCCCCTCCTGTTTCCCCCCCCCTCCTACACACACACTCAGTACACCCGCCCAGACACACCGGCAGACACACATACACAAACACACACACTTACTCTTGACCCCACACAACAAACGCAGGGCCCCCAGTGCTGGCACGAGGGCGTCGGGTGCCCCCCCCCCCCCCCCCGTTTCAGGTCCTAAAAACCCAAACCACCGCTTAATAACCCATACCACACACACCACCACTTGCATTTCAACACAGGGGCCTCTGTGCTGGCACGAGGGTGACGAGCGACCCTCATCGAGCCCCCCCCCCCTTGCAGCCCCAAGCAAGTAAAGCCACTGCTTAATGACCCAAAAGCACCCACATTACAGCGCAGGGCACCCAGTGCTGGCACGAGGGGGGCGAGGAGGCGGCCCACCGCGTGTTCCTGATCCACCGCATGCCGCCCCGACAGCGCCTCCCTTTCCAGTTTTGTGAGCCGAAAGCCAGCACCAATCCCTGGCCCGACGCCAACGCACGCAGGGCCCCCAGTGCTGGCACGAGACAGCCGAGGGGGCGGCCCACCGAGCGCTCCTTTTCGACCGCCACACGCAGCCCCAATGCAGCTTCGAAGGACCAAAACGTCTCCTCGGCACTTATCCGTGGCCCGAATCCGATCGCGCACGCAGGGCCCCCAGTGTTGGCATGAGGGGGACGAGGAGGCGGCCCACCGCGCGTTCCTCATCGACCGGCTCGCCGCCCCGACGCTCCAGCTCTTTGCACGGTACCACCTCATGAAGCTCGCGAGGTGCGTTTTGGGGGGTTGTAGGGTTTAGGGTTTTAGGGTTCAGGGTTCAGAGAAAGAGCGGGGGGGGCACCGAGCGTTTTTTTTATTGGAATTGGCGTGCCGCCCCGACGCTCCAGCTCTTTGCGCGGTACCTCCTGATGAGGCTCGCAAGGTGCGGGTTTTGGGTTGTTTGGGGTTTACCATCACGGTTTCCCATCACGGTTTGTTTGGGGTTTACCATCACGGTTTCCCATCACGGTTTCCCATCACGGCTTCAGCGGTGGCGACCGCCGAGGCAACACAGAGTAAATCCGCTTCACCAATCGCAGCGTTCGCCACCGCGCTCATCCTCGGTGTCGCTCGTCTGCCGGTGACTGGCGTTGGAAAGTCTTCAGGCAGCCTCCATGACAACTCTGTCGTCCATGCACCCCTGGAGGGTGGGACCTGGCCATGCATGAGGCATGGGGCGCCGGCTGAGCCCCAAGCAAACGAGAGCTGGACAGCCATGCACTGCCAGGCGGGGACCGTCCAGTCAGCGCCAGTCGGCTCTGCCGGCTTGACTGGCCACAAGGCCACTACTGTGACCTTGAGGAAGGTCCTCTCCTATATGCTCCTTGCCAGACATGTCTCTCAGAGACCGCTGTTTGGGGTAGTCTAGCCGGCGGGAGCGGTAGGCTATCGGCCGGGAGCCGGCGGTACTCTAGTACTTAAGTGTGCTGGAGTATCGGCGGGTGTCTCTAGTAGAAGAGTAGCCTGCTTAGCTGGAAACCCCGTGTCACTGTTACTGGGGTTTAGGGTTTGAAGGTTGAGGGGTCAGGGTTCAGAGCGGGGGGGGGGGGGCAGCGCGTTCCAGCTTGCGCCCCGACGCTCCAGCTCGTTGCACGGTACCACCTGATGAGGCTCGCGAGGTGCGGGTCTTGGGGGCTCGGTGTTAAGGGTTTTAGGCATTCATGGCCTGGGGTTTTAGGCCTAATATCCTTTTTGGCCTTTCTCCCCACGGGGGGATGTCTCTTTTGGCGATTGGCGACGAACCTGCCTTGCGTTTCCGTTTCCCAACATGCGCTCACCTACTTCAACAAGCGTTTGCTGCCGCTGCGGTAGGGGACCTAGGGGTGCGCCCACGCTCTTTACAGAGTTGGGGTTCCCTACCACCAACAGCCAGCCATCTCAGTAAGGTGCTCGGGCCATACGCGCCGAGCTCGGTCTTATAGCTTGTAGAGGTGTCCCTGACTGTAACATCCACCATCAGGGTTGTTAGGAGGGGGGGCACTGGGCGATCACGGTGCAGGCTTCGGGGTTTGGTTTCAAATCAGTGGTCCCTGGGAAGGATTTTAGTAATTAGTTTTTTGCCGGCTCTAGCAACTTTGACCGCTCATACCTGGCACAATACACAGCGGGTATTCATGCAACGCATGCCGTTGTGCTGCTCTCGGCAAGAGCTCTCCAACGCATTGCGCCACGCCCTCACCCACTAAGTGTGGGGTGGTTTTCTGGGGAATGGGAAATCCGGCTCGGAGCGGTATACGGCTCGCAGGGGAGTCACTGTTTCAAATGTTTGGACGCGCAGCAGTGGTGTCATTAGCGCCCCCGCAGCCCCCCCAGCCTCCGCTGCGGAGGCGAACCGGGAGATTTTGGGGGGGGAAACTGCGGGGGCGAATTGCGAAAATTTCGAACCAAAAAGTGTGAAATTCGGCGATTTTCACACTTTTCGCGGAAAAAACGTATCCTGCGGGGGCACTTCGGCATGTTCCCTACAATGTTGCGGGGGCAAACAGCACATTCTCGGTTTCCTTAATGCCACCACTGACGCGCAGTGGACGCGACCCTAGTTTCGCACGCTCCGAAGAGTGTGGCCGCACGCGCACACACACACACACACGCACACGCACACACACACTTGCTCCAACACACACGCGCACGCACACACACACACACACACAGTGAGCGCGACGCCAGCATCGCTCATCAGAGTGCGACCACACACACACACACACACACACTGTGTACATGCTAGCTAGCCCAATGGCACGCAGCCAGATGCGCAAACTGGCCTTGCGCCCATCGCCGCCTCGTGCGATGGGGACGCGGAGTAAAACGCTGAAGGACCTCAACAACCTCAACCTGATGGCGCTGGGCGCTGGCATGGCTGCCATTGCTGCGGATGCTGCTGCGGCGGCGGGAGGCGCGGGGGCCGGTGAGGAGAGCATGGAGGGTGTCATGGTGGTCGCGGGGACCCCTTCCCCCCGCGCTTGCCTCCTCACCCCGGGCCGCGGCACGCGTGGGGCGACCAACGCGGAGGTGCCGAGCAGTGCGATGTCCAGCCCAGTCCGGGCACCCGCCGACCACGATGAGATGCACATGGGGATCCCACCGCCCGACCCCAGCGCGGCGATGCACAGGGGGATGCGGGAACTCCTGCGCGAGGAGTTTGCGGAGCAGAGGGATCTGATCCGGGAGGAGTTCAGCAGGGGCATGGCGGCCCTGGCGGCGCGGGTGACGGAGACGGAGGCGCGGGTGGCGGGGGTCATCGCGGCGGTGGCGACCCTGGACGCGCGCATCACGAGCAAGTTCGCCCAGGCCGACGTGGCCTTTGGGCCCCTCCTCCGCCTTGTGCCAGAGCTGAGCGTGGCGAAGGACGGGGTGGCCGATCTGGATGAGCGCATGGGGCGCATGGAGAAGCACGAGGTGCTGGCTCTGGCCCAGTTCCATGTGGACCAGGGTAAGTCCAGGGAGATGGCAGCAAAGGTGGCTGCGCTGACGGAGCAGGTGCAGGCGCTGGAGGCAGCCGCTCGGGGGGGGGGGGCGGCGGGCCGGCAGGTGCCGGGGGCGGCGCGCGCGCCAGTCACGGTCGCGCAGCCAGTGCCGGCAGCACAGCAGCAGCTGCCTGGGCCGCCGCAGCCGCCGGGCCCGCCACCGCTGCCAGCGGCTGTGAGCGGCGGGGGCCTCACGTTCGCCGTGGTGGTGCGGGAGCGTGTCAGCGACGCTCGCCACGCGCTCGCACGCGGCACGGAGCGAGCTCTCACCACGCTGCTGGGGCCGCACCACGTGACCGTGGTGCAGGCACGCGTCATGTTTGCTAACGACCACAAGAGCAAGGTGGTCTTCACGGTCGCGAACGAGGGGCATGCGGCGTTCATCCGCGCGCGCATGCTCCTGCCGCGGTGCACGGCGAACATGAGGCGGCCGGGCTGTGCCATCTTCCCACACCTGCCGTATGCTGAGCACCAGAGCCAGAGGCGCATGGCAATGCGGGGAGGTGGGGCGGGGGCGGGAATGACGGCGGGGGCGGTCGCGGCTGCGGTCGCAGCAACGGCGGCGGCGGCGGCGGCGGGCGGCCGCGGCGACGACAGGGGCGGGGACAAGGGCGGAAACGGCACGGGTGACGGGGGCAAGGGAGGGGGCATGGGCCCGGGGGGCTGCGGCGTGACCACGCTCCCCCCCAGCTGAACGGCCTGCGGATCATGAACTGGAACATTATGAGGGGACATGACCTCTTACACAATCACCCCACCCTCACCAAGTGGCTGCAGGCAAACGCGGACGTCGTAGCGTTCACCGAAACCGGGCATTCCGGTAAGCCCCCACCTGCCATCCCAGGATTCAAATGCCTCGCATGCAGCCAGCGCCCCCACAAATCAGACAGTGGGGGGGTTGCGCTGTATGTTAGCCATGCTGTTACGGGGAAGGTCAGCGTTATTCGGGATGTGCCCGAGCTTGGGATGCTCTGGTTTAGGATCACGGGCGCTAGGGACGTGTACGCGTGCGCCGCGTACATCCCCCACGCGAAATCCAAGTATCTGCTGCTCGAGGGGGGGAACCTGTCAGTAGAGGCACACATAACAGCCCTGGTAGAGGGCATCTCTAAGTACCGGGCAAAGGGGGAGGTCCTCGTGCTGGGCGACCTCAACGCACGCACAGGGCAGGAGGATGATAGGGATAGGGACAGGGGGGATGGGGGGCCCGCCCCTGCGGTGCGTGAGGGCGACATCGCGCAGGCAGGGCAGGTGGGGCCGAGAGAGTCGGCTGACCGCGTGCACAACGCGCATGGGCAGCGCCTGCTGCAGTTATGCCGGGACATGGGAATGGTTATCCTTAATGGTCGCCTTCCGGGGGATGAGCATGGGGCCCTCACCTACCACGCACTGGGGCAGGAAAAACGTAGTCTGGTCGACTACTTTGTGGCGTCCCCTGACCTCGCCTTTAGTGGCGCGGGGGCACCACGGCCGGG
>VFSX01000446.1:20000-23589 GCA_016618255.1 Chlamydomonas sp. UWO 241 | reverse complement strand
ACTGCCTATGAAGAGGCACGGGTGCGGGCCAACAGCCTGTTTCGGTTCATCCCTCGCCCCGAGGAGGCCGATTTAGATGAGCGGATGCGGGAGTTTATGAATCCTCGGCCAGGCCAGGAGAACCCCAGGTTTTGGCACGAGTTGGCTGACTTCCTTGTCACCTGTTTTGAGACACGCACCGCGTGCACAGCAATCATGATGGCAGATGGCATGCTAGGGGGTCTAATTTTGACAGCTGCCGGCCTCTTTCCGAGGGTCTAATGCGCCATCAAAGGCGTCCGCACGCGACATGCTAAAATCGACCAGCCAGCACACACGCCACACAGACGCACACACGCACACACGCACACACCACAACACACACAGACACACACACAACACACCACACACCCCCCCACACACACCCGACGCAGTGAGCGCGACGCCAGCACACACACACACACACACACACAACACACACACACACACGCACACACACACGCCCCCCCCACACACACGCACGCAGTGAGCGCGACGCCAGCACATAACACACACACACACACACACACACACACACACGTACACGCACACACGCACACACACACGCACCCCCCCCCCACACGCACACATGTAGTGAGCGCGACGTCAGCGTCGCTCGCTCATCCGAGTGCGACCACGAGATGGGTTCAACCGTGCGGCGCGCGCTACGGAACTGGAGCACGAGCGGTGAGTAATGATCGCACACGATTGCCCTCCCTAGGCTCCCTAGGCTCCCTAGGCTCAGTATTGAGGGAGTTATGGGCCTCCAAACCGGAGTTATGGGCCTCCAAACCTATGCTGTATATAATTTACCCCACATCCTCCTAGCCTCGTCACCAACAAGCGTGGGTGTGGACCACGAGTGTGGGGCACCTGAGGGTGTGGACCACGAGCGTGGGGCATGTGGTGTGACAGCGGGGTGCGCCAACACCTGGGCCCGCCACTCGGTCGCTGGCTCAGCACGGCAAAATACACGCTGACGGTTGCTGCCTGGTGTCAATCATGCAGGCCTCGAGCGCTGCTACCTCTCACTCTTTCAGATGCAGCACCTGCCACCTACCCACCACCCGCCACCTACCCTGCACCTACCCTGCACCTACCAGCGCCGCTGGCTCAGCAAAGCAAAATCCATACTACCGTACAGGGCCTGAGCCTTCGCGAACAAATATTGTTTTGGACGCCCCCGCGAAGCTGAAAACGATTAAATTTTCGCTAAAATCGCGATGTGGGGCGTCAAATTGACTAAAAGCGACGAAAACGACCCCCGTGGAGCGATTAAACAATCATTTTTTCGACCCTCCCGCGATGGCTCGGGCCCTGTACGGTACTTGGATGCTTACTTTGTCACGGTCATCGTCACTACAGGCGTGCAGCGCTGCTACCTCGCACTCTTTCAGATGATGCAGCTGCTGCCTGCCATCTACCCCCCACCTGCCACCTCACCACGTACCCTGCGCCTGCACCTACCCCTGCACCTACCCAGCGCCGCTGGCGCAGCACAATAAACGCCGTGCTGACGGTTGCTTTTGTCACTGCAGGCCTGGAGCGCTGCTACCTCGCACTCTTTCAGATGATGCAGCTGCCTGCCACCTACCCCCCACCTGCCACCCCCCCACCTCCCCACCTTCCCTTCACCTATCCGCGCCGCTGACTCAGCAGAGCAAAATCCGTACTACTTGGAAACCTACTTTGTCACGGTAACCGTCGCTGCAGGCCTCGAGCGCTTCTACCTCGCACTATTTCAGATGATGCAGCTACTGTCTGCCACCTACCCCCTACCCCCCCCCCCCCCCCCCCTCCGCCCCTCCCCACCTACCTTGCACCTACCCGCGCCGCTGGCTCCGCGAGACGGAACTCCTTGCTTTCCTCACTGCAGGCCTCGAGCGCTTCTACCTCGCACTCTTTCAGATGATGCAGTTGCCGCCTCTCAGCTCTTTCAGATGATGCGTCGTGCACCTACCCCCTACCCCCACGTGCACACCTACCCGCTGGCTCAGCACAGCAAAATCCATATTACTTGGTTAGGCCACCTAGTTACTTTGTCACTGTCACTGCAGGCCTCGAGCGCTTCTACCTCGCACTCTTTCAGATTGTGCAGCTGCCGGCCGTCTCCCGACACACCCACCTACCCTGCACCTACCAGTGGTCCCTGGGAAGGATTTTAGTAATTAGTTTTCCCCCGGCTCGAGCAACTTTGACCGCTCATACCAGGCGCAATACATAGCAGGTGTGCACGCACCACGTACCGCTGTGCTGCTCTCGGCGAGAGCTTCCCAACGCCCCCATCCACACCCTCTCCCACCAAGTGTGGGGTGGTTTTCTGGGAAATAGGAGATCCGGCCCCGAGCGGTATACAGCTCGCAGGGGAATCACTGGCACCTACCCGCGCCGCTGGCGCAGCACGGCAAAATCCATGCTGACGGTTGCTCGTGTCAATCGCGCAGGCCTCGAATGCTTATACCTCGCACTCGTCGAGATGATGCAGCCACTGCCTGCCACCTCCTACCTACCCCCTCCTGCCCCCCCCCCCCCTACCCACCTACCCTGCGCCGCTGGCTCAGCAAACCAAACGCCGTGCTGCTCGCTGGCTCCCTGGTGACCACCGTGCAGGCCCCGAAAGCTGCTGCCTGGCCCTGTTTCAGATGATGCAGCTGCCGCCTCTCAGCTCTTTCAGATGATGCATCGTGCACCTCCCCACCTGCCACCTACCCACATTGCCCACACACCCTGCACCCACCCAGCGTCGCTGGCGCAGCACAGCAAAATCCATGCTGACGGTTGCTTTTGTCACTGCAGGCCTCGAGCGCTTCTACCTCGCACTCGTCCACATGATGCAGCTACTGCCTGCCACCTACCCTGACCTGCCACGTATCCTGCACCTACCCGCGCCGCTGGCTCCGCGAGACAAAGCTCCATGCTGACGGTTGCTTTTGTCAATGCAGGCCTCGAACGCTTCTACCTCGCACTCTTTCAGATGATGCAACCCGCCATCTCCCGCATTGTTCCAGGTGACGCAGCTGCCTACCCGCCCCACCCCCACCCCACCCAACCTGACGCGGAGACGCACAGGCACAGCCAGGGTGGGCCCCCCACGGGCGGGCCTCTACTATATAACCCCCACACATGAGTGGTCCCCGAGACGGTGACTTGGCATGCCTGTGACTTGTGTCCCAGCAGGCCTCGAGCGCTTCTACCTTGCACTCTTTCAGATGATGCAGCTGGGTGTGTGGGAAATCGGGACGCTGCTGCGCGCCGGGCTGCCAGACGGCGCAGGTTTGTGTGCGTGCGTGTGTGTGTTTGTGTGTGTGTGTGTGCGCGCGCGCACGTGTGTGCGTGTGTGTGGGTGTAGATGCGTGTGTGTGGGGGATCGGGACGCTGCTGCGCGCCGGGCTGATGGACGGCGCTGCAGGTGTGTGTGTGTGTGTGTGTGTGTGTGTGTGTGATTGGGGGGGGGGGCGTGTGTGTGTGTCACATGCTCTATGTGTATGTGCGTGTGCATGTGTGTGTGAGTGTGTGCGTACGTGTGTGCGTGCATGTGTGTGTGTGTGTGTGTGTGCATGTGTGTGTGTGT
>VFSX01000446.1:0-15000 GCA_016618255.1 Chlamydomonas sp. UWO 241 | reverse complement strand
CCCCTTGACCTCGTCACCCCTAACCCGGAACCCCTTAACCCCCCTTCCCCTTAACTTAACCTCCTTTACCCCCTACCCTTAACTCTTAACTCTAAACACTTAACCCTGAACTCTTAAATCAAACCGTAAACCCAAACCATTTATCTAGAACCCTAACCTTGAGCCATTTACTCGTAACCCTCAACCCCCCCTGCCCCGTAGACTGGAGCGCGTGGGACCAGTTGAGTAGCGACAGCGCTGGCGGCGCCCCCGCTCGCGCTTCTGCTCCCGCTGCTGCTTCCGCTGCTTCCGCTGCTGCTGCTGCTGCTGCTCCCGCTGCTGCTGTTGGGGAGGCAGAGGCAGCAGGGGCGGAGGCGATGGAGAGGGAGGCGTCGCGTGCAGCTGCGGCGGCAGGTGCGTGTGTGTGTGTGTGTGTGTGTCTGCTGCTGCTGCTGCTGCTGCTGCTGCGGGAGAGGCAGAGGCAGCAGGGGCGGAGGCAGCAGGGGCGGAAGCGATGGAGAGGAAGGCGTAACGTGTAGCTGCGGCGGCAGGTGCGTGTGTGTGTGCGTGTGTGTGTGTTCGTGTGAGTGTTTTTGTGTGTGCGTGTCTGCTGCTGCTGCTGCTGCTGCGGGACGGGCAGAGGCAGCAGGGGCGGAGGCAGCAGGGGCGGAGGCGATGGAGAGGGAGGCGTCGCGTGTAGCTGCGGCGGCAGGTGCGTGTGTGTGTGTGTGTTCGTGTGTGTGTGTGTGCATGCGTGTGTGTGCGTGTGTGAAGACCACACCCCGTGTGTGGTCTTCACGTGTGTGTGTGTGTGTGTGTGTGTGTGTGCGTGTGTGTGTGCGTAAAAAGGGGGGTCCTTGCGTGTGTGTGCGAGCGTCGCATGCAGCTGCGGCGGCAGGTGCGTGTGTGTGTTTGTTTGTGTGTGCGTGTGTGTGCGTGTGTGTGTGTGTGTGTGTGTTTGTGTGCGCGTGTGTGTGTGTGTGTGTGTGTGCGTGCGTGTGCGTGTGTGAAGACCACACCCCACACCACACACCCCACACCCACTCACCATCCAGGCACGCACCGCGACCACGCGTGCCTTGCGACCGTCGGCCACTGGGTATCTGAGCAGCGCGTGATTGCTGCGCTGGATGGCCTTCACGACGTGAGCGAGGTCGTGGCGAGGGTGCGCGGAGCTGCAGCGGGCAGCGGAGGGGGCGCAAGCACCAGGTGGGGGTTAAGTTACTAAATGGACAAAAGCATGGGGTTATAAGCGGGCTGGAAGCGTATCCACTACTAGGGGATGGCTGCAGTAGTGATCGCTGCGCTGGGCGGTCTTCACGACGTGAGCGAGGTCATGGCGAGGGTGCGCGGAGCAGCAGCGGGAAGCAGCGGGGGCGCCAGCACCAGGTAAGGAACAAGTTGAAAGAAGCAAGGGTCTGCTAGCCGACTGGCATCTACCCCACTAGCTAGAGAATGGCTGCGGCGCTGGGCTGCCTTCACGACGTCAGCGAGGTCGTGGCGAGTGTGCGCGGAGCAGCAGCGGGCAGCAGCGGGGGCGCCAGCACCAGGTAAGGAACAAGTTGAAAGAAGCAAGGGTCTGCTAGCCGACTGGCATCTACCCCACCAGCTAGAGAATGTCTGCGGCGCTGGGCGGCCTTCACGACGTGAGCGAGGTCGTGGCAAGTGTGCGCGGAGCAGCAGCGGGCAGCAGCGGGGGCGCCAGCACCAGGTAAGGAACACGTTGAAAGAAGCAAGGGTCTGCTAGCCGACTGGCATCCACCCCACCAGCTAGAGAATGGCTGCGGCGCTGGGCTGCCTTCACGACGTGAGCGAGGTCGTGGCGAGGGTGCACGGAGCAGCAGTGGGCAGCGGAGCGGGCGCCAGCACCAGGTGCGTTACACGTCGAACAAGTCCAGGGGTCTCCAGCTCAGCGGGCCGGGACGTACCGCACTAGCTAGAGACTGACTGCGGCGCTGGGCTGCCTTCACGACGTCAGCAAGGCCGTGGCGAGGGTGCGCGGAGCAGCAGCGGGCAGCAGCGGGGGCGCCAGCTAGAGGTGGGCAAGACACAAGTTGAAAGAAACAAGGGTCTGCAACTAGCGGGCTACGGTCGTGCTCTGTTATAGGGGAAATGCCTACAGTGATCGCTGCGCTCGACGGGGGCCCACGACGCGAGTGTGGTCGTCGCAAGGGTGCGCGGAGCAGCAGCGGGCGGTGTAGGGGGCGCGAGCACCGGGTGGTTGAGTTTCGAGCAACGAGGCGTTCTCCTCTGGTGGTGTCGCGCACCTAACACACTGTTGCGTGCATCCGGCATGCGTACGCGTCACAAGCGACGGAATGCGCGGAGCAGCTGTTAGGCTTACACACACACACATGCGCACACACACACACACATGCACACACACACACATGCACACACACACACACACACCGCCCCCCCTCCTCCCTCCTCTCCTCCTCCCCTCTCGCATCTCCCCAGTCCTGAACGCCCCTCCCCACCCCTCCCAAACTGCGCACCACAGCGGCAGCGGAGCCGGGCGAGGCAGGTGCACAGCAGCGGCAGCGGCAGCTCAGGCGGCATCAATATCAACATGACACGGCCAGCCGCCACCTGTTAACCCTGAGCGCCCCTTCCCAACCCCTCCCAAATTGCGCACCGCAGCTCCAGCAGATGCAGGCCAGGCAGGCGCGCGGCAGCAGCGGCGGCAGCTCAGACGGCATTCATGTTAACATGGCACGGGCAACCGCCACCTGTTAACCCTGAGCGCCCCTTCCTACACCTCCCAAACTGCGCACCGCAGTGCCTCCGGAAGCGGGCCAGGCGCACGGCAGCGGCAGCGGCAGCTCAGACGGGATTCATATTAACATGGCACGGGCAGGCGCCGCCTTCAACCCTGAATGCCCCTTCCCAACCCCTCTCAAACTGCGCACCGCAGTGCCTGCGGAACCGGGCCACGCGTGCGCATGTCGGCGGCAGCTCAGGCAGCTCCGGTGCTGCCGCAAGGGCGGGGCAGGCACCCTCCCGCCGCCGCCGCTGCCCCCTCTGCCGACGCCGACGCCGGTGATGAGTTGGAGGAGTCGCTCCCTGTGGACGTGCTGCCGCGCATCTTGCAGGTGTGTTGGGGGGGGGGGATGCTGCCTGCTCAGCACACACACACACACACGCGCGCGCACGCGCACGCTCACACACGCATACGCACACACACACTTGCGCGCGCGCACACACACACGCACATGCGCGTGCACACACACCCCACACACACAGACACGCACGCACACACGCATTCACACACACACACACACACACACACACCCCCCCCCCTACCCCCCCCCCACCACCACACACACAGTACGTGCGTCGCCCCAACGGGGAGTGAGTCGAGTTCGAACCGCCCTTACACGCCAAGCTGGCTGCACACACACACACACACACACACACACACACACACACACTTGCACACGCACACGCGCACGCACACACACACACACACGCATTCACACACACACACACACGCATTCACACACACACACACACACACACACATGCCCCCCCCTCCCCCCTGCAGTACGTGCGTCGCCCCAACGGGGAATGGGTCGAGTTCGAGCCGCCCTCACACGCGGCGCTGGCAGCACACACACACACACACACACACCACCACCACCACACACACAGTACGTGCGTCGCCCCAACGGGGAGTGGGTCGAGTTCGAGCCGCCCTCACACGCGGAGCTGGCAGCACACACACACACACACACACACACACACACGCAGTACGTGCGCCGCCCCAACGGGGAATGGGTCGAGTTCGAGCCGCCCTCACACGCAGAGCAGGCTGCACACACACAGTTACAGTTACATCGGCTTTCCAGCAAAGACTACCTCTAGTCCTAGTACCACCGCCTAGACCCAAGTCCAGTTCTGGCCCTAACAATTACTTGTGAGGGGCGGTAGCCACCAGCCGGCTGCCTGCCAACGTGTAGTCCCAGAGCAAAAAGGAGAGCTATTGTGCGACGCCTCCAAAATAGGTCCTAACTGCTTCTAGGGGATAGGGGGTCAAGTGGCGCTTGCCAATCTACTTGACCGCCGTGGTGGAGGGGCCGGCGCCTGAGGGGCAGCCGGACCGTACACCACGGCTCTCCACCCGACCCTATCCTGAGCACGCTCAAACGCCGTGTCCGAAAAAGTCTTCCAATCAGAACGAGTGCCACTAGTTTCGCCTAGCTGCTGAATCAGTAGCTTAAGAAAATAGTGTCGGGAGGAGGCTGGAGGCCGGCCTTGCTGCCGAGCCACATCCATTGTGCAGTCAAAAGTCGTACGAGGAAGACGAGAAGCCGGCATGCGCATCACATGGCCTAGCCACTGCATTGATCGCTTTGCCACAAGGCTCCCAATTGGCTCAGTGTCGCACGCCTGCCGAATATAAGTTAATCTGTGCCGGTCGACCAGGCGCACACCCAGAATGCGACGAAGGCAGTTAGAGTGGGCAACCTCCAATCGAGTCAGTTGTGTTTTAGTAGGGGCCCATGTTTCGCAGCCGTACAGAAAGTGGGGCAGCACGAAAGTGTTGTAAACCCGCATCTTAGACTGCACTTGCATCTTCTTGCTGGCCCAAATCTTATCAAAAGACGCAAACACGCCCAGCGCGCGACCGACACGCACACCGATCTCCTTTTCCACACCACCACTCTGGGTTATCCAACTCCCTAGATACTTTAATGCAGAGACGGTCTTCACTTCACCACCAGTCAGCGCAAACGTGGGCAGATCCGCGACAAAATCTGCTGGCAAAATCATCACTTCTGTCTTGGCGGCGTTGATTTGCATGCCAAAGCTAGAGGACACTTTGTCAAGGATTTTCAGCATAAGCGCCAACTGAGCTGGGTCATGCGAGAACAAACATAAATCGTCGGCATACATCAGCATTACTATGCGCTCAACCGACGACGACAACACAGAGCCGCCGGCTCGGGTCACGACTGACACGCCAGCCCCCTCTGGCATCATGTCTAGCGCCTTTTTCACTATGTGGTCAATAAAAACATTGAACAACACAGGAGCAATGACGCACCCCTGTCGCACACCAGACGACACGGGGAATTCGTGCCCGATTTTCCCAGCCAGCCGCACGGCAGCTGCGGTGTTGGTGTGAAGATCCTCCAACAGATCAATAATGTGCGGATGAACACTATATAATCTAAGGACTCTCCACAGTGCCGCACGGTTTATGCAATCGTAAGCTTTAGAATAGTCAACAAATGCCACAGCCATGCATTGTTTGTACTCGGCATGTGCCGCGCTCAGCGAGCGCAGAGTAAAAATTGCATCAACAGTGCCTCTGCTTTTTCTGAAACCACACTGAGCCTCATGCAACTGACCATCAACCTGCGTGGAGACGCGGTGCAGAAGTACGGCAGCGTACACTTTCCCGGCAATAGAGAGAAGGCTTATACCGCGGTAGTTACCAGGGGAGTCACGCGGACCCTTCCCCTTATATAACGGTGTGATAATAGCAGTTTTCCATTCCCTCGGGGCTCTCCCCGACCGCCATACGGCGATGATGACCCGGTGGAGCCATGCGATGGCAGGTGGGCACCGCAACAGCATGGCGTCCAGCTGGTCACCGCCCGGAGCGGCGGCCGAGCGCAACGCTCGCACACACGCCTCCGTCTCAGCCAGGTCAGGGGGGCGCCCGTGCGCCTCGTCCACCTCTGTGGCGCGTGTGAGCTCAAACGCCGCTACATCGTTCTCCAGCTGGTTCAGGGTCTCGTCGCTGAGCTTGGTCTCCCCGCCATATAGCTTGTTGAATGACTCTGTCATGGCCTTCAGCACCCCGTCAGCACACACACACACACACACATTCACACACATACGCCCCCCCCCCCCACACACATATGCCCTGCCCCCCCCCCTCCCCTGCAGTATGTGCGTCGCCCCAATGGGGAATGGGTTGAGTTCGAGCTGCCCTCATACGCGGAGCTGGCTGCGGCAGCGGCGGCAGCAGCGCGCGCACACACACACACACACACATACACACACACACACACATCCCCCCCTCCCCCCTGCAGTACGTGCGTCGCCCCAACGGGGAATGGGTCGAGTTCGAGCCGCCCTCACACGCAGAGCTGGCTGCACACACACACACACACACACACACACACATTCACACACATACGCCCCCCCCCCCACACACACACACACATATGCCCTGCCCCCCCCCCTCCCCTGCAGTATGTGCGTCGCCCCAACGGGGAATGGGTTGAGTTCGAGCCGCCCTCACACGCAGAGCTTGCTGCGGCAGCGGCGGCGACAGCGCGCGCCGATGACGCCGCCACCGCTGCGCCGTCGACTGCTGCTGCTGCTGCGGAGGTTTCGGCGAGCGGTGAGGGGCGGGGCGCAGACACACACACACACACACACGCAGGCACACACACAGCTGTGGGGCCCTCAGCTGCTGCTGCTGCTGCTGCTGCTGCTGCTAAGGTTTCGGCGAGCAGTGAAATGCAGGGCGCACGTGCGCACACACACGCACAGAGAGAGGGAGAGAGAGAGAGAGAGACATTCGTTCCAGTTCCCACCGCACGGGCAACCTGGATTACGGCTCATGCCTGTGCTAACTAAAGCACACACCCCGGCAATCGTTTCAGAAGTCGAAAAACACCCATGGATCTTTAGTTCGTTCGCTGCGGGTGACCAACCATATGCGCTAGTACGAGAGGATATCCATGGGCTTGGGGATTTTACTTTATTGGTTCTTGTATCATTGGCTTTCATCATAAACGTTCAGTTGTAGTGTTGCTGCGTGTGGTTACGGTTGTGGTTGGGCTGTTGCTGCCTCGGCCACCCCACGGCAAATGCTATCCCACAGTTGTGGGAACCTAGCTAGGGTGGTCCACTCAGGAGGCCGCCTGGTGCCCAGGATGACAGCGAGCTTGGGAGGGGTGGCCGATGGGTTCTTGTCGTGCGCGCCTACAGCAGCGGCGTAGCGTGCCTTGACGACGCTGACGAAGTGGGTTGACTTGAACATGTCGTGTGCATTGAGCCGGTATGAGGTGATGGCACCCACCCGGTCGGGTATCTGGGCGTCTGGGCGTCGGGACATAAAGAGGGCAGCAGTCGGTGGGAAGATTGAGTTGTCGGGGAGCGGAGGAGGGAGGGAGGGGGGAAGGTGGCGTGCGAGGGATCCCATGAATGACATACGGTGCTTGTTGATGGTGTCGATCATGGGAGCTGTGGGTGGGTCCTTGGCGTGCATCTCGGCCGTTGAGGTGTGTGGGGTGGAGGGGGAAAACGCACACTCACTCACTCACACACACACACACACACACACACGGGTGCTGCGCCCTTGGCTGCTGCTGCTGTGGAGGTTTCGGCGAGCGGTAAGGGGCGGGCCATGCACACGCACACACACGCATACACACACAGAGAGAGATGTCGCTTGAGAGAGAACTCTGTTCGGCATACCTAGCCAGGCTGTTTCTCGCCATGGTTGATGGGATGCCGTTTTGAAGGCGGGTGGCTGACTGTGCGCGAGCTTAGGGGGATTTGACTGTCCCCCCGCACACACACGCACGCACACACTCATGGACACACACACACACACACACACACACACGCACACACGCGCGGCCTCGGGGCCCTCTGCTGCTGCTGCGGCAGGGTTTAAGCGAGCGTGTGCAGCTGCTGGGGCTCGATTAACGGAGGCGCGTTCTCGTCGCCGAGCCCTGGACCCAGCAATGCGGCGCTGCTGGTGACGAGGATCTCCGTGCCGCTGACGAGCGGGGTAAAATACGACTGGCCCGGCTCCTGCTAGACTGCCTCTCGATGGAACACTTCAGGAGCGGCTTGCCCGGCGCTGCCATGGCTTGGCGAGTAGCCGCGGCGCTGCCGCGGCCCGTGCTGGGAGACGTCCCTTATCCTCCCCCCATGCAGGACGCCATGCGGCACCGATCTCGACGAGTTGGTCGACGAGCGGAGGAGCTGGCGCCCTTCAATGCATGCTGGACATTGGTCAAGATGGCTGCCCGTGGAGGCGAGCTACCATCACGGCTTCAGCGGGGGCGACCGCCGAGGCAACACAGAGTAAATCCGCTTCACCAATCGCAGCGTTCGTCACGGCGCTCATCCTCGGGGTCGCTCGTCTGCCGGTGACTGGCGTTGGAAGGTCTTCAGGCAGCCTCCACGACAACTCTGTCGTCCATGCACCCCTGGAGGTGGGACCTGGCCATGCATGAGGCATGGGGCGCCGGCTGAGCCCCATGCAAACGAGAGCCGGACAGCCATGCACTGCCAGGCGGGGACCGTTCTAGTCAGAGCCAGTCGGCTCTGCCGGCTTGACTGGCCACAAGGCCACTACTGTGACCCTGAGGAAGGTCCTCTCCTATATGCTCCTTGCCAGACATGTCTCTCAGAGACCGCTGGTTGGGGTAGTCTAGCCGGCGGCAGCGGTAGTCTATCGGCCGGGAGCCGGCGGTACTCTAGTACTTAAGTGTGCTGGAGTATCGGCGGGTGTCTCTAGTAGAAGAGTAGCCTGCTAAGCTGGAAACCCCGTGTTACTGTTACTGTTACTGTGTGTGTACGTGTGTGTGTACGTGTGTGTGTGCCATGCGTGTGCCATGCGTGTGTGTGTGTACGTGTGTGTGTACGTGTGTGTGTGCCATGCCATGCGCCCTCACGCGCGCCGACCCCATGCTGCCCCTCCCCCACCCACCCACCCACCCACCCAGCCTTTCCTCCCCCCGCCCCTGCCTCCATCCCCTGCCTACCTACATCATCGCCCATGGAGATGATCCGCCACACCACCCCCCACGCCCCAGCCTCTCCTCCCTCGCCTCCTGCCTCCGCCCCCTGCCTACCTACATCATCGCCCCATGGAGTTCAGAGGCCAATGGAGATGATCCACCGCCCCATCCCTGCGCCCCTGCCTACGTTCATCATCGCCCCATGAGTTCGCGGGCTCATGGAGATGATCCGCCGCCGCCCCCTATCCCAGGCCCGCCTGCGTTCGTCGGTCGCCCCATCGCGGAGCTGATCTGACGTCCTCTAGGCCTGCCTACACCCAACTATCGCCCCATGGAATTAATCGGCCCATGGGGAGATGATGCGCCGCGATTGAAGTTGAAGTTGGCTGGCCAGAGTGGCAACCCAAGTTGTAGTTGGTTGGCCAGAGTGGCAACCCAAGTTGAAGTTGGTTGGCCAGAGTGTCAGCCCCCCCCCCAGACCCCCCAAACCAAGGATACTATCCACTTGATTCAGGCGCTGGTTGGTCACCCGCTATTCGAAAGACATCCCAGTGCACGGGTCAGACTTCGTAACAATTGCCGGGGTGTATTGCTGTTAGTAGTGCAGGCATTGCCGGTGCATGCGGCGGCCTCATGTAACGCTTGGTTGGTTGGTTGGTTGGTTGTGTGTTTGTGTGTGTGTGTGTGTGTGTGTGTGTGCGTGTGCGTGTGTGTGTGCGGTAGGTAGGAAGGTAGGTGCATAGGGTGAACACACACAAACACGGTTTTGAGGGTCAAAGGGATGGAGGGTGCGCATCGGGGTTCGTGGCAAACACGCTCTCTGCTTCTTCAGCTGACCAAGGGACCCTGTCCCTTGGTTTGGTGTTTCTTGTATCAGTGAGCTGGCCTTTACTAGAACATAATTTTTCGATTTAGGATTGGGAATTAGCTAAGCTAATTATTTAATATAATAAAGAAGAGACCCTGTTTTCAGGGTCTGAGTTTAGGAGTCGGGCGCTCGCGCCGACACAGGTCTAATACATCCTTACTGGTGCCACACAGGCTGTAACATCCATCATCAGGGTTGGGTGGAGAGCCGTTGTGTACCATGGTCTGGCTGCCCCTTGGGCACCGGCCCATCCACCTCGGCGGTCAAGTAGATTGGCAGGCGCCGCTTGACCCCCTATCTGGCCCCCTATCCCCTGTCCCCTGTCCCCTGACACACACACACACACACACACACACAAAGACACAGACACACCTGCCCTCCATCATCGCCGCCCGCCGCCGCCACTGGCTCCTCCCCAAGCAGCACGCTGCGTGCGTGTGTGTGTGTGTGTGTGCGTGTTTGTGCATGTGTAAGTGTGCGTGCATGCATGCGTGTGCGTGTGTGTGTGTGTGTGCATGTTTGTGCATGTGCGTGTAAGTGTGCGTGCGTGCATGCGTCTGTGTGTGTGTGTGTGTGCGTGTGTGTGCATGTGTGTGTGCATGTACATGTGTAAGCGAGTTTGTTTGCGTGTGCGTATGGGGTTACCCAGAAACGGCCTATATATAACTCTGCCGCTAGACTTTCGCTGTAACGATATCTCTCTCTCTCTCTCACTCGCTCGCTCGCTCTCTTGTGTTAAGCTCATGTGAGCCTTCATCTGATCAAAATCACTGCACGTGAAGAGCACCTTGAGTCTAGGCGGTCGTACTAGCACTAGAAGATGCCACTCCCTTATCCCTGTCCCCTGCTCTTGTTGCTGCCCCTTGTTCGTGTTCTTCTTACTCCTACTGTACCGTTTTTCTTCTTACTCCTGCTGTACCTGTTTTACAGTTTTATAAGTATGCTCCCAGTTCCCTGTGAGGGGCCCGGGTCGTGGATCAAGGCACTCCTAGGGCCACCGCCACCCCACCGCCCACTGTGGCCAGTGCCAGCCCACCATCTACGGTTGCTGTTACTGTTACTGTTACTGTTTCTGTTACTGTTACTGTTGCTGTTACTTGTTACTGTTGCGGTTACTTGTTACTGCAACTGCAACCTGCCCCCCTGCCACTGCTCCCAAACGCAGCCACGATTGCCTGCCCCTGCCCCTGCCCCTGATACTGCTACTGCTACTGATAATAAAGCAAGCACCTCCTGCTGCTGCTCCCAAATGCAGCCACAATTGCCTGGCGCTCCTGCCCGTGTCCCTTGTCCCTCGTCCATCTCGTCCCTTGCTCCTGTTTCCGATACCTTGTTACTACAGTGTTTCTGTTCCTGATGCCCACCTGCTGCCGCTGCTTCCAAACGCAGCCACAATCGCCTGCCCCAGTCCGTGCCCCTGCCCCTGCCCCTGCTACTGCCACTGATTCTTAAAAAAGTACCTGCTGCCGCTGCCCCCAAACGCAGCCACAATCGCCTGCCCCTGCCCCTGCTCCTGCCCCTGCCCCTGCCCCTGCCCCTGTCCCTGTCCCTGCCCCTGCTACTGCCACTGATACTAAAACAAGCACCTGCTGCCGCTGCCCCCAAACGCAGCCACGATCGCCTGCCGCGTCGACTTCATCTGCAGCGCCATCGCCGTGTAGAGCGGCATGCCCATCGCACCGGGTGCGGACAGCGCCTCGCCAACGCTCGAGCGGCGGGCGCGCCTGTGGGGGTGGACACGTGGGGGTCAACATGGGTGTGGGGTGTCGCCCATGGATCAGCCGAGGATACTGTGTGTGTGCGTGTGTGTGTGTGTGTGTGCGTGTGTGTGTGTGTGTGTGAGTGTGTGTGTGTGAGTGTGAGTTCTGAGTGCACGGGCCGGGCTCGAGCAGCGCGCACGTCTGCAGAAGGGATGGGTGTGTGGCGTGGGCCACCAGGAGGGGGGGAGCAGGCGGGGGGCGGGGGGATTAAGGGATCGGCAGCGCCACACTTCGCCGCGTAGAGCGGCATAGTCTTTGCGGTGGTCTTTGCTGGAAAGCTGATATTACTGTAACTGTTACTGTTACTGTTACTGTTACTATTACTGTTACTGTTACTGCTACTTTTACTGTTTCTGTTACTGTAAGAGCGGCATGCCCATCGCGCTGGGTGCTGACAGGGCCTCGCCGGCGCTCAAGCGGCGGACACGCGTGTGCGTCGACAGGGGTGTGTGCTCAGCAGAGCACGGCGGTGTGCGTGTGTGTGGTGCGCGTGTGAGTGTGGGTGCGTGCATGTGTGCGTGTGTGTGTGCGTGTGCGCGTGCGTGCTGCAACGGGGCTGCCGAGGAGGCTGAAGATGCAACACGCACACACACACACACACGATGACACACACACACAAATACACAAACGTACGTATGCACAAACACTCACAGTCACACGCACAACGCATGCGCACGCACACTCGCCTCGTCATGGTTGTAATTACAGCCCCAGCTGCCACATCTGCGGACGCCTCAGCAGCGCCTGGCAGCCCCCCCCCCCACACACACATGCACATGCACACACGCACACAGACACACACACACGAGCACACACGCACACGCACGCACACACACACACACACATGCAATACACGCGCACACACACACACGCAATGCACGCGTGCGCACACACAAACACACACCTGTTCACGTTTGCAGCCGCACCAGTGGTCACATCTGCGGACGCCTCGGCAGCGCCTGGCAGACCACACACACACACACATGCACACACACACACACACACACACGCACATACACACATGCACACACACACACACAGACACACACACACACACATGAGAGAGAGAGAGAGAGATATCGTTACAGAGAACTCTGCACGGCAGACCTAGATAGGCTGTTTCTGGTCATCATTGAGGAGATTCCATTCGGAGGCGGGTGACCAACCGTGCGCCAACAAGAGGGTGAATACCTCATTCAAAAAGCAGTGGGGGAAAGGGGCAAATGCGGGTCACTGACGGCTGTGTTCGTCACTCCGCTTCAACCGAGTTTAAACTAGGTCTCGGCAGATTGACCTCCACAGTTGTGGAAATCTCGCTAAGAGGATCCACTCGGGTGTGACTCGCTTGGACAAGAGGTCCATGAACTCGGGTGCTTGGAGATGTCGCGTTTGAAGTTGGAAAAGTGGGTGTTTGCGGAGGAACGGAACTTGACGGAGTGGGCGAAAAGTCGCCGGCGCTGAGCCGGTAAGATGTGATGGCGCCGCCGGCATAGAGCGAAGTCATGTCCGGTCGGCGGTACGCGAAAAGGCCGGCAGTGGGGGGGTATATGATGTCGGGAGGGAGTGTGGGGGGAGAAGGGACGGGCGGGTGTGTGGAGATGGAGGGGCGGTGGGAGGCGGCGGATGAGGGAGCCGATGAACGTAGCACGGTGCTTGTTGATCGTTTCGATGATGGGGAATGCACAGGGGGGGAGGCATGCATCGTGGTGGTGGAGGTGTGCTCTGTGGTGTGAGGAGGGATGCCCTTGATGAGGCGGAGGAAGCGGTTGTGGGTTACTTTAAGTCGGTGGATGTGGGCCTTGTTCAACGTCCATGTCTGGCAGCCATACAGTAGGCAGAGATCACAAAGGCGTTGTAGAGGTGGATCTTGGTAGTGGGAGAGATTGAGTTGGAGTTCCAGAACCGGGGAGTGAGACGGTTGAAGGCGTACCAGGCACTTCCGATCCGGTGTGAGATCTCTGAGTCGAGGATGTCGGAATCAGACGTGTTGGGAGCGTCATCAGAAGGGGCGGCGGGGGAGGACAGAATACTTCCCAGGTATTTGAACTTGGAGGTGGAGTGGACCAGGTGGGGGGGTAGATGAGGAGTTGGAGGGGATGGTGATAGGGGCGGAGGGGACGGTGTGGGCAGAAGGGTGGCCGAGGGATTGTGCCACTGTTTTGTCGTAGTTGATGGCAAGGGCCAGGTCTGAACAGATGCGGTCGAGGAGGGTGAGCATGGTGCGGAGGTCTTCCTCGGAGGGGGCGAGCAGGGCGATGTCGTCGGCGTAGAGAAGGAGGGGGAGGATGGTGGTCAAAAGTCCTTGCGGGACTCAGGGGTGTACAGTTTTCCGTCGATCATGTAGCCAATTTGAATGCCAGCGTTGGGGAGCTGGCCAATCAGGGACCGGACAACTGTGTCGATGTAGACATTGAAGAGGAGGGGGGAGAGGGGGCAGCCTTGCTTGACGCCAGCTTTGAGAGGAAAAGGGGCGGAGTATGCACCGTTGACTCGGGCTCTGGCGGTGGCACCAGAGTAGGGGCTTTCGATGCGTGCGAGGAGGGCAGGGTGCGCGCCGCGGTGGAGGAGGGTTTTCCAAAGGGCGGCGTGATTGACACTGTCGAACGCCTTGGACAGGTCGACGTAAGCCACATGGAGGGGGGCGTGGGCGCGGTGTGACTCCTCTTGGAGGTGTCGTAGGGTGAAGATGGCATCGGAGGTGCCACGGCCCGGACGGAAGCCAAATTGGGAATTGTGGAGGGTGGGCTCCAGCTGGAGCTTGAGGCGGTTGAGGGGGATGTGAGTGTAGACCTTGCCAGCGACGGGCAGGAGGGAGATGCCGCGGTTGGACTTGCTGCGCGTGGGTGGGCCCGAGGATGCGCCCTTGTAGAGGGGGCAGATGTCTGCTTGGTTCCACGCGGCGGGATGGAGGTGGTGTTCCAACAGGTAAGGATGATCTGGTGGAGGGCGGTTGCGGTTGCGGTGCCGCCGTGTTTGAGGAGGGGGAGGTGATGTCGTCAGAGCCGGGGGCAGAGTTCCTGAGGGATTTGATCGCGGAGACCACCTCGCTCAGAGAGGGAGGGGAGGCAAGGGGAGGAGGAAGAGGGGGAGAAGGGGGAGGGCGGGCGAAAGTGGAGGAGGAGAGGGGAGGGAGGGGAGGGGAGGGAGGGGTACGGGGAGGGAAGGAGGGGAGGGGAGGGAGGGGGACGGGGAGGGGAGGGAGGGGGAGGGGGACGGAGGCGGAGCGGGGGTAGTGTAGGAGGAGGAGGGGGAGGGAGACGGGGGCGGTGCGGGGGTGGTGGGTGTGAAGATGAGATGGGAGGCGAGGGTGGCTTCGTCGACTTCCGAGCGGAGTGGAGTGTGGAGTACACGGAAATATTCTCCAAACGCGTCTGCCACCGCCTCAGCTCCAAAGCACAGGTGGTCGCCGACACGGAGGGCAGGGAGGGCGGCGGAAGGAGGGCGGTCGACGAGTTTGGACAGCATGCGGTGGGCGGAGTGCGGGTTGTTGTCGTCAAAATCGTGTTGCACGCGTTGAGCGACACCGTCCCAGTGCTTGTTGGTGGCGCGTGCGATGGCGGACTTGAGCTGGGCAGTCATGCGCGCCTCCTTGGGGGCGTCACGGTTGCCAGTCAGTGCACTATCGGAACGCATGGACTGAAGGTCGTGGGCGAGTTTGAGAGTCTCGGGGGTG
>VFSX01000338.1:102500-193830 GCA_016618255.1 Chlamydomonas sp. UWO 241 | reverse complement strand
AAAAAAAAAAAAAAAAAAAAAGGCACGGCCGGAGCCGTGGCGGACCCTGAAAACACAGGGACACGCAAGCCAATCCATCGAGGGCACCAGAGCCGACAGGACTAAAGGAACTTGGACTCGGGGGAACGGGCCTTGAGGATAAGGAAGACGAAGGACACGGACACGAGGGATTTTTTTATTTTTTTTTGTTTTGAAGGTATTACATCAAAGCAACTCTCCACTCTCCACTCTCCAGGTTCGATTCCTGGGTCGCTCACCGGTTTCTGGTTTCCGGTTTACCAAAAATACCAATACCAGTTTCCTTGTTCCTTGTGTCCCGTGTTGCTGTAGCCTAGGCGTCGGCATAAGGTGTTGCTTTGATGTAATACCTTTTAAAAAAAAAAAAAAAAAAAAAAAAAAAAATCTCCACTCTCCACTCTCCACTCTCCACTCTCCACTCTCCACTCTCCACTCCAGCCGCCTTTTTCAGTAGCATCCGACTCCGTGGACGGATTTCCTCGATTTCGGTTGCGTTGGAGCCCCATTAACGTGCGCTTCGACGCTAGAGTGACGGCGGAGGCACTGGCTCAGCCGCGCGTCGCCGCATTTTCTCTGTGGCCGACGACCGTTACCCCTGCTCGTCGCCACTGTCGTTCGGCTACCTGGCTCAGCCGGTGACACCCAGACCTGCTGGTCTGTGCGACGTGGAGTGGCCTCTGCTCTGGTATTGGCCCAGGTGAGTGCCTCCATGCATTTCGGCATGCACATGCGCATGGACCCCATGGGGGGGGATGGTTCCACCTTTGGGCTAGTGGTTATCGATGTTATCTGCAATCCTAAAGGCTCCAGGTTCGATTCCTGGGTCCCTCACCGGTTTCTGGTTTCCGGTTAACCAAAAATACCAATACCAGTTTCCCTGTTCTTTGGTCCCCGTGTTGCTGTAGCCTAGGCATCGGCATAAGGTGTTGCTTTGATGTAATACCTTTTAAAAAAAAAAAAAAAAAAACCCAGACTCTGCCTTTGCAGGTCAACTCCATCTTCGGGCAGCCAACCCTAGGGACATCGGCCGCGCTCACCCCGCCCACTGGTGCACGTGCTGCCGGGCGTGGTGCATCGGCAGCCGCCACGTCGCTGCCACCGCGGCCCACCATCTTCGGGCAGCCGATCCCGGACCAACCGGCATCGCCTTCCTGGGTCGCTCACCGGTTTCTGGTTTCCGGTTTACCAAAAATACCAATACCAGTTTCCCTGTTCCTCAGTTCCCGTGTTGCTGTAGCCTAGGCGTCGGCATAAGGTGTTGCTTTGATGTAATACCTTCTTCTTTTTTTTTTTTTTTTAAATCGCGCTCCGCTTCCGGTTTACCAAAAATACCAATACCAGTTTTCCTTGTTCCTTGGTCCCCGTGTTGCTGTAGCCTAGGCGTCGGCATAAGGTGTTGCTTTGATGTTATACCTTAAAAAAAAATAAAAAAAATTAGGTGTCGGCATGGCTGCGTTGCTTGAGTGTAACGTTGGCCTCTGAAAAAAAAAAAAAGCAAGCACCGCGCAAAGGAGCGGCGGTGTCGCCCACTGGCTGCAGAACCAGTCCTTGTCACGCTCTGCGTCAAAGCCACGCCACCAGTCCACGCAGAAGAAGCCATCATCCACCATGGTGATGCCCTCCTCGGTACGCTGCCAATCCCGCCGGATGGCACCGGTGACAGAGTCGAGGGCCAGGCGGACGGCGCGAAGGGCAAGGCTGTCCCCCAACAGCCCACTCGCCTGGCGGTCACAGCGCACACGCCAGATGGCGCCGATGACCGTGACACGGAGGCGCGTCCACGCGCGCAGCTCCTTCTTCTTAGCTTTCGCCACGGGCGCGCCACTCCACCCGGACATGTCATCGGCAAGCATAACGGCGGCGGTGAGCGGCGGCGGCGCGCCACCCGTCAGCGCCGCCCACGTGTCACAAAGCCATTGCATGGCTGGTCGTGCCGCCGGGCAGTCGAGAAACGTGTGAGCGAGGGTCTCGAAAGGCGGGTCGGTGAGAGAGGCACAGAACGGGTGACCGCAACACGCAGTTGACACGTCCGGGTTACCGTCCGCATCAGCCGGCGCGGTGTCCGGGTCGAGGAGCTTGACCGCGATGAAGGCGTTGCAGCCAAGGCAGCAGTGGAGGATGCGCCAAGCGGTGATTACAAAGGCCGGTGGATGGTCGGGTCGAGGAGGCGGGTCCAGACCTGAGCAAACCCCTCTGGTAGGTCGGGGTCGCTGATCGGCGCCCCGCCGGGTAGAGGCTGGTCTTTAGCAGCAGCCTCCCCCTCGGAGCGACGCACCTGCAGGCGGTTGGGCTGCCGAGGCGCGGAGGGGCCGGCACCTGACTGGACCCCGCGCACCCACGCCACGGGGTTGTCAACGTCCTCTGGCGGGAAAACGTTCTTGACCACCTCTAGCGTGCGGCAACAGCGCTCGTCACGCCCAACAAGCCCGTGGCGATCGAGCTGCCGAGTAGGGATCGTTGCGCGGTCGCGGAGGGCGCCCGCGCTGATGCCAGCCTCGCTCGGGAGGCGCCACGCTGGGGGGAAGATCGCTCCGTCTGTTCGGACCCCAAAAACGTTGGAGCCGAAGCCCATGTCCTCGCTGGCTGCCGTGGTGTAGCGCAGGCGCAGCCGCGCAGCACGAACGGTCATTTCGAGGAGAGAGACGGTATCTTGGCCGATCCCTGCGACGGCCGGGATGCCCCAGGCACACGGGTCAAGCTGCATGGTGTCCCACACACCCACCAGCCATGGCTCAGCGACAGCGCGGCGATCGTCGGGGTCAACCTTGACCATTTCGGCCGCGTAGAAGTTGTAGTCAGCACGGAGCCAGCGCTGACGCGGCTTTGGGCGGATGACGACCATCGCCGCCTGACCAGGCCGCCCCGCGCCTCCCGGCAGCGGGTGCAGCCTACCAGACGGCCAAACCAACCATCGGCGCACTGCTGCCGAGCCTGCATCCTCTGGCGCCATCGGGTCAGCACCGCGTATGATTGCCCAGCCTGTTGCCGCGTCAGTGCCAACACGCGACCAGGGGGCAGTCGGCGCAGCGCTGCATTGCACATTGATGCGCCACGCGGCAGGCAATGCCGCGATGATGAGGTCAAGGTCAGAGAGAGCAGCCGCTGACAGGGCGGCGCGCTGGAGCCATGCATCACGCACGTCGCAGAGGCGCCTCCACCGCCGTGCCGCATCGGTGCGGAGGCCCTGGAAATCGATGCCCGGCACGGCGTCGTTGCCAAAAGTGGCCTCGCGCATGACAGACTCAAAAGACAGCGAGTCTGGAGGCATGATGCGCGTGATGCGCAGCTGCATGAACGCCTTGACGCCTTCCCGCACAATAGACGTCGCATCCATGCTGAGGCCGGAAACCGCCCCGGCTGCGTAGCGACCCAGAGTGGCCCAGGCGGGAGATGGGGGACGGCAGCAGCAGGCTTGGCGACTTCCGACGCGTACAGTGCTGCCCACGGGTGTGAGTTGAAGCCGAACAGCTGCCAGATGGCCTTCGCCCTCATGGCCGTCGCGTGCGAATCGAGGTCGGGCAGGCCAATGCCCCCCATGCCCCGGGGCAGGTGGGACACAGCAGCGCACGGGTAGAGGCACCCCGCGTTTGGAGTGACCTCCTCCGCACGCGCAGAGGCTGCAACGTAGCGGTTTGTGACCTGTTGCATGGCCTGAAGCAGGGCACGTACGGTCATGGTGAAACCCGCCTGGTAGACGAGCTTGGCCGCGATGCACTGCGTGGCGACGTGAGCACGGCCGATGAGCGTGGGCGCGACGCCTGCCCACCGCCTAGTGGCAGCAAGCATGGAACCCGCCATGGTGCCGT
Source organism: Chlamydomonas sp. UWO 241 (assembly GCA_016618255.1). Lineage (NCBI taxonomy): Eukaryota > Viridiplantae > Chlorophyta > Chlorophyceae > Chlamydomonadales > Chlamydomonadaceae > Chlamydomonas > Chlamydomonas priscui. The sequence goes on along the minus strand of VFSX01000338.1, from coordinate 190,006 downwards.
ACGCGGCGGCAACGACGGCGTCCAGGTTATCAGGGGCGATAGGCACGCCGAGGTGGCGAGAGACCGCAGCTGCAATGTCACGGAGGGGGTACCAGTCGCAACGTGGCGCTCGCGGACACCTGCCTGAAACATGAGATCATCGGGGGTCGGACCGGCGAGCCGTGTGAAGAAGAACTTGTTGACCGACTCGCCCGGGTTGCCAGCGCTGCGGGAGAGGGCGAGCGCCGTCTGGAACCTCGCGATGTCGCTCTCGGGGCAGCGCGTGGCGAGCGTGACGTCATCCGCGAACGCCTGCGCCGGAGGGGCCTCCGACCCCTCACCGACCCCGTTTGGTCCGGGCAGCCTGAACGTGGTGAGTGTACCGCCAGCCTGCAGCGACGACAGGTAGGACATCACGGGCTGCAGAACGATGAACCACTCCATGCATGAGAGCGCCGAGCCCTGAAAGAGACCAGAGTCCATGGGGAAATCTGGCGTGAAGAAGCCGTTGACGCGCACCCTGACCTTGGCCCCTCCGAGGAGGATTCGACACCACCTAACCACCCCGTCGGGTCGGAAACCCATGCGGATCATGGCTTGGTCGAGCCAGCCCCTGTTCACCGTGTCGTACGCCTTAGTCAGGTCGCTGTGCACCAGCCAGCCCGGCAGGCCGAGGTCGCGGAAGCGGGCAGCCAGCGCGAGATGGTAGCGCACGTTGTGAGAGATGTCACGGCCATGGATGAACGCGCCCTGCCCGATGTCGATGAGGTAGTCAAGCGGGACTTGTAGGCGGTTGGCTATGATGCTCATCACAAGCTTCACGTCTGAATTGAGGAGCGTGATGGGCCGGTAGCCATCGAGCTCATCGCCCGGCTTGCCTGGCTTGGAGAGCAAGCAAACAACCCCACGGAGGAGCAGAGCAAACGGGGTAGGTGACGTGCGGCCAGCCTCTCCAAAGCCGGTGTTGAACACACGGAGGAGGAGGGGGGAGAGGGAACCGCGCCAGTGGCGGTAGACCTCGTACGGAATGCCGTCGCCGCCGGGGACCTTGCCCCTAGCCGCGTGGGAGAGCGCAACCTGCAGCTCTTCTGCCGTAAGCATGCCAGCAAGCGCGTCGTTGGCACAGTCGACGCCCTCGGCCAAGGCAGCGAAGGGCCCATCCAGCCTCCTTGGCAGGGTGGTCAGGAGGGTGTGCTGGGCTGCGGGGTCAATGCCCAGCTGCGGGCGGAACAGACCGATGGAAGACTCAGAAGAGAAGAAGTCGACAACGTACTTGGTCGCTTTCGGAGCGTCCGACACAAACGAGGCGGCATCGGGGCTGTCAGTAGGGGCACGGCCGGGTCGGTTGAGGGAGAGCATGGTGGTGACTGTGTGCATCTCGCGTGCCTGGTGGTGGAAGTAGTACGAGCTGGTTTCACCCTTGTTCTGGTCGAGGGTGGCAGCCACGTCCCATGCCAATGCGGAGAGCGCACGCCATGCCGCCGCAGCGTTGTCCTTCTGCGCGAGCCAAATGGTGGCAGCCGCACCGACGTCCCCCCCGGATGCTGCTGCAGCAAGCATGCCCTCTCGGGCGCTGCGCGCGCAGTGGTCGGCGGCACGCGCGGGCGCCTGGCGGTCGCGGCGGTGGCGCTTGTCAACACCAACAGCCATGTCTATGAATGCCGACTTCCAGGCATCGAAGGCGCCGATGAGCTCAGACGCCGGGCACACCATGAGTGGGGGGACCGTCTTAACGATAAAGGCGCTCACGGCTGCAGAGGGCTCCTTGGAGTTCAGCAAACGCAGGGGGAACGACAGGATGCCCCGGCCACGCGGCACGCCTGACGTCATTTGGGGGGGGATGGTTCCACCTTTGGGCTAGTGGTTAACGATGTTATCTGCAATCCTAAAGGCTCCAGGTTCGATTCCTGGGTCCCTCACCGGTTTCTGGTTTCCGGTTTACCAAAAATACCAATACCAGTTTCCTTGTTCCTTGGTCCCCGTGTTGCTGTAGCCTAGGCGTCGGCATAAGGTGTTGCTTTGATGTAATACCTTATAAAAAAAAAATATAAAAAAAAAAAAGTCATGCAAGTCACCATGAGGGACACTGGCAGGTGGTCGGTGGAGACGGGCGCTGAGGGCAGAATGTCTGAGGTCGCACTGAGCGCAGTGGCGGCAGGAAGCGCAGCTGTGGTCAGAGCTGGTGAGAAGCACTCAGAGACAAGGAAGCGGTCCAGGCGTTTTCCCGATGATGTCGACGCCGACCAGTGAGTGAAGGCCATGGCGGCAGGGTTGAGGTCGCGCCAAATGTCACACAGCTGTGCCGAGCCCATGACGGCATGCACATGCGCATGGACCCCATGTGCGCGTGACCCCTTCCCCCCCGGGCTGCCCCCCCTGTCTCCGCCTTTCGCCCCTCCAACTAGGCTCTGCTTTTGCTCCTCTCCCTGTTCCTGCCACCCTCCCACACACCCTCCCACACACCCTCCCACACAGTATTACATCAAAGCAACATGCCGACACCTAAGCGACAAAAACACAGGGAACAAAGAGGAAACAAGAGACCCTTTTTTTTTTTTTTTTTTTTAAAAGGTATTACATCAAAGCAACACCTTATGCCGACGCCTAGGCTACAGCAACACGGGGACCAAGGAACAAGGAAACTGGTATTGGTATTTTTGGTAAACCGGAAACCAGAAACCGGTGAGCGACCCAGGAATCGAACCTGGAGCCTTCAGGATTGCAGATAACATCGTTAACCACTAGCCCAAAGGTGGAACCATCCCCCCCCTGCGCGCGTGGACGCGCCTCCGTGTCACGGTCATCGGCGCCATCTGGCGTGTGCGCTGTGACCGCCAGGCGAGTGGGCTGTTGGGGGACAGCCTTGCCCTTCGCGCCGTCCGCCTGGCCCTCGACTCTGTCACCGGTGCCATCCGGCGGGATTGGCAGCGTACCGAGGAGGACATCACCATGGTGGATGATGGCTTCTTCTGCGTGGACTGGTGGCGTGGCTTTGACGCAGAGCGTGACAAGGACTGGTTCTGCAGCCAATGGGCGACACCGCCGCTCCTTTGCGCGGTGCTTGCTGCGCCCGGTGCCACTACAGGCAACACAACGTACACCCTCGACGTCCGCGTGGGCGTCGTGGGGCAGGTCCCGCTGCCGGCGTGAAAGTTTTCCTGCTGTGCGTACGCCATTGCTTGCCTGACCTCCACGTGTCTGCTTACTTTGGTGACCCAGAGACCACCACTGTTCCGTCAGGCAGCCCCTCACTCCCCCTGCTGTCCTCCCCGCCCCCCGCTGCTTTGCTCTCTGCCCCTTCTTCCCCTTTTTCTGTGGTAGAGAGTCCGGCCACTCGGCCGTGTCTCATGTTCTGCCGCGTCGCTGCCCTTTTTGTCCTTTTTGGTTTCTTCTGCTTTGCCTCCTGTTCCCTGCCCCACACCTGCCCTCTGGCTCGAGCCTGAAGGCGGGTGTGGGGGGGGGGGGACGACTGGTGGAGGCATGGGGCTCCTCCGCCAGCCCTGTCCCTGTCCCCCCTTAAAAAGAAAAAAAGAAAAAGACTCTCCCGCTTTGGCATCAGGTTAGGCTCCGGTTTGAGTTTGCTGCTCTCCCGGTTAGGCGTGCTTTTTAGTCTTCTCTGTGCCCCTCCTTTCATCCCCCCCCCCTGCCCTCTGGCTCAAGCCGGTGGGCAGGTGGGGGGGGAGGGGGCTGGCGGAGGAGTCCCTCCGCCAGCCCTCCCCATTCCCTGTGCACCTGCCTCCCCATCTGCCTTCCGGCTCCGCCCCCTTCCTTTTTCCTCCCTCTCCCTGTTCTTCTCCACTGCCTCTCGCTCTCTTCTCAGCCACCTCGCCCGCCTCCCGGTTATTCCACTTTTACTATCCCTACCCCCTCCTCGCTCTATCCTCTCCCCGCTCTGATCCGTCTCCCCCTCTCACTGCTCTGTTTGCTCGTCCCACGCTCCCCGGTCTTCACCTCCCACCCCCCCCACCTTCTCTCTCACGCCTCCCTCCCATGTTTTGAGTTTGCTGCTTTCCAGGTTAGGCGTGCTTTTTAGTCCTCTCTGTGCCCCTCCTTTCATCCCCCCCACCTGCCCTCTGGCTCAAGCCGGTGGGCAGGTGGGGGGGGAGGGGGCTGGCGGAGGAGTCCCTCCGCCAGCCCTCCCCATTCCCTGTGCACCTGCCTCCCCATCTGACTTCTGGCTCCGCCCCCTTCTTTTTTCCTCCCTCCCCCTATTCGTCTCCTCTGCCTCTCCCCCCCTTCATTCTTCCTCCCACTCCCTGTTCTTCTCCTCTGCCTCTCGCCCTCTCCTCAGCCACCACGCCCGCCTCCCGGTTCTTCCACTCTTCCTATCCCTACCCCCTCCTCCCTCTCTCCTCTCCCCAATCTGGTCCGTCTCCCCCTCTCTCTGCTCTGTTTGCTCGTCCCACGCTCCCCGGTCTTCACCTCCCACAAACCCCCCACGCTCCTTCCCACTCTCCCACGCCTCCCTGCTTTCCCTGCCCTCTTCTCTCCCCCGTGCTCCCCGCTCATCCTGCCTGTTTCTCACTCCCTTCACTGTTCTTATTGGCCCCCCGCATCTCCCTGTCTTAACCTCTCCCTCCCATCCCTGCCTGTCCCCTCCCCTGCATCTCCCTGTCTTTCTCTCTCCACCCCATACCTGCCTGCCCCTTCCCGCCCTGCCTGCACCACCATCCCTTCTTGTCTGCCATTCCCCCCTTCCCTCTCCCTGCCTGCCCACTCCCTGCTTGTTCCCCTTCCCTTCCCTCCCTCCCCTCCTTGCGTGCCCCGCCCCCACCCCCCCCCCTCCCTCTCCCTCTCCGCACAGGTATTCTTTCGTCATCCTTTGCTTCTACGTCTCCCTCTCCCCTCGAGTCCTTTTCAGCTTTCTTCCAGTCGTTCCCTCATCGTTCCATTGTCCCACGTGCCTCGAGTTTCCTGACTGCCATTCCCTCGTGTCCGTGTCCTTCGTCTTCCTTATCCTCAAGTCCCGTTTCCCCGAGTCCAAGTTCCTTTAGTCCTGTCGGCTCTGGTGCTCTCGATGGATTGGCTTGCGTGTCCCTGTGTTTTCAGGGTCCGCCACGGCTCCGGCCGTGCCTTCGGGAGTCTCCGTTCCAACACCAGGGTCTCTTGTTTCCTCTTCGTTTCCTGTGTTGCTGTCGCTTAGGTGTCGGCATGGCTGCGTTGCTTGAGTGTAACGTTGGCCTCTGAAAAAAAAAAAAAAAAAAACTCGACCTTGACATCGACGTGGTCGCACGCGCGTCCGGCGGGCCCGCCCCTGGCTCCACTTCTGCTGACGCTGGCCCTCCGGCTGCGGGAGCAGCGGCGGGGGTCGTGCCGCCTGGGCTTAACGCCCCTTCTTCTTTTTTTTTTTTTTTTTAAAAGGTATTACATCAAAGCAACACCTTATGCCGACGCCTAGGCTACAGCAACACGGGGACCAAGGAACAGGGAAACTGGTATTGGTATTTTTGGTAAACCGGAAACCAGAAACCGGTGAGCGACCCAGGAATCGAACCTGGAGCCTTCAGGATTGCAGATAACATCGTTAACCACTAGCCCAAAGGTGGAACCATCCCCCCCCTCTGGCTCGGCCGAGGCTGCAGTGCCCCCGCTCGCCGCTGCCCCCGAGGATGGCGGCGCGCACGTGGGGCCCGCTTCTGCCACTGCCACTGAGGTGCCAAACCCCCCGGAGCTGGGGTCTTGCTCTATTTGCCGCGAGCCTCTCTCCGACGTCGACAACCTGGTCAGCACCAGCTGCAACCACGTATTCCATCTCTGCTGCCTTGACAAGTGGCGCGCTGGCCACAACACGTGCCCCAACTGCCGCACCACCATCCCCGCTCTTCCCGGGGCATCCGTTGACTCACCGGGGTCCGGTGGCCTCTTGCGGGAGGGGTGGGCCGGCGTCCTCGATGGGTTCTATGAGTCGGACGAGGAAGGCATCGCTGGCAACACGTCGGGGTTTGCCGACGCTGGCCGCTCTGCGGGGGCTGGTGTCACCGAGGGTGGTGCGGCCGCCGTTCTAGCTGGTGGTGCTGACTCCGCTGGTGGCAGTGGCATTCCAGTCGTTCCCTCATCGTTCCATCGTCCCACGTGCCTCGAGTTTCCTGACTTCCATTCCCTCGTGTCCGTGTCCTTCGTCTTCCTTCTCCTCAAGTCCCGTTCCCCCGAGTCAAAGTTCCTGTAGTCCTGTCGGCTCTGGTGCTCTAGATGGATTGGCTTGCGTGTCCTGTGTTTGCAGGGGCCGCCACGGTTCCGGCCGTGCCTTCGGGAGTCTCCGTTCCAACACCAGGGTCTCTTGTTTCCTCTTTGTTTCCTGTGTTGCTGTCGCTTAGGTGTCGGCATGGCTGCGTTGCTTGAGTGTAACGTTGGCCTCTGAAAAAAAAAAAAAAAAAAAAAAAGGATTGCAGATAACATCGTTAACCACTAGCCCAAAGGTGGAACCATCCCCCCCCCGCTAGTGGGCTGAGTGAGGGGGCAGTCCGGACTGAGGACCATCACCACCCCGCCGGTGGAACCGGCACCCGGCGTGTGGAAGAACCGCGCGCCAGGCCAAAAGGCGCTCGCACCGGGCTGCCGCCGCAACAAATCATTTGGATCTGCGGCGGTTTGCGTCTCAGTCAAGATGCCCACGTCCGCCTGCTGCTCGCGCAGCCAGGCCGTGACCTGCACCAGCTTAGCACCAGTGAGTCCCTCCGCCAGTCCTCCCCATTCCCTGTGCACCTGCCTCCCCATCTGCCTTCCAGCTCCCCCCCCTTCCCTTTTCATCCCTCTCCCTATTCGTCTCCTCTGCCTCTCGCCCCCTTCATTCTTCCTCCCACTCCCTGTTCTTCTCCTCTGCCTCTCGCCCTCTCCTCAGCCACCACGCCCGCCTCCCGGTCCTTCCACTTTTACTATCCCTACCCCCTCCTCCCTCTCTCCTCTCCCCACTCTGGTCCGTCTCCCCCTCTCACTGCTTTGTTTGCTCGTCCTACGCTCCCCGGTCTTCACCTCCCACCCCCCCACCTTCTCTCCCACGGGGGGGGATGGTTCCACCTTTGGGATAGTGGTTAACGATTTTATCTGCAATCCTAAAGGCTCCAGGTTCGATTCCTGGGTCGCTCACCGGTTTCTGGTTTCCGGTTTACCAAAAATACCAATACCAGTTTCCCTGTTCCTCAGTTCCCGTGTTGCTGTAGCCTAGGCGTCGGCATAAGGTGTTGCTTTGATGTAATACCTTTAAAAAAAAAAAAAAAAAATCCCTCCCACGTTTTGAGTTTGCTGCTTTCCCGGTTAGGCGTGCTTTTTAGTCCTCTCTGTGCCCCTCCTTTCATCCACCCCACCTGCCCTCTGGCCTTGCGTGTTCCGCCCCCGCCCCCCCCCCCCGTGCCCCCCCCCTCCCTCCCCTCTGCACAGGTATTATTTCGTCATCCTTTGCTTCTACGTCTCCCTCTCCCCTCGAGTCCTTTCAGCTTTCTTCCATTCGTTCCCTCATCGTTCCATCGTCTCACGTGCCTCGAGTTTCCTGGCTTCCGTTCCCTCGTGTCTGTGTCCTTCGCCTTCCTTATCCTCGAGTCCCGTTCCTCCAATTCCAAGTTCCTTTAGTCCTGTCGGCTCTGGTGCTCTAGATGGATTGGCTTGCGTGTCCCTGTGATTTCAGGGGCCGCCACGGCTCCAACCGTGCCTTCGGGAGTCTCCGTTCCAACACCAGGGTCTCTTGTTTCCGCTTTGTTTCCTGTGTTGCTGTCGCTTAGGTGTCGGCATGGCTGCGTTGCTTGAGCGTAACGTTGGCCTCTGAAAAAGAAACTATGGCCGCTCCCCCCTATGCCCCCCTACTCCGCGCCGGATTTTGTGAAGGAACGCGTTGCATCCTAGGGAGCCGTGCAAGACCCGCTAGGCCGTGATGCGGAATAGGCGGTAGATGGACCGGTTATCGATGTGCAGCCACAGTTCTTGCAAGAACTCCCCGCACGGGCTTCAATTGAAGCCCTGGCGGGGCACTAGACGAGCGGCAGGCGCGGGGGGCTGTGCAGCAGCCCGCCGCACCGCCCGCTGATCCCTCTCGGCGGTGCCTGTGTGCTCCTCCGGCGTGTCGGTGTCGAGCGAGGACAGCCCGCCAGCGCGCCTCGTTGCCGACAAGACCGCTCGCCCAAAGCAAAAAACCTAAACAAGATCAAGAGGAAGGCAGGGAGATGGGCTGGCGGATGGGGAGGAACAAAATGTTGCGGCTTTATAGGTTTCATATGTGCGCGCCCGGAAGACCCCGGGGCGTGAGTTAAGGCCTAGACTACACGTCCTAGGGGAGCTTTACTTGGAGAGCCCGCAAGGTCACGCAGTGCACCAGCCTACTAGGGCAAAAACGCTTTTCTCCCTGCACCCGCCACTACACAAGTGCCAGCGAGCAATGGATCAAGGGGGGGGGGGTCTCCGTCTCGGTTTCGTGTCGGCTGGCTCAAGCTGTCGTCGTGTGGCTATATGCTATGGAACTGGTAGATTCTTGTCATGTGCAGTTTCTGGCAGCAAGCTCTAGCCTCGTCGTGTGTGGCCCCAAGCCTTTTCAAAATGCAACGAGGGAGGGGGGATGCAGGGGGACGGGCTGGGAGGGAGCAGCCGTGCGCGCCCAATTGCGATTGCAATTGCGGCGCAGCGCCTACATTCTTGCTTGCATTATGTCTGTGAGCGATCCGAACCGTCGCGGATCGCTCGCAGACAGAATGACACGCCACAAGTGTTGTTACAGTAACGATACTCCCTCAAAAGAACCAACTGAAAATTTAATAAAGAATCAGAAAGAATAATCAGCTGTACAGGGAAGACGACAACAGAACGCTTCGTTGCAAGCTCTGCTTGGCAGCCTCAAACTTGCCAGCTAGGTGCGTGTCACCCGCAGCTTGTAATGCCCGGTGGACATCCTTGAGCAAGCCGTTTAGCCGCTTCATCACACGGATGATGTCGCCCTCCAGCAGCGTGGTCATCTTGAGCAGGTCGCCCAGCCTGGCCCCTTGGCTCCATGCACACACCAGCCCCATCAGAGTGGGGTGCAGAGTGCCGGCCAGCACACGTGCCTCCCCCTCCACCTCCTCCTTGTCACTTGAGGCCTTCGCGACTCGGCGTGCGGCCGCGTCCACTGTCGCCAGCACAGGTCGAAAGACCTGCTCTAGCTCGAGCTGCATCGGTCGGTCGCACACAAAGCACGAGCACGCAGCAAGCAGTTGTTGGGGGCTCATGTCATCAAACGCACCGTTGAACAGTAGCTCGCACAGCACCAGCTCGCGGTCGACACTGAGCGACGCGGCCACTTGCCCCTTGTGCGTCACCTTGCCGTCGCTGCCCACAAGCTTGAGGCGGCGGAGCGTGCGCGTCATGCTCTCCAGCTCCTGGGTGAGGACCTGGCCGCATGCTTGACGCACCTGTCGGCGCTCAGCCTTGGCCTGAGCCTCGAGGGCCGCCTTCTGCTGCAGCGCGGCCAGCCTCGCCCTCAGGTCGGGGGATGCGGCGAGCTTGTGGTCTCTCAGCTGGTGCTCCGTGCTCTCAAGCTTGCTCACCAGCTTGCCCACCGCGCTGTCCTTCACCTTTATGTCGTCCCGCACGTCCAGAACAGGCACGCGCCCGCCGCTCACGCTGCAGCGCGACACAGCCAGCGCAACGCACTGCATGCTCGCCTGCCTCGCCTCGGGCGACCGCAGGTCTTTGTAGATATACACGCGTACGCTGCTGAATGCATCGATGTGCGAAAGGGGCACGGACACGACCTGCGGCTGACCGCGCGGTGCTCCGGCAGGCAAGAGCTGCAGCCGCTGCCCATCCGGGCCGTGCGACAGCAGCCCACCACCGCCCCCCTCAGTGTTCACCAGGATGTCGACAAGGAACGGGGCCGGCGCGTCCGGTGCGACGCTGCCTCGGCTGCCAGCTGCGTCGTCCTGCACCTTCATCTGCTCAAACGCCACCACCGCCGCCCACACGCCGCCGTTGGCCAGCGCAGCCAGCCCGCCCGCGCTCGCGTTGCCAAACGCCTCACCCGCGGCCTCAACCTCGTCGTCAGAGACCTCGGAGAACGCGGGCAGCGCGTGCGTGGGCGGCCTCGGCTGCGGCAGCACGCGCACCAGCCGCCCCGGTTGCAAGAACGGCAGGCTGTGCCTCGGCGTTGTCACGACTGCACGCAGCTCGGCCGTCAGCTCGCAGAAGCGCTCCAGCAGGCGCATGTAGCCCTCGACCCTGCCCTCGTCAGCCACCGCCACCGCGTCGCACGCAGCTTGCAGTGCCACCGCGCGCTCCTTCAGATCGGGCAAAGCCCGCTGCAGCTGGAACTGCCTGAATGACGCCGCCACCAGGTGCTCCGGCCGCACGCCGCCCGGCAGCTGCGCCACATTGAGCAGCATGTTGAAGCCGAGGTGGAAAGCGCTGCGCAGCGGGTCCACTGCACCGCGCATCATCTCGCGCGTCGCAGTGGCGTCCGCCGACGCATCGACCATGAGGATGACGATGCCGCGGTCGTCGAGGCCCCTGCGTCCTGCGCGCCCGCTCATCTGAGTGTACTCGCTGGGAGACAGGCCGCGGTAGGCGGCCCCATCGAACTTGCGCGCCTTGGTGAAGACGACGGTCCTCGCGGGCATGTGCAGTCCTGCGGCAAACGTCTCCGTAACAAGCAGCACACGCAGGCGGCCGGCCTGGAAAAGCTGCTCCACAAGATCCTTGATGACGGGCAGCAGACCGGAGTGGTGGATGCCGATGCCGCGCCTGAGCAGACGCAGCATGCCGGACACCTGCGGCAGGCGCTGCTCCTCCGCGCTCAGGCATTCGGTCGCGTTGACAAACGCCGCGGTGATGGCTGCCTTGTCGGCGTCGCTCGCCATGTCGATGGAGGGCATACTCGCTGCGAGCCGCTCAGCCTCCAGCCTGCTGAAGCAGAACACGAGTGCCTGTGCGGCAGCACACGGCAAGGCGGCTGATTACTCAGCACAGCACTGGCTAGAACGGCTGCACTCTTGGCAAGCAAGCGGCAGGAGCAGCAGCGCTCTGCACGCTTCACACGGATGGCCCAAACCTCGGGGACACAGCAGGAGGGCGGCAGGGAAGAGGGGGCAAGGAGCACGGTCACAGGAGGCACGACAGGGCAGGCATCCTATTATCTGACGAGCAACCCACCGGGTCCCACTGCCTGAGAGCGAGCAGCTTGACGAGCAGGAACAGCTCGAGGTCCGCGCCCTGCTTGTCTGGCCGGCCGCCGGCCGCGCCCGCGCGGCCCGGCGCTGACTCGCTGGCGGCACGCAGCGCGTTCGCAAACGCCTCCTCCTTGAACGCCTGTTGCTCGTCAATCACCTGGTACAGAGCGTTACCGCCTGCAGTGCGGTGCGGTGCAATGTGCAGCAGCCGAGCGCTACAGTGAGCGAGCGTGCGTGTTGGATGGACGGACGCTAGGTGCTCCCGAGGATGCGTCAATTGCAGTTGCATGCTTGCTTAAGAGTGTGCCATCTGTGGGTTCCACACAGCAAAAGGTGGAGAGAAGGGAGTGGCGGGGAGGGGGAGGAGGGGGAGAGCTTACCGGTCGGGTAGATGAAGTGCGTCAGGGGCGTCGCCCGGAAGTCGGTGGTCACCACGTGGCAGGGGTGCTCGTGGATCTTGGCGACCCACTGCACACTCACGCGAGGGGTGCAGCGCACACAGCGCAGGTCAGCGATGCACTCGGTGGGACGGGGGCGCCATCATCATTGGGGGGGGGGGGGGGGTCATCATCGGTACTATGCAGTCCATTGGTTGCCTCTCGTGGCGTACAATACTTGTGCTGGCACCCTGACAACCCTAGCCGTCATCTGCCATCATAATTCTATAAGGCTAGACATGTGGCGCATGTCTCACCGTATGCGACCAGGGAGTCAGGCATTCTCAGCGCTGCCTGTCCCTCAGAGCCGGGGCATGTGTGCACCCTCCACCACCCGTGTCCCAATAACCACCACCAGAGCAGACACACCCTGAGGCTGCGACACACATGCGCACACATGCGCACACTGATGCACATGCGCGATGCACATCACACATCGCCCACCGACCCATGCGCACGCAGCACGCACCGATGCGCACACATTCCACCCACCGATTCACATGCGCCGATGCACATCGCCCACCGGCACACACGTGCACACAAGCACGCACCGATGCGCACACACGCGACACACTAATGCACATGCGCCGATGCAAATCGCCCACCGACACACACGCGCACACAAGCACGCACCGATGCGCACACACTCAACCCACCGCCCTACCACAGCTCCCCTATACTCCGGCGGTACAAGCTACACCCACAGTGAAATAGCTTTGTTACAATTGTTGTACAATTCACGCGCATTGTATTGCATTGTAACAAAGCCATCACACTGTGGGTGTAGCTTGTACCGCCGGGGTTACAATACAGGGGGCTGTGGTAGGGCCGATGCACATGCGCCGATGCACATCGCCCACCGACACACACGCACACACAAGCGCCAGCCGATGCATATGCATCGATGCGCTTGCGCCCACCGACACACACGAACACACGCGCCCACCAATGCACATGCGCCGATGCGCACGCGCCCACCGACACACGCGCGCGCACACTCGACCCACCAATGCAAACTCCAGGCCGTTGGGCACTGTGGCTGACAGGAACAAGAACCGCACGCTGCGCGGTGCGAGCACGATGGCCTCCTCCCATACGACGCCCCGGGCGGCGTCAGACAGGTAGTGGACCTCGTCAAACACGACGTGCGACACGTGTGCCAGGTCCGCTGTTTTTGCCAGTGTGCGTGGGCGGGGTGTCTGTGCGGGCGGGGGGTGCGCAGGCGGGGGGGGTGCACAGGCGGGTGTTTGAGGGGGGGGGGGGTGCGGCCAGGGGGCTGCGTGGGCGGTGTGTGTGCATGAGTGTGTGGGGGCAGGAAGGTCGGGCGTTTTGCTCTTTGTGTGTGTGTGTGTGTGTCTGTTGTTAGGGGGGGGGGTACATGAAACCCTGGACGTTACAGGGGGCAGAGAGCCAGCGGGACAGAGAGCCGAGGCTGTGGGATGCAGGAGGCAGAGAGGCGGAGCTAGGCAGGCATGGGTAGTGCACTGCGTAGTGGTGGGCTGTGGGTGCCAGTGCGTACGTGAGCGCATGAGTGGGGTCAAGCATGGCGGTGGAGAGGCAGCTGGGGGCAGCGATTGTGTGTGTGTGTAGGGGTCGGGCAGTGCGAGTGAGACCAGAGCACACAGTTTTTCTACGCCCCCTAGATAGCATGCACGACGCACGCCCCCCCCCCACATGCATGCTAAGTGGGACACCTGACCTCGCATGCGCATGCGGCCGCACGGCGCCCTTCCCTGCATCCCTGTCTTACACCACGTCTCCAAGGCCCGTCCCTCCCATCCTTCTGTCCCTTTTTCTGTTGGGGTTCAGGGCTTCGTGCAACGCCCCGCCCCCCCCCCCCCAAAAAGGGTCAAAAGAAGCCTACTCGGCCTAGCCGTCCTCTCTGCCAAGCAGGGCTCTGAATCTTTCAATCTTTCAATCTTTCTTTCGATATTTCAAGCTTTCAATATCTCAACCAGAGCCCCACCCACCTGGCCCTGCGTACACGCCATCTGCCTCAGAACCTCGGTGGTCATCACCAGGAGGGCGGGCGGCACCACGGTCGATGGTGATGTCACCCATAAGCAACCAGCCCCGCGTCACCAAACTGCTATCAAAAACAAAACTCCCTCCACCTCAGCACCTCAGCACCTCGGTGGTCATCGCCAGGAGGGCTCCATCACGGTCGATGGTGACGTCACCCGAGAGCAGCCCCACACACCCAAACTTCAATCAGAAACAGAACCCCACCCACCTGACCCCGCGTACACCATCTGCCTCAGCACCTCCGTGGTCATCACCAGGAGGGCGGCATCCAGGTAAATGGTCACATCGCCCGTGAGCAGGCCCGCATCCCCAAACTGCAATCAGAAACAGAACACCCACCCACCTGACCCCGCGTACACCATCTGCCTCAGCACCTCCGTAGTCATCACCAGGAGGGCGGCATCCGGGTAAATGGTCACATCGCCCGTGAGCAGGCCCGCATCCCCAAACTGCAATCAGAAACAGAACACCCACCCACCTGACCCCGCGTACACCATCTGCCTCAGCACCTCCGTGGTCATCACCAGGAGGGCGGCATCCAGGTAAATGGTCACATCGCCCGTGAGCAGGCTCGCATCCCCAAACTGCAATCAGAAACAGAACACCCACCCACCTGACCCCGCGTACACCATCTGCCTCAGCACCTCCGTAGTCATCACCAGGAGGGCGGCATCCGGGTAAATGGTCACATCGCCCGTGAGCAGGCCCGCATCCCCAAACTGCAATCAGAAACAGAACACCCACCCACCTGACCCCACGTACACCATCTGCCTCAGCACCTCCGTAGTCATCACTAGGAGGGCGGCATCCAGGTAAATGGTCACATCGCCCGTGAGCAGGCCCGCATCCCCAAACTGCAATCAGAAACAGAACACCCACCCACCTGACCCCGCGTACACCATCTGCCGCAGCACCTCTGTAGTCATCACCAGGAGGGCGGCATCCGGGTTGATGGTCACGTCACCCGTGAGCAGGCCCACGTCGCCAAACTGCTCCACGAGAGCCCGGTACTTTTGGTGGCTCAGCGCCTTGAGGGGCGTCGTGTAGATGGCGCGCGCCTTGTCTCTGGGCAAAGGGGGGGGCCCAGGGGCAGGTCGGGGCAGCAGGGGCAGCAAAGGCAGCGCGGGCAGCAGGAGCAGCAGGGCAGATCGGGCAGGTGGGGGCGGCAGGGGCAGGTCGGGGCAGCAGGGGCAGTTCGGGTAGGTCGGGGCAGCAGGAGCAGCAGGGGCAGCAGGGGCAGCAGGGGCAGCAGGGACAGGTCGGGGTGGCAGGGGCAAGCAGGGGCAGCAGGGGCAGAAGGGGCAGGTCGGGCAGGTCGGGGCAGCAGGGGCAGCAGGGGCAGCAGGGGCAGCAGGGGCAGCAGGGGCAGGTCGGGGAAGCAGGGGCAGATCGGGGTGGCAGGGGCAGCAGCGGCAGCAGGGGCGAGTCAGGGTAGCAGGGGCAGGTTGGGGCAGCAGGGGCAGCAGGGGCAGGTCGGGGCAGCAGGGGCAGCAGGGGCAGCAGGGGCAGCAGGGGCAGCAGGGGCAGCAGGGGCAGCAGGGGCAGCAGGGGCAGCAGGGGCAACAGGGGCAGCAGGGGCAGCAGGGGCAGCAGAGGCAGCAGGGGCAGGTCGGGGCAGCAGGGGCAGGTCAGAGCAGCAAGGGCAGGTCGAGGAAGCAGGGGAAGCAGGGGCAGCAGGGGCAACAGGGGCATGTCGGGGTAGCAGGGGCAGGTCGGGGAAGCAGGGGCAGGTCGGGGAAGCAGGGGAAGCAGGGGGCAGCATGGACGAGGCAGCATGTGCAAGTCGGGTCCAGTGGTTCCACTGAGGCAACCCAAGTAACAAGTAACAAGTAACACGGGGTTTCCAGCTAAGCAGGCTACTCTTCTACTAGAGACACCCGCCGATACTCCAGCACACTTGAGTACTAGAGTACCGCCGCCTCCCGGCCGATAGACTACCGCTCCCGCCGACTAGACTACCCCAAACAGCGGGCTCTGAGAGACATGTCTGGCAAGGAGCATATAGGAGAGGACCTTCCTCAGGGTCACAGTAGTGGCCTTGTGGCCAGTCAAGCCGGCAGAGCCGACTGGCGCTGACTGGAACGGTCCCCGCCTGGCAGTGCATGGCTGTCCAGCCCTCGTTTGCATGGGGCTCAGCCGGCGCCCCATGCCTCATGCATGGCCAGGTCCCACCCTCCAGGGGGGCATGGACGACAGAGTTGTCATGGAGGCTGCCTGAAGACCTTCCAACGCCAGTCACCGGCAGACGAGCGACCCCGAGGATGAGCGCGGTGACGAACGCTGCGATTGGTGAAGCGGATTTACTCTGTGTTGCCTCGGCGGTCGCCACCGCTGAAGCCGTGATGGTAGCCCGCCTCCACGGGCAGCCATCTTGACCAATGTCCAGCATGCATTGACGGGCGCCAGCTCCTCGCTCGTCAATCAACTCGTCGAGATCGGTGCCGCATGGCGTCCTGCATGGGGGGAGGATAAGGGCCGTCTCCAGCACGGGCCGCGGCAGCGCCGCGGCTACTCGCCAAGCCATGGCAGCGCCGGGCAAGCCGCTCCTGAAGTGTTCCACCGAGGGGCAGTCTAGCAGGAGCCGGGCCAGTCGTATTTTACCCCGCTCGTCAGCGGCACGGAGATCCTCGTCACCAGCAGCGCCGCATTGCTGGGTCCAGGGCTCGGCGACGAGAACGCGCCTCCGTTAATCGAGCCCTGAGGCAACCCACCTGTTGGAATCCTACAAAGCTTTGCTGATCACCAAGATATGTAAGAAAGCGCCAGTGAAGCCGAATGGCCCTCTAGGCGGGTGGCGTGGCGGAGCCACTGCGTCGGGGCTGGGGAGCGGCGCAGCACGCCACGGCTGGCATGCAGCCCTCCATCCAGGCGCGTGATTCTGGCTGGCTGATTAACCGCCCCCCTCCCCATCGACCCGTTGCGCCGGGAGCGTTTGCAGGAGACCACGTCCACCGGCAACAAGGCTGTCAAAGGGGCAGCAGGACCCACAAGAGTCCCCAGCCTCATCTGCTGCGGCAGCCACCAACCCTACCACAATCCCAATGTCTGAGACGAGCGAGTCAAGGCGGTCACAACGCCTGAGGCGGTCGGGTTTGCGCCTCAGGCGGTTTTGGACACCTAAGGCGGTGGGGTGGCGCCTGAGGTGGTCGGGGTTGGCGCCTGAGGCTGCGCCTCAGGCGGTCTCAGAGCGCCTGAGGCACCGCCTGATCTGCGCAAGGTGAAGGCGCCGCCTCAGGCGCCGCCTCGGACGTTGGGAATGTGGTAGGTCCACCAACCCGCCCATCTCACCTGAGCGCCATGCCAAACGCGTACTCTGCCACAGCCGTCTTTCCACTTGACGTGTGGGCGGCCACCAGCGCTGAGTGGCCTGCACGTGGCGTGTGAGTGCGTGGGTGTGTGCTTTTCTGGAGGCAAGTCGACTGGCAGAGGCAGAAGCAATTGCGTGCTGCCCCATCCCCTGGCAATGGTGGCGGCGCATAGGCAGGGCGGGGGGTGAGGGAGCACTGCACACACGCGCGCATGGCAGCCCGCCCGCAGCCTTCCATGCAGCCCGGGCGCGCACCTGCTTCCAGGGCATCGATCGCCGTCTGTTGGAAGCAGTCCAGCTCAAAGGCGAAGCCATGGGCGGGAGGCCCAGAGAACGGCGGCGGCGGCCCTGAGAACTGCGGCGTGGAGCCGGGCGCCCACGCAACCTGGTGGCTGCACGACCGCCCGCCACGCTCAATCAGGGAGGCAAAAGGCGCCCTGTGCGTGTGGGGAAACGCGTGTGCGTGCTGTGTTGGGTGCATGCATGCGTGCAGTGTGCATGTGCGTCTGCACGTGTGCAGTGTGCATGTGCGTGTGCACGTGCGTGCAGTGTGCATGCGTGCACATGCGTGCAATGTGCATGCGTGTGCTGTGTGTGTGCAGTGTGCGGTGTGCTTGCAGTTGGCATGTGCATGTGCGTGTGTGCTTGATTGGTGGATGCGTGCGGCATGCATGGGCCTGCATGGGGACTCACAGCTCGTCTCGCCTCGCCGCCTTGCCGCCGCCCTCCCCGTCGCCCCAATCATCCCGGTCGCGCTTCAGCTCAGCCATCCGCCAGACATGGACGCATTGTGTTCAGTTCGGAGCGGAGTGTTGCCAAGTACGGAAGCGCGGAAGTGTTGACAAGTACGGAAGTGAAAAGCCCACACGGCAAGTTGCGCTGGCAGTGCCATCCCGATGTGAGCGAGATTTTAAAGGCAGGGTGCGAGGTCACAGCGAATTTGGGCCGGTACGAATGACCGAATTCGCCCACACTAACGTCCAGTCTGGCTAATCGTCAGTGAGTTTTGCAGAAGAAACGCTGCATGAGTCGTCGAGTCCTCATGCTTCCCTTTTAAAGCTGCACATCTATATGCGTCGCGCCAGCTGTCTACTAGAGCAAAGAATTCTTCTACTGATGAAGCACTCAAGCTGTAGCCGGCTTGATCGTCAGGTCGGGCAGCGTGTCGATCGCCGCGTTCATCAGGGTGATCATTTCTGCAAGGGACAGGTGTGCACGCACGAGGCGGTCAGTCATGACGGCCAGAAAGGGGGCCAACAGTGCACGCGAGATTGCCTGTGATTGCCCCGACATGCCATATTTCCCCCCGTCTTCCCCCCTCACCCCCTTCCCAACCTCCTTGGCACCACGGTGGGAACTCGCCCACACGCAGGCAAGCCCAGGCAGGGACAGCATGCGTGCATTGCACGGCAGGCCTC
The DNA here is from genome assembly GCA_016618255.1 of Chlamydomonas sp. UWO 241. NCBI lineage: Eukaryota > Viridiplantae > Chlorophyta > Chlorophyceae > Chlamydomonadales > Chlamydomonadaceae > Chlamydomonas > Chlamydomonas priscui. Next base: position 171,720 of record VFSX01000338.1, on the reverse strand, counting down.
ACGTGTCATTGTGGCGTGCAGGTCCTTGGTCCAAGCCGTGCCGTCGTGCACGCGCAACGTGTGCTGGTTCTCGAGGAATGGCGGCGGGAGGGTCAGCTTCGGCACCTTGAGCGCATCCCTTGGGTCAGTGTAGAAGCGCTTGTCGAACTTCCACACGTCGGCCTCCGGCGACGCGCTGTCGGCGACGGTGAAGTTCTTGAGGATGCAGCCCCACGTGTAGTGGAACATGGTGGCATTGAACGCGAGGTGGTCGTGCGGCGGCTGCGCGATGAGCTGCGTCGTCGGGTGGCCGCTCGTCTGGATGTTGAGCTTGTTGACCGCGACGCCAATGTCCCACGCGTACATCTCGCGCACCCACCCTGCGTGCGTGCGTGCGTGCGTGCGTGCGTGCGTCCGTGCGTGTGTGCATGCGTGCGTGCGTGCGTCCGTGCTTGTGGGAGATCCGATTATCTCGATCGCTGGGTGCAGCACGCTCTTGCCGACCCAACCCAACCCAGCACCCATGCCCCCTACCCTCACCCAGGGCCTTCTTCGCCGACTCGTGCGTCTCAATCCACAGGCTCAGCTCCTCCCACAGCGGCGTCGCGGCCCGCAGGTCGGAGAAACGCATGAGAACCGGGGCGGGCCCCGACCCGGGGATGGACCTGAGTGTGATGGAGACAGAGAGTATGCATGTGTGTGTGTGTGTGAGAGAGAGTGGGCGTGCACGTGCATGTGAGAGATTGTGGGTGTGCCACATTGTGTGCATCTGTGTGAAGAATGAGAAAGAGAGTGAGAGTGAGAGAGAGCGTGAGAGAAGGTGCATGTGCGTGTGAGTTAGGGGGGGGGGGCACGGTTGGCTTAACCCTAAACCCTCTAAACCATAAACCCTTGGCCAACCGCACGCGCGGTTGGCTAACCCATGAACCCTAAACCCCCTAAACCCGAACCCCCTGACCCCTAACCCTAAACCCCCTAAACCCTTTAAATCCCAAAACCTCTAAACCCTAAACCCTTGGCATACCCTGGCGCACAGTCGGGGCACCTGCCCTTGAGGACGATATGCGTGCGAATGCCGGAGATCTTGGCAGCGCAACTAAACCCTAGGCCCAAGCCTTGCCTATTCCCAATGCCTGAGGCGGCGCCTGAGGCGGCGCCTCAGGCGGCGCCGTCACTTGCGCGGATCAGGCGGCGCCTCAGACGATCCGGGACCGCCTCTGGCGTCACCCCCGACTGCTTCAGGCGTCATGACCGCCTTGACTTGCGTGTCTCAGACGTTGCGGTTGGGGTAGGGCTATTCACCAAGAGTGGTGCCACGCAAGGCTGTGAACTACCCCAATCTGGACAGCAGCGAGGCGCACCCGGGCGCGCAGTCAGGGCACTTGTCCTTGAGGGTGTCGTGCACGCACAAGACGGAGATCTTGGCAGTGCAGTACTCAAACCCCAAACCCTTATCACCATCAGTGGTGCCACACAAGGCTTTGAACAGCACAAAAACGGACAGCAAGCGAGGCGTACCCTGGCACGCAGTCAGGGCAGACGCGTGTCCTTGGCTCTGGCCGCAAGTCAAACGCATTGGACTGGTTGTTGGCGATAAGGGGGAATCTGGTAGTTGCAAGCGTACCCCCCCCCAGTCGCCATCAGTGGTGCCACACAAGGCTGTAAATGCCCCAATATTGGGGCAGCAAGCGAGGCGCACCTGGGGCACTTGTCCTTGAGTCGTGCAGTCGGGGCACTTGTCCCTGAAACGTGGAAATCTTAGCAGCGCAACTGAACCCCCGAGCCCTAATCGCCATCAGTGGTGCCACACAAGGCTGTGAACTGCACCAATCTGGACAGCAAGCGAGGCGTACCCTGGCGCGCAGTCGGAGCAATCGTCCTTGAGGACGTCGTGCATGCGCATGGCGGAGATCTTGGCAGCACAACTAAACCCCCAAGCCCTAATCACCATCAGTGGTGATTAGGGCCTGTGAACTGCACCAATCTGGACAGCAAGCGAGGCGTACCCTGGCGCGCAGTCGGAGCAAGTGTCCTTGAGGACGTCGTGCATGCGCATGACGGAGATTTTGGCAGCGCAACTAAAACCCAAGCCCTAGTTTAGGGTTAAGGGTTTAGGGTCCCTGTGGTGGTAGTGATGGTGGTAATCACCACAAGTGGTGCCATCCAAGGCTGTACTTAAGGCTGTTAGGCTGTAAAATGCCCCAATTTGGGCAGCAAGCGAGGCGCACCCGGGCGCGCAGTCGGGGCACTTGTCTTTGAGGATGTCGAGCGCAATCGGGTGGCTGGGCGAGATGTAGTCGAACTTGAACGCCATGCCGGGCACGGCGGGGTCGTACGCGCTGCCGAAGGCCTGATTAGGGGAGGGGGGCAGGCGGGAGGTTGGGGGGCACCCAGGGAAGAGAGATTGGGGCGCACGCGCTGCTGAAGGGCTGCGTAGGGGTGGGGGGGGAAGAGGGTGCTTTTGTGAAGGGAAACAGACACACACACACACACACACACACACACACACACACACCAGTGTTGCAGAAAGGCGGTACGCGGATACTTTCGTACCGTGGGAGGGTCGTTTGGTGGGGCGTGCGCGTACCGTGAGAGGGCGCGGCGGAGCCGCGCCATGCCTTGCGCGTACCGTGGCGCGGCGGCGCCGCGCCACTGTACGCGCACACCTAGGTCGTACCGCAGCGAGCATCGGATCCGATGAGCGCGCAAGGAGCGGTGGTGGAGAAGCGGTGGCAGAGGAGGCGGAGATCACACTGTTGTTGCTTGATTCAAGTGTGACTGCCACCAGATCCCCCCCCCCTGTCTGGCTCTGCTGCAGATCATTCCATTCTCTAATCTAGCACACAATTCATCACTCGTTCTTATATCACCTGCGGGGGCTGCGCCCCGGCGCCCGCTGCATGCAAATACGCGTGTGCCATGCGCGACAGCTCGTCTGGGCGAGTATGGGCCCTTGCCAACATTTTCTGGCCCTCCATAGACTGCAAAACATAGCATTAATTAGTATGCCATCCAATTCAGGATGCCATTGTGGCTCGCTGGCTTCCGCTGCGCCCCCGGCCCCGCCGCTTGCGTGCACGCGCGCCATGTGCGGCAATTGGGGGCGGGAGCGTGTCCTGCCGTGCCATGCCCATGCCAGGTATTTGTCTGCTGTAGGGGAAGATTGAGTGTGTAGATCCTCACTGGGCGACGCAAGCGTGCGTGTGCAGAGGGCGGCGCAGGGGCGAGGGTGGTGTGTACATGCAGATTTGCACCGAGAATCGACACGCTTTGTGATGTGTCAAGGGCACCTGTGCCCTGTAGGGAAGAGAAAGTGAAAAATTAAGAAAAACAGATGAATCAGGAGAGAAAATGATAGGACAGCGCACAGACAGCGCACAGAGCGGCGTAAAAAGGCGACTACCGGAAAATAGAGAAATCAGGAGAGAAAATAAGAGGACAGCGCACAGACAGCGCACAGAGCAGCGTAAAAAGGCGACTACCGTTGCACCAACAATGCTACTTTGAACAGCGGGGGTCCGGGGGCGCAGCCCCCGAGCAAATCATCTGCGTATCAGTGCGTTACAGCCCGCGTACCAGCGCCGGACCGGCAGGCCCGGCTGGGGCCTCCGCGCGTCCCACAGCAGCAATCTCGCCAAATATTTTCTGCATCACTGACACACACACACACACACCTCCATTGCTCTCTTCCCTGCCTTGAACTCACGAAGACACACACACACACAGTCACACACGCACACGCACGCACACACACGCAAGCACAGATACCCACATTGAGGGGCTTGATCCACACGTAGTCCGTCTCAAGCAGCAGCAGCCACGGCGCCTGAGGGGCGTGTGGCAGGGGGGGGGGGGGCAGAAGCATTAGCATAAGGGCAGGGCACAAGGGCAGAGCAGCAGCAGCCACGGCGCCTCAGGGGTGTGTGACAAGGGGGGGAGGGGCAGAAGCATTAGCACAAGGGCAGGGCATGGGGTGGGTGGGGGGAGCAGAAGCATGTGGTGAGGGGAGAGGAGGGGGCGGGGGCAGAAGCTTTGGCCAAGGGCGGGCAGGGGGGGGGGGGGGGGCCGGGACGTTGCAGGGCACGCGTGGGAGCGGCTCTAGGGGGAGTTTGGATGGTGCAGCGAGGGCTTGGGGGTTGTTGGGTGGGGCACGTGCGCCGGGGTGGCGTGATATGGGACGCTCGTAGCGACACCCACTCTCTGCTATGCTCTCTTCTGTGGGGCAGGTGTGAGCGGTGCGGCTGCTCTCCTACTGACTGCTGCACACACACATACATCACACACCCCTACATACATACATACATACACGGCAACAACAAAAATGTGTTTAGGTGCCCCAGATTTGCGTAAAACACGCAGTGGCACACACACACGAACCCGCACCCGCACACGCACACACACACACACACACACACACACACACACACATTCACACACACGCACGCACCTTGACCATTGTGGGGTCCTTGTGCGCCGCGTTGATCCACTGCTGCGCCGCGTTGGCACGGTCAGCGACAGGGAACCAGCACCATGTGTCGCACTCGGGCTGAAGGGGGTCTGCGCGGAAAGTGGGGATCTGCGGACAGGCACAGGGGTAGGGGGAGGGGGAGGAGGGGGGGTGAGGGGGGGGGGGAGGAAAGGAGGAAAGGATTCGGGTTTTGAGGCGAGACCGGGAACCAGCACCGCTTGTCACATGCTGGCTGGCTGAAGGGGTTCTGCGCGGAAAGTGGGGATCTGCGGACAGACACAGGAATAGGGAGAGGGGGGGGAGATGAGGGGGGGTGAGGGGCGAGAAGGGAGGGGGGGAAGGATTGGGGTTTTGCGGCAAGACCGGCAGCCAGCACCATGTGTCGCTCTCGGGCTGAAGGGGGGCCGCGCGCAAGGTGGGGATCTGCGAGGGCGCACAGGGCAAGGGGGGGGGAGGCATGGGCTGAGGCTGTGCTCGCGTCCGTTTGCATGCGTGTGTCAGGATGCGCGCCATTGGCAGTCAAGGCTGACCTCCTGGCTAGGCGCGCCTTTTGGCCATGACCGACCTTGTCCGGCGTCTGTCGATGCAGCACGCGCGCCATCGACAGCTCATACACACACACGCACGCAAACGCACACACACACACAGTAACAGTAACACGGGGTTTCCAGCTAAGCAGGCTACTCTTCTACTAGAGACACCCGCCGATACTCCAGCACACTTAAGTACTAGAGTACTGCCGGCTCCCGCCGATAGACTACCGCTCCCGCCGGCTAGTCTACCCCAAACAGCGGTCTCTGAGAGACATGTCTGGCAAGGAGCATGTAGGAGAGGACCTTCTTCAGGGTCACAGTAGTGGCCTTGTGGCCAGTCAAGCCGGCAGAGCCGACTGGCGCTGACTGGAACGGTCCCCGCTGGCAGTGCATGGCTGTCCAGCTCTCGTTTGCATGGGGCCCAGCCGGCGCCCCATGCCTCATGCATGGCCAGGTCCCACCCTCCAGGGGTGCATGGACGACAGAGTTTTCATGGAGGCTGCCTGAAGACCTTCCAACGCCAGTCACCGGCAGACGAGCGCCCCCGAGGATGAGCGCGGTGACGAACGCTGCGATTGGTGAAGCGGATTCTCTCTGTGTTGCCTCGGCGGTCACCACCGCTGAAGCCGTGATGGTAGCCCGCCTCCACGGGCAGCCATCTTGACCAATGTCCAGTATGCATTGACGGGCGCCAGCTCCTCCGCTCGTCAATCAACTCGTCGAGATCGGTGCCGCATGGCGTCCTGCATGGGGGAGGATAAGGGCCGTCTCCCAGCACGGGCCGCGGCAGCGCCGCGGCTACTCGCCAAGCAATGGCAGCGCCGGGCAAGCCGCTCCTGAAGTGTTCCACCGAGGGGCAGTCTAGCAGGAGCCGGGCCAGTCGTATTTTACCTCGTCAGCGGCACGGAGATCCTCGTCACCAGCAGCGCCGCATTGCTGGGTCCAGGGCTCGGCGACGAGAACGCGCCTCCGTTAATCGACACACGCGCCTCCGTTAATCGCGCCTCCGTTAATCGCGCCTCCGTTAATCGACACACACCGCGCCTCCGTTAATCGCGCCTCCGTTAATCGCGCCTCCGTTAATCGACACACACACACACACACACGCAAACACACACACACACACACAAACAAGGACATAAGCTTTCTTAAAAGGCGTCCGACGGACTGTGAAATCAACCACACGCACACACACACACACACACACATACACACACACACACACACACACAGCCAAACAAAAAAGGACATACGCTTTAAAAGGTGTCCGACGGACTGTGAAATCAACAACACACACACACACACACTCACACACACACCTCGTCCATGACCTCGTCTGGCGTCTGTCGGTGCAGGATGCGCGTGATGGCGACGAGCTTGTCTCCGCCCGGCAGCGTGCGCGCGATGTTGAAAGTGCCGACCATGATGCGCGCCTGGAAGTTCTGGTAGGGTGAGCCTGAGTGGAGGAAACAGGGGGAGGGGGAGCACTGTGATGCGTGCCGGACAAAATGCGCGCCTAGGGTGTGGGGGGGAGGGGGGGGGAGCACGGTTGAGCAATGTTGTACCCTCCCCCCTCCTCCTCCCCCTCACCCCTCCCCCCACCACCAACACACACACACACACACACAAACACACCGTTAGAGGTGAAGAGCACGTGGATCGTGTCCCCCGGCTGCCCGGCCTCCTTGCTGTATGCCAGGAGGTCTGGCGGGGGTCCGGCGTTGGCAGTAGCGACAGCGACGGCACCAGCAGCTCCAACAGCAGTGCCAGCAGCTCCAGCAGCGCCACCAGCGCCACCAGCAGCGCTAGCAGCGCCAGCAGCGCCAGCAGCAGTGCCAGTGCCAGCAGCAGTGCCAGCGCCAGCGCCAGCAGCGCCACCAGCAGCGCCAGCAGCGCCAGCAGCGCCAGCAGCGCCAGCAGCGCCAGCAGCGCCAGCAGCGCCAGCAGCGCCAGCAGCGCCAGCAGCAGTGCCAGTTCCAGCGCCAGCAGCAGTGCCAGTTCCAGCGCCAGCAGCGCCAGCAGCGCCAGCAGCGCCAGCAGCAGTGCCAGTTCCAGCGCCAGCAGCAGTGCCAGTTCCAGCGCCAGCAGCAGTGCCAGTTCCAGCGCCAGCAGCGCCAGCAGCGCCAGCAGCGCCAGCAGCAGTGCCAGTTCCAGCGCCAGCAGCGCCAGCAGCAGTGCCAGTGCCAGTGCCGGTGCCAGCGCCAGTCGCGCCAGCCGCGCCAGCCGCGCCAGCCGCGCCAGCCGCGCCAGCAGCAGTGCCAACGCCAGCGCCAGCAGCAGTGCCAGTGCCAGCGCCAGCAGCGCCAGCAGCAGTTCCAGTGCCAGCGCCAGCTACAGCACCTCCAGCAGCAGCGCCAGCAGCGCCAGCACCAGCAGCGGCGCCGCCCGCTGTCGCAGAGGCAGCTACTGGAGCGGCGTTGCCGGCCTGCGTGCCCGCGGCAGCGGTGGCGGCCCCCGCGGCGCCAGCCGTGGTGGCGCCCGTGGTGGACGAGCCGGCGGTGGCGGCAGCACCAGCGCCAACGCCTGCCTTCTTCTGCGCCAGCAGCTCCTGCACGTTGCGTGTTGCGAGTGCGTGCGTGAGTGTGAGCTGTGTGTGAGCCGACAAAGTGCACTTTCGGGTTGAGATTGCCCGATTCGTGCTTGCGCTTCGGGTTCAGATTGCGCGAATTTCGACCCCAAAAGTGTGGAAATCGTCATTTCACCCTTTTCCCGCCATAAATCGCTGTCAGGTTAAGATCGGCGGAATGAGCGTGAGGGCCGGGTTGAGCTGTCATTTACCCAAGATCCTTAGCGGAACCACTGGTCTTCATGCACGCACATGCGAGCATGCCAGCGGCAGAGAATCTGTTGGTGGGGTGGGGGGGGAAGATGCATCGCAGCGCGCGTGCGCCCGCCCATGCAAGCGCCCAAGGGCGTTCCAGCAGAGCACCCGCAGCACCTTTGCCACCTCGAGCTGCGCCTTCAGGTGCTCGGTCGAGTGGGACAGCTCGGCGGCGGCGGCCGTGACGCTCGACGAAATCTCGTGCTGCTGCACTGCGTCTGTGCCGCCGGCTGCCTCCTCGGCTCCTCCGCCGGCGCTTGCGGCGCCTGCCGTGGCTTCTCCCTTGGCGGTCGTGACCTGGTCCACAACAGTTGTGTCTCTAGCAGACCCGCCTGCCGCCTGCTCCTTGCTGCCCGACGCGTGCTCCTCCCCAGACGCCTGCCCGCTCCTGATCAGGTCAACGTTCACCGGGTGGCGGGCGTCGCTCGCACTCTCGGCGGTTGTCCCTTGCTGCTTCGCAAACGTGTGGCCGACGTGCTGCCCGACGGCGGTGGTCGTGACCTGCGTGGGCATGCGGTGGTCTATGCATGGGTCCATGCGGCTTCCATTCTTCCCCCATGCAGTGTCGACTGCACGGCGGCCTCCACGCACGTGACAACGGCACGTGCATTCGCTCCCGTGGCCGCAGACCACCCCCACCGCCGCCACCACTGATCCAAGGCACACAGCCACACCTTTGGGTCGGTCGGCACGCCGTTGGTGGCGCCCGTGTGATCTGCATGGGGCGCGAAGAAGCATGGGGCGTCCGCGCATGCATGCAGCTGCATGGTGGACATCGCATGAACGAATGAATTCTGACCTCTGCACCCCATCCCCCACCCACCCCTCACCTTGGAACATCTTGATGGCATCGATTGTGGACCTGCGGGGCGCGCCCTGCAAGGGGGGCGTGGCAGGGGCGAGTGTCTGTCCCATGCACGATCTGAGTTTCGTGTGTGGTGCATGTACTCGTACTCCTGTGCTCACCGTGCCCCCTGTGCTGCTGCTGCTGAACATGAAGCCGACAATGAGGACCACAGCAACGATCGCAACCAACTTGAGGGGGGAGCTAACACCACCCTTATTTGTACTTGCTGCGCCCCGAGGGGGCACGCGACTATGCCGCATGGTGGAGCGACACGCAACAACACGCACACTCCTAAATGAGCAACACGCTCCCACACGACCCCACACCCCGCGTTCCCACACACATAGGCTAGACACACGCTTTCGCCATTTCCCTCTCTTGGTGATGATGCTGCGCACCAAGAACCACCATCGGGAGGGAGGTTGTTTGGGGGTAGGGACAAGGCGTGCTGCTGCACCTGCTGGTGGGCTGGTGGGGCGCCAGAGGGCAGGCTCTTCCACCCGCGTGGCGTGCAGCAGTAGCAGCAGCAGCAGCAGCAGCAGCAGCAGCAGCAGTAACAGCAGCACCAGCAGCAGTGTCCCCAGCCCCGTCACGGCCGAGGTACATGCGCATGCCAACAGGCACACGCGCCATGCACACGCGCGCTGTGCATGCAAGCAGACGCCGCCCATGCATGTGTCAAGACCCCAGCCATGAATGGAGCACGCATGCATGCCGCCCTGCCGCGTGCAGTCTCCCACGTGTTCCACGGCCGAGGAGTGGCGCATGCTCAAGGCCTTCACCAAGGCCAACTTCCGCGGCCTGTCGGCCGACTACCTGTCCACAAAGGAGCAGCGCGACGGTCTGCGCAGCGCGTTCATGGTGGGCCACAGGGCTCATCAGAGGCTCACCCCACCGCACATGTCCCCCTCACCTGACACACACACACATTCACACACACACATTCACACGCTCACACAGAGAGAGAGAGAGAGAGCTCTGAATGGCAGACCTAGATAGGCTGTTTCTAGTCATGAATTAAAGGGTTCTGTTTGAAGGCGGGAGACCAACCGTGCGCCAGCAAGAGGGTGAACAAACTTCACACACACACACACACACACACACACACACAAGACTGTAAAATCGACCACACACAAGACTGTAAAATCGACCACACACACACACACACACACACACAGAGGGTGAACAACCTCCACACATACACACACACTCACACACACACACACCTGTCACCCAGGCCGTGTACTCGAGCCCCAACTTTAGCGTCGGTTGGCCCGGGAGCGGCAGCACCGCACCGGACACGCTGGACATTATGTTTGGCGTGATGTCGAGCGACGTGCGCATGGTGGTGCGCGCGTACAGGGACTGGTGCGCGGCGCTTGGCCTCGTGTACGTTGTGCCAGAGCTTCGGGTGAGGCACACACACACACACACACATGCATGCACACACACACGCATGCATACACACGCACACACACGCATGCAAACGCACACACACACACACGCATACACACACACATGCATGCATATACACGCACACACGCACACACACACACATGAGTACGCTGTGCCAGAGCTTCGGGTGAGGCAGACACACACATACACATACAACCACACACACAAGCACACACACATGCATGCATGCACACGCACGCACGCACACACACTCACACACACACAAACACACACACACACACACACATTAGTACGCTGTGCCAGAGCTTCGGGTGCGACACACAAACAAACACACACACACACACACACACACACACACATATTAGAACGTTGTGCCAGAGCTTCAGGTGAGGCGCACACACACACATGCATGCATACACACGCACGCACACACACACACATACACACACACATGAGTACGCTGTGCCAGAGCTTCGGGTGAGGCACACACACACACACACACACACACACACACACACACACACATGAGCATGCTGTCCTTGAGATTCGGGTGAGGCAGTCACGCACACACACACACACACACACAAGCACACACACATGAGAATGCTGTGCCAGAGCTTCGGGTGAGGCACTCACTCACACACACACACGCATACGCATAAACACACGCGCACATACACACACACACACATGAGTACGCTGTGCCAGAGCTTTGGGTGATATGATACAATCAACGGCTCACTACGTCACCGGACGTGCCATGCCCGGTGCCGCAACGGCTGTCCCTGCCTGCCTGATGCCAGCCTACTGCTCCTTGCCACGACCGTGGATGACTGATGACCCACCCGGTCCGCCTCGTCCTGCCGTACAGATAGATGGTGTGGCCGCTCTCGCCGACATCCCGGGCCCTGTGTACCTGAAGTACAACGCCCGCTCCAAGGCTGCGTATGTGAGCGTGTATTTTGGCAAGGACCGCGGCGTGCTGGTGCAGCTGGGGCAAGAGCAGCTGGGCCACTTCCCGCTCGGCATGTGGGACGAGGGCCAGACGCAGCCGCCGCCCGAGCTTTAGTGGCCAGGCTGCCGGAGAGAAAGAGAGGTTGTTTTTACCGATCAAAAATAAGGGGGGCATTCAAGGGGATGGTACACGAAATGTATCTATCTGGCGACGCTGGGGGCAGGGCCACCCCACAAACGACAGCAACGTAAAAAAAAAAAGGTGCACAAAGACGGACGTGTAAGGTCCGATGTCCGATGTCTACGTGGTGTTGTTAGTAGATCGACCAACAACCTATGCTCGCCAACGTATGCACCGGGAGAGATGCGCTGGGCTACCCCGGCATAGCAACCAGCGTCCAGCCCATGACCGCACTGCCGAGGAACATGCCGATTGCTAGACCTCGGTCGTTCTTGCACGCGCGCGCCTCAGGCCACAGCTCAATCACGCACACGGCCAGCTGCACAGAGGTGCATGTGCATGTGTGTGTGTGTGTGTGTGTGCGTGTGCGTGTGCGCCCGTGTGAGTGCGTCGGCAACCGCCCGCCTGCCCGCCCATTGCCCGTATCGCTCGCACGCAGCAGCAGCGCGGATGCCCAGGCAAGAAGAAGTGCGCGCCCCTGGCCTGCACACCCACCATGAGCCCCCCGGTTCCGGCGAGCACGTTTTGAAGGCGCTCCGGGTTGAGGAACGGGTGGAGCAGCAGCAGCGCCAGCAGCGCGCCCAGGGGCTCCGACAGGCCCTTGACAACGCGCAGGCACGCAAGCGAGGCACGCGGGCGCGTGGGCAACCGCGGGATTTTCAGCACAGGCCGGCAGGTCACGGGAAATGTGTGTGTGTGTGTGTGTGTGTGTGTGTGTGTGTGTGTGTCCGGGGGGAGGGGGCGCAACGCGTGTGTCGCAGGAGGGCGCAACGCGTATAAGGGGGGGGGCGTGGGGGGCGCAACGCGTGTGCCATGGGGGAGGGGGGGGGCGTGGGCCGTGGGGGGGGCGCAACGCGTGTGCTTTGGAGGGGCGGGGGACGTGGGGGCGTGGGCCGTGGGGGGAGCAACGCGTGTGCCATGGGGGGGTGGGCGTGCTGGGGGGGGGGCGCAACGCGTGTGCCATGGGGGGGGGGGCTTGTGCCGTGGCAGCACGCGCGTGTGCAGGTCTCACCGACGCGGTCGCGAGCCCTACCGCCTTCCAGCGGTTGCCGGTCGCTGCGTAGATCGGCGCCGCGATGATGACGCCCTCCGGGATCTGGGTGTGGGGTTGGCGGCGGGATGAGCGTGGGCCAGTGTGTAGCAACTGAGTAGGCAAAAGGAACTAGTTGCATCCGTAACACTCTGACAGTACAAGTATACAGCATATACAAGTACGGCGAGTAGTTTGTGACACAGTGGTTGCGCTGCAGATGTTGTGACAATGATGGCTCGACCCGGGCCTCGTGGCTCAGTTTCTCGATCTCAACTCGCAGGAGGCGATAATTTGCGAAAAGGGTGTGAAAACACACTTTTTGGTTCGAAATTTGCGCAAATTCAACCCGCAGCGCCACCCCGCATCAGTCAATTTTAGCCCGGTGTTGCAGGTTTGCGGGTTGAGGGTTGGGTAACGGAAACACTGGTGCGGGCGGCATGTGCTCAGCCTCAGCACTGAAGCCTTGAACCCAACCCCACCTGGCAGCACTAGACCCTACGCCACACGCCCCATTTTAGTGTGGGGTTCTTACGTTGTGCAGCGCGATGGCGAGCGCCATGACCGGTCCGAGCGGCGTGAACGCGGAGAATGCGACCGCGAAGCCCTCGGGCAGGTTGTGAAGCGTCATGGTGAGCGCCATGAGCAGGCCGAGGCGCAGCAGCTGCGCGGACTTGAGAGACTGCGCCCTGTTGTGGATGTAGATCGGGGGAGGCACGGCCGATTTCACAGTCCGTCCGACGCCTTTGATGGCATGGACCCAGGCATCATCAAGCGGGGGACACATCGCGAGAGAGACTGCTTAGAACTGCTATTCAGCGACACAGGGGAACCAGGGCGGGCCCACCTTGCATGTGTAAAGGCGGCGCTGTCCGGACGGTCCTCGCCACCAGAGGTTGCCCGAGCGGTGGTCGTCTGCGTCCGCCGCGCTGTGACCAACGAGGCCAGGCAGCACGCCAGTGAGTGCCGCGGCACAGCCAGCACAGCACAGCCAGCACAGCACAGCCAGCACAGCCAGCACAGACGTGGGGGGTGGGCGCTAGGCTTGCGTGCCATGCAGCGACTCACCGCCCGCAGCTTGGCTTACTGACTTGTCCTTGGGGCAGCCGTGCGTCTCAACGTCTCCTCTCGACTCGGTATCCACCTCTGGCACTTTCGGGATGAGCGGCTCCAGGAGGTAGTACGCCTGATTGAGGCGGTGAAGGTCAGGGGCGGTATACATGGTGCGCGTGCTTGCAAGCAAGCAAGCAAGCAGGAGGGGGGGGGGGGGCAGGCGCCAGCTGCGTGTCCCTCACCAGCGCCCCCGCCACGGTCGAGGCGATCACCAGGTACCCGTTATTCTCCATCGCGTTCCTGATGACCAGCTCCACCAGCGACACGGTCGCCATGACACCGATGGCTGACCCTAGGAGGCCCGCCATCACGGCCTGGTTCGGTTTGTGGATGACCTGCACGGCATGCATGGGCCCGCATGGCGTCGACGCATGACCCATGCATCTCCAGCAGCCCTGCATCTCCAGCAGCCCCACTCACCGCCAGAACCGCCCCGATGCTGGTCGACAGGCCTGACAGCGTTGCCAGGCCCAGGGGCCGCAGGAGTGCGGGGTCCATACAGAGCTGTGCTTGTGCGCATGCAGGCCAGGGCCAGGGGGAGGCAACACGGACGAGAGACAGCGAGCGAGGGACGGGAAAGGCGAGGGTATGGCGGCGACTGCCAACAGCACGCACGGCTCTCAATGCAGCGGGCTGAGGAGTCGTCGTCGAATGCATAACATAAACCTAAACCCTGACACCTACCCAGCACAGTATCCCGTCGTGAAAAAACTCAAGAATAATATCACGGTTCAGGGAGCTGCAGGTCGTCCACTTCACCTCCCCAAAATACCTTCCCACACACCCACTCAAATCGTGCGTGCAAATCATCCGCGTGCGGATCCGCATCAGTCGCGACCATGCGGCGGCATCCAGGCCCGGCCATTCCGCCAGCTTTGCTGTCGGGGTCGGGAGAAGACGGACAGCCGTGGGGGGAGGAGGGCGCGTTGCATGGACTGTCATGGCGCATGCAGCCCCGCATCGTGCGCATGCCGCTCCTCTTCGCCACCCTGGGCTTCGACATGTCGAAGGGTCGGTCCGATGAGGGCAAGCAGCAGCAGGTTCCCAGCATGTTTGGCGGCGGCGGCAAGAAGGGCGAGGGCGGGGTGAAGGACGTGCCTGAGGAGCGCATCCTGATATCGCAGGCAAGCTTGCAAAAGGGTGGCTCGGCAACCACTGCATGCAGCCCATGTGGGCTGCAGAACTGGCAGCATTGTACGCCACGGGCCTGCATCGGAGGGCATGCATACTGTGCATGCATGCGTGCATGCATGCACCGTGCCCATGCACGCATGGAGTGCCGCGGATCCGCCTGCCGCCTGCTTGACGTGTGTGTGTCTGCTCACTACGCAGGTGGACGTGGTTGGCGTTGACGGTGAGCTCAAGGACATTGCGCTGGACGTGCTGAAGATGCGGCCCAACTTTGCGTACACGATCAGCGAGGTGAAGCAGGATGTGCAGAGCATCTTCAACACCGGCTGGTTCAAGGAGTGCACCCCCGACGCGGTCGACACGCGCGATGGCGTCAAGCTCAGCATACGAGTCACGCCCAACGACGTCGTGCGTGGCATGACGGCCAACGGCGCCAACGTGCTGCCCAACTCGGTCGTTGAGTCGGCGTTCCGTGGACTGTACAGCAAGAACCTCAACTTCGTCAACTTCAAGGTACGTGCCACGGATGCTGAGTTGACCGCTTGCCCGGGGGCGGCACAACATCACGTCTCAAACCGATGCGCCGCCACGCGCTCTGCTGCTGCTGCTGCTGCTGCTGCTACTCTTGACAAAGTCCCAACGTGTGGAAGTTGGGGCGGGTGCAGGGGCGGGGCAGAGCACGACCATGTGCTGCGCTGGAGACAAGGCCAAGACGCCGCTCAAGCAGCAAGCGCTTAGGCTGCTGCCTGGCTGACATGTGACACCACTCCCCCCAACCACCACCACACAACCCACACTTCTCCCCCTTCGTCTCCAGGGCGTGGTGCACAAGCTGTAGGCTGCTGTCTAGCTGATATGAGACCCCACATACACCCACACTTCTCCCCCTTCACTTCCAGGGTGCGGTCGACCCTGGTACCTGGCTGACATGTGCCCCCCCCCTCCAACTTCTCCCCCTTCACCTCAAGGGTGCGGTGCACAAGCTGTAGGCTGCTGCCTGGCTGACACGCGGCCCCCCACACAACCCACACACGTCTCCCCCTTCACCTCCAGGGCGCGGGGCACAAGCTGTAGGCTGGCATGTGACCCCACACCCCACACACCCCGCACCTCTCCCCTTTGACTTCCAGGGCGAGGGACACAAGCTCGACCGCTGGTACCTGGCTGACATGTGCCCGCCCCCCCCCCACACACACACACCTCCCCCTTTACCTCCAGGGCGCGGGGCACAAGCTCGACCCTGGTACCTGGCTGGCATGTGCCCCCCCCCCCCCCCCCCCCTCCAACTTCTCCCCTTCACTTCCAGGGCGCGGTGCACAAGCTGTAGGCTGCTGCCTGGCTGACATGTGCCCCACCCCCCACCCCCCACCCCACCCACTTCTCCCCTTCACCCCTTGGGCGCGGTGCACACACTTTAGGCTGCTCCCTGGCTGACATGTGACCACACACACACCACACACATACACTTATCCCCCGTCACCTCAAGGGTGCGGGGCATAAGCTCGACCGCTGGTACCTGGCTGACATGTGCCCCCCCCCCTCCAATTTCTCCCCCGTCACTTCCAGGGCGCGGTGCACAAGCTGTAAGCTGCTGCCTGGCTGGCACGCGACCCCCACACAATCCACACTTCTCCCCTTTCACTTCCAGGGCGCGGGGCACAAGTTCGACCGCTGGTACCTGGCTGACATGGCCCCCCCATAACTTCTCCCCCTTCACTTCCAGGGCGCGGTGCACAAGCTGTAGGCTGCTGGCATGTGACCCCCACTCACACCCCACACTTCTCACCCTCAACTTCCAGGGCGCGGAGCAAAGCTCAACCGCTGGTACTTTGCTGACATGTGCCCCCCCCCCCTCCCCCCAACTTCTCCCCCTTCACCTCCAAGGGCGCGGTGCACAAGCTCGACCGCTGGTACAGCGAGCGCGGGCTCGTCGGCCAGGTCGCCGACTTTGACATGAAGGACGGGATGATCCGCCTGCAGGTGCGTAAACCCTAAACCTTACAACCTTACAGGTGCGTAAACCGTGAACCTTAAAACCCTTGAACCCTAATCCCTAAAACCCAAACCCTAAACTTCGGTCGGCGTGCATCACACCAGCAGCATGTGGTCGAGTTTACAGTCAGTCAGACGCTTAGTACGCTGGCGTGGTAGACCCCACACCAGCATCGTGTGTGTGCATGCGTACGTGGGTGGGTGGGCAAGCTGGCGCAGTGTCATTTGATCTGCTGGACGGCATTCGCCGCCTGTGGTGCGTGCGTCACACCAGCGGCATGTGGTCGACTGAACAGTCCGTTGGACGCCTGTGTCGGCTTGTTCGGCCCCACACCAGCAGTGTGTGTGTGTGTGTACATGTGGGTGGGTGAGCTACCGCAGTGTTGAGGATAACCTGTGGGGCGGCATTCTCCGCCTGCAGGTGTGCGTCACAGCAGCAGTGTGTGCGTGTCCGTGCGTGCGTGCGTGTGTGCAGTCGACTGTACAGTTCGTTGGATGCCGTTGAATGGCGTATGCGACCGTGTGTGCAGGTGTGTGCAGGTGCTTGTGGGCGGGTGGGTCAGCTGCCGTATTGGCATAGCCTGCGGGACGGCATCAAGAGGGAGCTCCTGTAATTGCGTGCGTCACACCAGCAGCATGTGGTCGACTGTACAGTCCGTTTGGCGCCTGTGTCGGTGTGTTCGGCCACACACCAGCAGCGTGTGTGTGTTGCGTGTGTGGGGGGGGGGGGGCTGTGTGTGGGGGGGGGGAGCTACCGCAGTGTTGAGGATCACCTGCGGGTCGTCATGCGCCACCTCCACAGGTAGCCCTCTGCAACCATGTCCAATGCTAGTCTGCTTTGCCCGCCGGTCCTTTCTGTCCCCTGTTCCCTGTTCAGACCTCGGCCTTGGCTTGTCACTCTGTCTCTGTTGGGTTTAGATTTCGTGAGACACGTTCCTCACAAACAAATAAAAATGCCCTCCCTCACCTGATGCCTCTAGGGGTGTCATGTTAGGGTCATTTTAGGGTGACGCCTGGCACTTTTGAAGAGTGACCCAGATTGGATCCAGATAGCTGGCAACGAAAAGAACCCAGTAATGTGCTTAAAAAACATCAGGGCTGTTCAAACCCTGCAACAAGACCCCCCCCCCCACACACACACACGCGGCAACACGCCCACACACACGCCCCCAACGCGCGGTGCGCCGAGGCGGTCGTCGGCGCAATCACGCTCGAGTTTATGGACGGCAAGACGCAGAAAAGAAAAAACCTTGAATAGAACCTAAACCCCTAAAACCCCTAAGCCCCCCAGGACCCCCTCGCCCACAGTGTGCCGAGGCGGTCGTCGGCGCGATCACGCTAGAGTTTGTGGACGGCAAGACTCAGAAGGCGATCGAGAAACCGCGCACGCGGCCAGACGCCATCCTGCGGCACCTAACGACGCGCTCGGGGCGGGTGCGTCACGCGCATGTCTGTTGGTGGTTGCTTGCCCCCACCCGGTTCAACCGCCGCGCGCCTGCCGCCCCACCCGTCTTGCGTGGGAGAGTGCGGCACCTGACGACGCGCTCGGGACGGGTACGTCACGCGCATGTCTGTTAGAAGTTGCTTGCTCCTACCAGGTTCGCCCGCCGCGCGCGTGCCGCCCCGCCCGCCTTGCTCGTTTGAGAGTGCATGCAAAACCTCGCCCGCTCTGCTCCCGCTCTCTCCCCTCAGGTGTACAACCTGTCCGAGGCTAAGCGTGACATCGCGAGCATCTACAGCACCGGGCTGTTTGAGGATGTCAACATCACGCCCAAGGAGGCGGAGGACTCGACAGAGACGCGGCCCAAAGTGTGTCTGTGTGTGTTCGTGTGTGGGCATGTGTGTGTGTGTGTGTGTGGCACAGCTCTTCGCCCTTGAGTACGTCAACATCACGCCCAAGTAGGCGGACGACTCGACCGTGATGCGGCCCAAGGTGTGTGTGTGTGTTTGTTCGTGTGTGTGCATGTGTGTGTGTGTGTGTGTGTGTGTGTGGCGCAGCTCTTGGCCCTTGCGTCCATGAACAAAACGTCCAAGGAGGCGGAGGACTGGACCGAGACGTGGCCCAAGGTGTTTGTGTGTGTGCGTGTGTGTGTGTGTGCACGTTTGTGCATGTGTGTGTGTGTGTGTGTGCGTGGCACAGCTCTTGGCCCTTGATTACGTCAACATCACGCCCAAGGAGGCGGACGACTCAACCGAGACGCGGCCCAAAGTGTGTGTGTGTGTGTGTTCGTGTGTGGGCATGTGTGTGTGCTGTGTGTGTGTGTGTGTGTGTGTGTGTGTTTGTGGCACAGCTCTTGGCCCTTGAGTACGTTAACATCACGCCCAAGGAGGCGGACGACTCAACTGAGACGCGGCCCAAGGTGTGTGTGGGGGGGGGGGGCATGTGTGTGTGTGTGTGTTTGTGGCACAGCTCTTGGCCCTTGAGTACGTGAAAATCACGCCTAAGGAGGCGGAGGACTCGACCGAGACGCGGCCCAAGGTGTGTGTGCGTGTGTGTGTGTGTGTGTGTGTGCACGTGCGTGCGTGTGTGTGTGTGTGTGTGTGCACGTGTGTGCGTGCGTGTGTGTGTCACAGCTCTTGGCCCTTGAGTACATCAACATCACGCCTAAGGAGGCGAAGGACTCAACCGAGACTCGCCCCAAGGTGTGTGTGCTTGTGGGCGTGTGTGCTTGTGTGTGTGTGTGTGTGCGTGCGTGTTTGTGTGCGTATGTGCCACAGCTTTGGACCCTTCGGCCGCCCCTCGGCGCATCGCGTGCACCCTGCAATGGGTCCCTGCCACACGCACGCACACCATCGCGCTTGCCAGCCGGCCTGCGTCGCTGTGCGCATGAACGAGCGCACGCGCATGCACCTCGCGTGCGTGCGTGCCTCGCAGACTCCCGTGCCTCGACGTGTCTGTCAACCTGTCGAAGCTTTAGTCGGACGGCCTGGCACCATCGCGCTGCCATGCCAGCCTGGCCCTGGCCCGCCGTGCCTACCCCCTGCATCAACCTCTGCAAGCGCGCACACCTCGCGTGTAATACCGCAGATCGACGTGTCAATCAATCTGTCAGAGCGCAAGTCCGGCGGCCTGGGCGCCATCGCGCTGCCATGTTAGCCTGGCCCTGACTAGCCTTACCTGCCCCCTGCGTGTCAACCTCTGCACGCGTGCCTCGTGCGCGTGACACCGCAGATTGACGTGTGCATCAATCTGTTGGAGCGCAAGTCGGGCCATGACCCCCCTTACGTGCCCCTGCGTGTCAACCTCTGCACGCGTGCCTCGTGCGCGTGACACCGCAGATTGACGTGTCGATCAACCTGTCGGAGCGCAAGTCGGGCGGCCTGGGCGCCATCGCGCTGCCATGTTAGCCTGGCCCTGACTAGCCTTACCTGCCCCCTGCGTGTCAACCTCTGCACGCGCGCCTCGTGCGCGTGACACCGCAGATTGACGTGTGCATCAATCTGTTGGAGCGCAAGTCGGGCCCTGACCCCCCTTACGTGCCCCTGCGTGTCAACCTCTGCACGCGTGCCTCGTGCGCGTGACACTGCAGATTGACGTGTGCATCAATCTGTTGAAGCGCAAGACGGGCCCTGACCCCCCTTACGTGCCCCTGCGTGTCAACCTCTGCACGCGTGCCTCGTGCGTGTGACTGCAGATTGACGTGTGCATCAATCTGTTGAAGCGCAAGACGGGCCCTGACCCCCCTTCCGTGCCCCTGCGTGTCAACCTCTGCACGCGTGCCTCGTGCGTGTGACACTGCAGATTGACGTGTGCATCAATCTGTTGAAGCGCAAGACGGGCCCTGACCCCCCTTACGTGCCCCTGCGTGTCAACCTCTGCACGCAGGCCTCGTGCGCGTGACACCGCAGATTGACGTGTCAATCAACCTGTCGGAGCGCAAGTCGGGCGGCCTGGGCGCCATCGCGCTGCCAGGTTAGCCTGGCCCTGACTAGCCTTACCTGCCCCCTGCGTGTCAACCTCTGCACGCGTGCCTCGTGCGCGTGACACCGCAGATTGACGTGTGCATCAATCTGTTGGAGCGCAAGTCGGGCCATGACCCCCCTTACGTGCCCCTGCGTGTCAACCTCTGCACGCGTGCCTCGTGCGTGTGACACCGCAGATTGACGTGTCGATCAACCTGTCGGAGCGCAAGTCGGGCGGCCTGGGCGCCATCGCGCTGCCATGTTAGCCTGGCCCTGACTAGCCTTACCTGCCCCCTGCGTGTCAACCTCTGCACGCGTGCCTCGTGCGCGTGACACCGCAGATTGACGTGTGCATCAATCTGTTGGAGCGCAAGTCGGGCCCTGACCCCCCTTACGTGCCCCTGCGTGTCAACCTCTGCACGCGTGCCTCGTGCGCGTGACACCGCAGATTGACGTGTCGATCAACCTGTCGGAGCGCAAGTCAGGCGGCCTGGGCGCCGGCGGCGGCCTCGCGCAGAGTGGCGGCCTCGGCTTTGTCGGCTCCGCTACGTACACTGAGAAGAACCTTTTTGGCCTCAACCAGAAGCTGGCGGCGCAGGTAACCAGAGACAGTAACAGCAAGAGTAACAGCGACAGTAAGCAGGACACCGCAATAGTAAACGGCCAGTAAACAGCACGTCGGCACATCGACGCACACCGAGAAGGACCTGTTTCGACTCAACCAGAAGCTGGCCGCGCAGGTAACCAGTGACATTTGTGTACCAGCTTGCGCTCGTATTAAGGAGCGGAGCTGGCTCGTTGCACTGCTGTGCTGATTTGTTGGATTGCGTGCTTGGATCATATCGCTCGCCCGCACAGGAAACTGGCTGTGCAGGTAATCAGAGACAGAAACAGCAAGAGTCACAGCGACAGTAATCACTAAACAGCAGTAGTGAACAGCCAGTAAACAGCACGTCGGCTCATCGACGCACACCGAGACGAACCTTTTCGGCCTCAACCAGAAGCTGGCGGCGCAGGTTACCAGAAACCAGAAACAGCAACAGTAAACAGTAAATAGCCACTATCGGTGTAGCAGCATTGGTGTTTCTAGCAGGGACCACCGCCTAGCAAGCTGCACCGAGAAGAACCTGTTTGGCATCAACCAGAAGCTGGCGGCGCAGGTTAACAGTGACAGCAACAGCAACCTGTAAACAGCAACCAGTAAACTGCCAGTAAACAGTAAGCAGTAAACAGTATTACTGTTAAAACATTGAACAGGTACCAGTAAACATTCAACAGTTAACAGTTAACACTTAACAGTTAACAGCAATAGGGACCAGGGACCACCGGTACCACCGCCTACCTGGACCCCAAGCCTAGCTCTGGGTCCTAGGAGGGTAGGGGGGACATTAGCACAGGGGCAAATTAGCACACTCTGCTATTGGGAAGCTCGTCCCTGCTGCATGGCTGTGTGCCCGGCGCCCTCCTTCTGGACTTGAGATGTGCAAATGTGGGAGGGGGGAGGGGGCATGGTCAGGACGGGTCAAGCGGAACGGTCCAGACACCTGCCTGCTGCGGCTGTGTAAGTGCACACCCCACGCGCATGCCCTCCTCACGCCCAGCAGAGTACCACCGCCTAGCTAGACCCCAAACCTAGTTACCTGAGAGGGGTGGACAATTATAAAACGGAAGCATGCAAGAGCTGCCCACAGCCACCATGCTGCGCGCATGCGCCCCCCTTCCAAACTGATCTTGGGCATCTTGGCCCCGACCTGCCTGGGGTAAGGCTTGAACATCCATACCTTCACACGCACCTCTGAGGCCCGCCACTTCCTCTAGCTAGGGGCGCATATGCGCTCTAACCAACGACTGATTGTGACGTGCGCAGGTTGAGCTCGGCCAGATCGACAAGATGTTCCAGGTCATCCACACCGACCCGTGGCTCTTCCGCGACAAGCACCGCACGAGCCGCACGATCTCGATCATGAACAACCGCTCCTCGGGCTTCCTCATCCTCGGGGCACCAGACGCGCCGCCCGACGCGAACGAGGCCGCGGGCGCAAGCACCGCCGCCGCACCTGGCGCCTCACCAGCGGACAGCGCTGCGCCCTCCGACATCCTGCTCGGCCGCCTGGTCGGCGGGTGCGAGGTGCAGCGCCCGCTGACGACCAAGTGGGCCGGAACGCTCGCGCTGCACGCGCAGCGCACGCGCTGCATGGACGAGCACGGGCGGCGGCTCACGGCCGACGCGTCGGGCGCGCCGCTCACGTTCAGCGGCAAGCCGTACGACGACATGATGCTCGCAGCGACGAGCCTCTCGTTTTCCGACCCACACGATGCGTCGACGCTGCTCATGAGCGTCGAGCAGGTGCGGCTCGGTCACAGTTCGGTCACACTGTTCACACACATTCCACACACGTGCATACGCACACACGCACACAAAAGATCCTCTCGGTTTCCGACCCACACAACGCGTCGACGCTGCTCATGAGCGTGCAGCAGGTGCGGTATCTGCCCTTGTGCGACAATGTGCAGACATGCTTCCACACACACACACGCACACACTTAGTGACCATGTTGTGCACACACGCACCCCAAGTGCTCTGAGACCATCTGCTCACCCTCCTCCTCGTCCCCTCCCCCCTTCCGTCTCCCTCTTTCTCTCACTCTTCCTTCCTCTCACTCCCTCTCACTCTTCCCCCTCACTCTTCCCTCTCACTCTTCCCCTCCCTCCCACTGTTCCCTCTCACTCTTCCTTCCTCTCACTCCCTCTCACTCTACACCCCTCTCACTTTTCCTTCAGGCGGTGCCGGTGCACCCGAGCTGGCTGCGCTTCACGCGGCTGCGCGGACGCGCGGACAAGCCGTTCAGCCTGGGCCCTCTGTCGCTGCACCTCAAGGCCAAGGCGGGCCACATTCACGGGGACCTGCCGCCGTACGAGGCCTTCCCCATTGGAGGCACCAACTCTGTGCGGGGCTACGCAGGTGCGTGGGTGTGGATGGCTGATGGGGGGGGGGGGGGCAGGGCGCCGCAGGAGCGGAGCCCGTGCCACACACACAGAGAGAGGGAGGGAGAGGGAGAGAGAGAGGAACATTCGTTACAGTTCCCACCGCACAGGTGACACGCACACACACACACGCACGCGCGCGCGCGCACACATGCAGCGCAGTGCAGCATCCATCACCTTGAGGGGACACTAGCGTATGCACCCTCACCACACACGCACGTGCACGCGCGCACGCGATGGGGCATGGTGTGCGTGCACCCGCGTGTCGGGTGTGCATTTGATCCTATCGCGCGGGATGGGATGAGCGAGCGCTGTTTTGCGCGCCAGCACTGACCGCACGCCGCGTGCGTGCCTAGCCGCGTCGCTGCCGCGCCCCTGCCCGCACACACACGCACACGCGCGCGCTGCCTGCGCACACGCACAGAGGGAGCTGTCGGGTCGGGGCGAAGCTGGGTGGAGAGCAGCGCCGAGCTGCGCTTCCCCATCGTCGACACGATCAGCGGCTGCTGCTTCTTCGACTACGGCACCGACCTAAGCAGCGGGGCGACGGTCATCGGGAACCCAGCGGGCACGCGCAACAAGCCCGGCACGTGAGTGTGTGAGCGTGTGTGTGCGCATGCGTGTGGTGGTGATGGTAGGGAGGGGGGAGGGGGGGGCACCGACCTCAGCAGCGGGGCGACAGTCATCGGGAACCCAGCGGGCACGCGCAACAAGCCCGGCACGTGAGTGTGTGGGCATGTGTGTGTGCATGCGTGTGGTGGTGATGGTAGGGAGGGGGGAGGGGGGGGCATGCGTGTAGGAGTTGTGGTAGCGACGGGGGAGGGGGGGGGGCAAGCAACAGGAGCGGCTGTATGGCGTGCGGCCGAGATGGTGCAGACCGCTTTACCAGGCCGGTAACCAAGACCGCTACTTCCTCGCTTGTGCCCGCAGGGGCCACGGCTACGGCGGAGGCGTCCGTATGGACACCCCACTCGGCCCGCTGCGGCTGGAGTATGCGTGGAACGACGCACGGACAACGCGCTTCCACATCGGCGTGGGCTACGACTAGTTTGTGCGTGCGATGCGGGAGCGTTTCTTTACAACCTTACAACCCTGACCTTGGGTTGATCCATTGATCCAAAATTCGGTCCTGGTCCGGTGCTATATATTACAGCATGAATGACGTGTTTTCATGGGAGTAAGTAAGCGGTGTTACTATTCGTGCGAGAGGACCTCGCTGTCTGCCAGCACCCACGCGCCGTCGCTGCCCTTCTCGAACCGGCTCTTCTCGGTCGTCGTGTACAACTTCGGGGAGCCTGCGTGCGTGTGTGCAGGCGCATGGTGCCCGCGGTGTGTATCAGCAGGCCCCCCTCGCGCAGCAGGGCAATGCTTCAGTCACCAGCACGCGCCCGTCTCGCCCACCCACCGTCGACGTTCTTCTCCACCTCCTCCGCCTTCACCCGCATGCCGAAACGCATGCTGTCCTTTGGCGACTTCACCGACTTGTACGTGAACTTAATCGCCGTTGCTGCGTCGCCCGCTGCCTCCTGCTCCACGATCTTCAGGCCCGAGTACTGCAGGGGTGTTGTACAGGCAGGGGTGTGTGCGGCAGGCACAGTGTCATCAGCGCGCAAGATAGCGCGCACACGGCATCACGCCACAGCGGTCACCCCCCCTCCACAGCTGCACTGCCTGCTGGGGCCACACCAGGCGGTACAGTACCAAAGGGGGCCATCGATCGCCCCCTTACAAGATTTCCACCTTGAAAGTCTTGACCGTGTACTCCATGTCACGCTTCAGCTGGTCGGGTGCCTCGAGCGTCTTTGGCCGGCGGTCGGTCGCCACGAGGTAGTCGACTGAGAGAGTGAGAGAGAGTGAGAAAGCGATTCGGAGAGAGAGTGAGAGTGAGAGAAAGAGTGAGATTGAGTGAGTGGAACCCCTACTCGCCTACCGTCGCCCTTCACGATGGCCGAGAAGCGTGCCCGTAGCAAGAGCTCCGCGCTGTCGGGCACCGCCTTCTTGGCGTGGAACGGCTCGCAGCAGTCCTGCACACGCGCAGTCATGCATGTGAGCGAGGCGTCGGCATGCCGGCCGGCCAGTCATGAGAGATAGGCCGTTAGCATGCATGTGCAGAGAGCAGGTGTGTGCAGGCTGATGGAGCATGCGGCGTGCACACTGGTCCCCCATTGCATATGATTTAACACGCCATCCATCACAGCGTCCAACAGACTGTTACTTCAGCCACAGCCACAATCACCATCACCTTGTAGACAACATTCGATCCGCACGAGCACGTGTTCTGCTTAGAAGGCGGCGGCTTTGTCCCGAAGCCCTTGGCAGCTGCGGTCGGGTGCGCAGAATTAATGTTGCTTGTTCGGGAAGGGAGGTAGTGGTGTGCTCTTGTGCAGCGCTTCCGTAATCTGCTGGTTGCACGCACAGCCTCCGCAGCACGTGCACGGGCGCTCGCATGCATGCATGGGCATGCATGGCATGCAGTCAGGCAGGCAGGCAGTATGCACACACCTGGTGCAGAGCTGCTGGCCTTGCCCTTGGCCTGAGCCACCAACCGCAGCGGCGCCCGTGCTGTGCGCATGCCCTGGAGGGGCGCACGGCCCAGCGCCTGGCGTCCAATCATCATGTTTGTGGGAAGACTGTGGTGCTGTGTGGGGGGAAGGCTGTGTGGCGTTTCCTGAAGGTATGTGGGCCGATGTGGGTAGAGAGAGTGGGCCAATGGGCCAGTGTGGGACATGTGCAGTCCCACACTCGGCGCTCTTTGTGGAGTCTGCGCCACGCCACTGTGAGTTGTGACTGGTCCGTGTGCGTGCACGACATGTCCGCCGAGGCTCTGGAGCCCAAGCTTCTGGCCTCGGTGAACGAGGCCGGCTGCGTGGCGGACTCTGGAGAGTGGGCTGCGAGCCAGACCGTGGATCACCTCGCGGTGGTGGGCCTCATCAAGTCGCTCGCAGCCTCGGAGCTCATCGTTGTCAAGGTTAGGAGCAGTACAGCAGAGGGGGCGTGCAGGCAACGCGGCGGCGTGCTGCAATGCAAGTCGGCGCACACACCGAGCATGCATGCGAGTTAAGTCGACCCCAGCGATCTCGAGCCCCCTGACGCCACTGCAACTCCTCACACAGGACATCGACCACTCGCGGTACGTGCTGACTGATGAGGCGAGCAGCTACATCAGCCGCGGCTCGCCGGAGGCGCAGGTCTTCAACGCTGTGCCCGCCGACGGCCTGCCCTTAGCGCAGCTCAAGGTACCAGCATGGGGTGCATGCTTAGTAGTGGTATTTGCATGCGCGGGAACTCCAGCAGCAGCGGCACGTCATCGCGCATGCATGCACCTGCCCATGCACCTGCCCATGCACCTCCCATGCAGGTGCTGCTGCCTGGCGTGGGCGACGTCGGCTTCAAGCAGGCCATGCAGCAAAAGTGGCTGGCGACGGACAAGAGCAGTGGAGAGCCCATGATCGTGCGCAAGGTGCGCACACTTGCAGACGCTGCGATGGCGCATGGGCGAGTAGATCGCACGTGCGCATGCCGACCCCCCCCCCCTACCCTCTGCCTGGCAGGTGGAATCGATAGAGGACAGGGCACACACGCAGCTCAAGGCGGTGGCGGAGGGGCAGGAGATCGCCGTGGCCGATGCGGACGCCCTGAAGAAGCGCAAGCTGATCAAGCTCGAGGCGTGGAAGACATACCGGCTAGACAAGGGCCCCAAGTTCGCGCTGGAGCGCGTCAAGCCGGCGACCGACCTCACGTTTGAGATGCTCCAGAAGGGCACGTGGAAGACGGCCGAGTTCAAGGCGTACAACTTCGACGCGCTCGGCGTGATCCCGCCCAGCGGCCACCTGCACCCGCTGCTCAAGGTGCGCACGCAGTTCCGCAAGATCTTCACGCAGATGGGCTTCGAGGAGATGCCGACCCAGAACTACGTCGAGTCGAGCTTCTGGAACTTCGACGCGCTGTTCCAGCCACAGCAGCACCCCGCGCGCGACGCGCACGACACGTTCTTCCTCACCAAACCCGCGCTGACGATTGGCGGAGTAGACCCGGACTACCTGGCGCGCGTGAAGGACATCCACCAGAACGGCGGCTTCGGGTCGGCGGGCTACGGCTACAGCTGGAAGCTGGCGGAGAGCCAGAAGAACCTGCTGCGCACGCACACGACCGCGGTCTCGTCGCGCATGCTCTACAGGCTCGCGCAGACGGGCTTCAAGCCCGCCAAGTACTTCTCGATCGACCGCGTGTTCAGGAATGAGAAGATCGACGCAACGCACCTGGCAGAGTTCCACCAGGTGGAGGGCCTCATCTGCGACCGCGGCCTCACGCTCGGCCACCTCATCGGCACGCTCAACGAGTTCTTCTCGCGCCTCGGCCTGCCCAAGCTGCGCTTCAAGCCCGCGTACAACCCGTACACGGAGCCAAGCATGGAGATCTTCTCGTACAGCGAGCAGCTCAAGAAGTGGATGGAGGTGGGCAACTCGGGCATGTTCCGCCCAGAGATGCTGCGGCCGATGGGCATGCCGGAGGACGTCAACGTCATTGCGTGGGGGCTCTCACTAGAGCGCCCGACCATGATCCTGTACGGCATCGACAACATCAGGGACCTGTTCGGGCACAAGGTCTCGCTCGCCATGGTCAAGAAGAACCCCATCTGCCGCCTGGGCCTGTAGAATGCGATAGTGCATCGGCGCCAGGCGCTCACGTTGGGCATGTAAATCATTCGTTGTTTGTCTATGCCTATGTCGCTCGTCTATGACTCTAGAGAAAGCGGCTGTCCGTCCGGTAGGTCTCCTAAAATGGCGCCGGGATGTCCTCGTCCGCCATCTCATCCAAAGGAAATCTGAGGATTGCTGCGACGCCGGTGAGCTGCCCCAGCTGCTCGCCCGACACATGCATGGACGAGAACACGAGCGCCTCTCCGCCCGCGTCGGTTACGCTGTCAACGAGCGCGACGTAGCGCGCGCGCTTGCCGACATCGTTGATGCGGAACAGGCTGTCCGCGATCATCAGCGTCTGGATCGCTCCGAGCTCGGCCGCGGCAAACACGTGGCCGGGGCCGTAGAACGCGCGCCCGGGGTCCTCTGCCAGCATCTTGTAAAAGTCTTGCAGCACCTCGACCTGCCAGTCAGGAGGGGGGGAGCGACCAGGCGGGCGGGCATAATGTATCAGAGGACGGTGAGGTAGCACAGCTCGGGAGGCGTGCTTCATTTCGGGGGGGCAGGCATAGCTGAGCAGGCAGGCGCAGTGCTAAGAGGCATTGACGCATGTCGTCGCGCCTCTCTGAGCCAGCCGACACGAAACCAAGACCGAGACCCCGCCCCCCCCCCTGATCCCTAGCTAGGTGGCGCTTGTGTAGTGGCGGGGGGCGGGGAGGGGAGGAGGGCAACCTTCTTTTTTTGACTCCCGGGTAGGCTGGCGCGCTGCGTGGCCTTGCGGGCTCTCCTTGTAGAGCCCCCCCAGACGTGTAGTCTAGGCCTTCACTCACGCCCCGGGGTCCTCCGGGCGCGTACGTGTGAAGCCTGTAAAACCAATACTCTCTGGCCCACCTCGCGCGCGGCCTTGGTGTTGGGGTTGAGGGTTTGTGACTTCAAGGTCTTAGGGTTCATGACTTCAAGGGTTACGGGTTACGGGTTCATGACTTTAAGGGTACAGGGTGAAGAAAGGGTTCATGACTTTAAGGGGTTTCAACCCAAGGTTCGTAGCATTAACCCACCTCGCGCGCGGCCTTGGTGTTCTTGATGAGTGCGGAGATTCCGGGCGCGGACAGCACCTCCTTGAGCGCGTGCTTGTACGCGGACGACGCGGGTGCGAGCACGATCTTGTCCCGGTTGTCCATCAGCGAGCGCACCTCGCGCCGCACACACTCCGTCTCGATGTACTCCTGTCCGCGTGCAGCCGCAGCGTGTGTAAGCGTGTGTGTGTGTGTGTGTGTGTGTGTGTGTGTGTGTGTGTGTGTGCGCGCGCATGTGCAGCCGCAGCATGTGTGTGTATGTGTGTTGGCAGCTGCACGGGCTGCTGCTGCATGCATACGACATGCTAGAAGAGGCACTGCAAGCAGGCCACGTGTGCGTGAGCGTGCTGCATCCCGCATGCACAAGCAGCGCCTCACTCATCAAAGTGGCACAGCATCCACCCAATCAAGTTGCCCAGGAGTGTCCCAATCACAACAACACGCCGGCTGTGACCCCGCTCTCGTCTTTTGCTAGTTCTTGCCGTCTGCGTGGCCGGACAAGCCCCACTGCCGCTCTGGAGCACGGCCCGGCACAGCACAGCACAGCACACATCACAGCGTGAGCAGGCACCTGTGATTTCCTTTTCATGAGTTTTGATTGATTTTCTGGAGCAATTTGACTGGACACCCGGCTCCATGGCTCCCAAATCCGGCTCCAACCAAACGCCAAAAACGAAATTAATGGCAGGCAGCAACTGCTCGCTGGGAGGGGGGAGGGCGGAGAAGAGGAGAGAGCAGCAGCACGCCACACGCACCTTGAGCTGATCCTTGGCAAACCCGGGCCCCGCGATCACGAGGCACTTGACGATGCTGAAGTCAACATGGCGCTCGACCGCCTTGAACACCGCGTCGAGGAACTTGTTCCACGCCTTGTCGAACCTGGGCGGGGGGGGGGAGGGGGGGGGGGGGGGGGGCAGTTGAGACGGGCTGTGCAGGGGTGCGGGTGCGGTGGCGGGTGCAGGGTCCCAGGGGGAGGGGGGGGTGCGGCATAGACGGGTGCAGGGGGGCGGGTGCAGGGGGGCCTCAAAGGGTCCAGGCAGAGATCAGAGACCAGGGGCCTGTGGCTGAGGGCTCGTGGCAGTCGGCCATGGGCGACGATTGAATTGTTGGCACGCGCACGTACACTCGCACACACCCACACCCACACCCGCACGCACACACGCGCACCCACCCGGCGGCGGCCGCGCCGCGCTTGCGCGGCAGGTTGGCCTCTATCTGTGGGGTTGGCGAATGGTGGGGGTTCAAACAGTGTCAGGGGGTAGTTGGAGTCTGCAGTGCATGCATGCACAAGGGGCGGTGCATGCAGGCATGCAGGGATGCAGGCGAGCAGGCAGGCAGGTAGGCAGGCAGGCGAGCAGGCAGGCAGTAGGCCGGCCGGCAGGCAGGTAGGCAGGCAGGCAAGCAGGCAGGCAGTAGGCAGGCAGGCAGGCAGGAATGCAGGCAGGCAGGCAGGCAAGCAGGGAGGTAGGCAGGCAGGCAGGCAGGCAGTGCAGGCAGTACAGGCAGTGCAGGCAGGCAGGCAGGCAGGCAGGCAGGCGGTGCGTGCATGTATGCAGGCGGTTCAGGCAGGCAGGCACGCAGGCGAGCAGGCGGGCACAGCTGCATGCATGCATGCATGCATGCAGGTGATGGATATTACAGTCTGTGTGACACCAATCATGATGTATCAGACATGTGTCGGCGCTAGCGCCCGACACCTTAACTCACTGTCAGGCCGAAACTGGCTGGCTACCTGGTAGGGGTAAGGGTCAACCCCCGCATGCGCGTGCGCACTGGGTCTAGACAGGGCAGGCAGGCAGGCAGGCACCGCTGCGTGTCTGCGTGCGGCAGCAGCGCCCAGCGGCAGCCGCCGTGGGGCCCACCGACGCACCTTGGCGCGCACGATCGTGGTGCTGCTGCCGATGAGGCACACGTTTGCGAGGCCCTCCGTGATGAGCACCGCCGCGAGGTCGGCGGACAGCGTGGGGTCGGTCGACACCTTTACACGGTCCACGTCGAGCGCGTCCCACACCTGCCGGGGCGGGGGGGGGGGGCGTGTTGGCGCGTGTGTGGGAGGTCGGCGTCGCGTGCGGGGGGGGGCGCGTGTGTGGGTGGGGGGCGGCGTAGACTCATCCCACATCTGCCGGGGCGGGGGGGCATGTGGGCGCGTGGGTGGGTGGTTGCGTGTGTGTGTTGTAGGGGGCGGCGGCGTAGACTCATCCCACACCTGTCGAGGGGAGTGGGGGGGGCGTGTGGGCGCGTAAGGGGGGGTGGTTGCGTGTGTGTGTGGGGGGGGGGGGGGGCGTAGACGAATCCTGAACCTGCCGGGGCGGGGTGGCGGGGTGGCGCGTGGGTGGGTGGTCGCGTGTGTGTGGGGGGGGGGGGGCGGAGTAGACTCATCCCACAACTGCCGCGGCGGGCAAGGGGCGTGTGGGTGGGTGGTCGCGTGTGTGTGTGTGTGTGGGGGCGGCGTAGACTCATCTCACACTTGCCAGGGCGGGCGGGGTGGCGTGTGGTCGCGTGGGTTGGCATGTGGGTGGGTGGGAGTAGTAACACACAGCGCTGATGCCGTGTGTTGGGTGTCAAAGTGCTCCTGCCTCGCACTCGACTGTCTCGCCCACCCAGTCTAGGGGAGAAGGCACGCCCAGTGGGAACCCCACACTTGATTCCCACCCCCAGCTAGAGGGCGCATACAGTCCCTGCTAGCCAGCACAGTGGCCGGGCCTCGCGCCAGCACAGGGGCCGGGCCTCGCGCCAGCACAGCACAGGGTGCACGCCGGGCCTCGCGCCAGCACAGCGGAGGGGCCGGGCTTCGCGCCAGCACAGCGGAGGGACCGGGCCTCGCGCCAGCACAGCACAGGGTGCGCGCCGGGCCTCGCGCCAGCACAGCACAGGGGCCGGGCCTCGCGCCAGCACAGCGGAGGGGCCGGGCCTCGCGCCAGCACAGCGGGGGATTCGCTGGGGAATTGACGAGATGCTATTGGAGCGGAGCTATTGGAGCTATTGTTGTGGAGCCTGCTGCTGATGAAGGGAGCCTTCATGGAGATTGCTGGCGGGCGGGCACGGCGGTGGCGGGGACTAGCATAAGGCACACCTGCGGCCTGTGCAGTCACATAGTATAAATTCAAGGTGCACAACTACCTCCCCGGAGGAATGCGTTGCTGGCACTACCTGGGTGGTATAGGGTGGATCTGGGGGCCTAGTGTCCTGTCTAGGTCCAGTGCGTGCACGCATGTGGGGGTTTACTCTCACCCCTACCAGGTAGCCAGCCAGTTTCATCCTGAAACTGAGTTTTAGGTGTCGGGTGCTAGCATGGACAGGTCTAATACATCGTTACTGGCGTCACACACAGACTGTAAAATCCATCATCATCAGCCACTGTAGAGCCTTGGCCCGGCTAAGGGGTACAGGCATGACGGGCTAGAGGGTGTGTGTGACGCCAGTGGACCCGACTTGCGCCAGCCAGGTCAGGCCAGCAGCAGGTGCAGTGCCCCGCTCTTACCTCCCCTCCCCCCACCCGACTCTGATGTCCCAGCAAAACCAGTAACCCTCTCAGCAACCCCCCCTTCCAGCACCCACACCACCCACACCCTCTCAGCACCGCCCCCCTCAGCACACACCCCTCAGGCCCCCGCCCCTCTCAGCCCCCCCCCCCCCGCAGCGTCTCCCACCCTCACCCACCCCAACCTCCCCCCTCCCCTCTCAGCCCACCCACCCCACCCCACCCCCACCACCCCTCAGCCTCCCACCCCCCTCCAGCCCCCCACCCCCGCCCCTCTCAGCCCCCCACACCTCAACCTCTCAGCCCCTCCTCTCACCCCACCCCACCCCCCTCTCGAAACCTCCTTGAACAGCGTGAACACTCGGTGCGGCTCCAGCTCCAGCGTGTGGTACCCCCACCACCCACCCACCCACCATCAGCACACACACACACACACACACACACACACACACACACATACACACACACACACACTCTCAGCACATCTTTGAAAAACGTGAACGCTCGGTGCGGCTAAAGTCCCAGCGTGTGGTACCCCACCCACCCACCCACCCCTCAGCACCCCCGTCACCCTACCCAACCCCCCTCCCCTCTCAGCACCTCCTTGAACAGCGTGAACGCTCGGTGCGGCTCCATCTCCAGTGTGTGGTCCCCCCCCCCCCTCTCAGCACCTCTCGTCACCCCCCTCCCCCCTCCCAGCACCTCGTCGAATATCGTGAACGCTCGGTGCGGCTCCAGCTTCAGCGTGTGGTCCCCCCCTCTCAGCACACACACCCCTCTCCGCACCTCCTTGAATATCGTGAACGCTTGGTGCGGCTCCAGCTCCAGCGTGTGGTACCCCCCCCCCCCCCCTCAGCACACACAAACACCTCTCTGCACCTCCTTGAATATCGTGAACGCTCGGTGCGGCTCCAGCTCCAGCGTGTGGTACGCGCTCAGCTTCACGTGCTCCGTCTCTGTCAGGTTCCTGCCACGCAGGCGGATCGAGGCACCTGCGCACGTGTGCCACCCAGTCAGTACGGCAGCCAACACGCTTGGTGCTGGGGCACGCGCGAGGCGGGCAGGCAGGCAGTCCGCGTGGGCATGCACCAGCCGCCAGCCGTGGCGTGGTGTGACGAAACAGCGTGTGCTCAGCTTCCACTGCACTGCTGAGCCGCGACTTGTCGGTCGTCGGCGCCCCAGACCCACAGGCACAAGCACCCACCCACCTTCCGCGTCGAACTCGATGCCCTCCACCGCGATGGTCAGCTTCAGCTTCACACGCTCGCTCTCCGCCCCGATGCCCGAGTCCTTGGACACCTTGCGGAACGTGGTGGCCGTCACGTTGTCGCCCTCGCGGATGAGGTTGTACGCGTGCCACATGTCCTCGGCTGCGGGTGGAACCAGGCAGCGCGCACGTATTCCCATCAGAACGCGCCACCACGCGCTGCTGCGCACGGTTGCTGCCCCAACCTACCCCCCTAGGCAGAGAGCACGCTCTGCTGGCAGGGCGCGCGTGTGACCGACTCTCTCGCTTGCCCGCAACGCCCCCGCCCGCCCCTGGCACTCACACTCCTCCGGCAGCAGCTTCATCGTCCCGCTCTCGCCCTTGGTGTAGTTTGCGTGTATCAGCTTCATGGCGGCTGCAGCTCAGCTAGTGCCCAAGAACGTTGATGATGAGGTAGATGAGGGTGGCGACCACAAGCGCGGCTACCGCCACGACCACCACGAGGGCGGGTGCAGAGAGGGGCGCACTGCTTCTCCCCTCCTTGCTGCGCTGCGGCTTACGCACGCCCTTCTTGTCGTAGGTCTCAAACTTCTCACGGTCACCAAGCTGTGAGGCAGTGTGGTGTGTGTGTTGGGGGCGAGGCGTGACTGGTGAGCGATGCCCCATGCCCATGCCGATGCTGCATGCATGGCGCACTTGCATGGCGCACGTGGCAGCGGCTGGCTGAGAACTCTCTCTGCCGAAGCTTTGAGCCCAGCAACGCGCTGCCACGCGGACACGCATCCCGCATTCATTGGGGAGGCACAAACATGCCTCGTGTCGTTTTTAGATCGCCCTCGCTCCCCTCTCCACCTCCCATCGCGCCCATGCCTACCTTTTTCCTGTGCGCCGCGATGGGCGGAGCCTTGATAACGTCTGCGATGCAGAAGCAAGCGGGCACATAGGAGGCAGAAGGATTGTGCAGGAGCGTGTCGTGATTAACACACGCAGCGTCCTGGTGTCAAACCCACCTGTTGAGCGGCCTTCGTTCCTGGTAGTATCGTTGCGCCGTGCCCCCATTACTGACACTGGCCGTGAGGCCAGCACGGTGATGTTTTGGTGAGTGAAAGGTGTGGGCCCTTCTTGGGTGTGGCTGCTCTTATAGTCCGCGCGCGTGTCCTCAGTGTATCGGGCAGCGAGTGTGCGCAGCGATAACTCGATGGTTCATCTAGTGGAACATCGCTGGCCGCTGTGCGTTTGTGTGTAGCTCCAGCAACACCAAGCATGGCAGAGGCAATGATAATCGCGTCTCTGGCGACGGCCACGCGGACTGGGGATGGCGCTGTGCTCAAGGACAGCTACGCGGCCATCACGCGTAGCCTGCACAGCCAGTCGACGAACCGCGTGGGGCTGCAGACGCTGGTGCTGTGTGCAGAGGCTGCGCTCAAGGTGTGCATGCCGCATGCATGCGCGTGTGCGTCTTCTGCTTGTGCATGCTTGTGCCTCCTGCCTCCTGCCTCCTGGTTAACCAACATGCATGCATAGAGAGGCCAGTGGCACCTCGAGGGTGCTCAAGCAGCGGCACGCCACATCGGCACGCTGTGCTCTCCAATGTGCGCGCGCGTACACACACGCACACACAAACACAAAACACACACACACACACACACACACACACACACACGCACGCACACACACACACACATTCTGTGACTCGTCGGCTCGCGCAGATGCAAAACCTGGACTTGGCCAAGAAGTGCCTGGAAACGTACATGCTGGAGATGCGGAGGTGACGGGGTGGCGGACCACGCACGCACACGCGGGCGCCCCACACGACACACTAATATGTGTTGCGCGCTGCTCACGATTCCTCCTCAATCCCCATCAACCATCACCATCCCCCCCCCCCCCCCGACCACAAGGCTCGGCGCCACGGCCAGCGGCGCGTTCGGGTCGGTCGACGTGTGCGACCAGTACCTGTGCCGCGCGTACTTTGCGCTGGGGCTGCTCGTGTCTGAGAGCAGCAAGCACCTCAAGGGGCGCCCACTCGTTGACTCCACGCTCGAGGCGATCAAGCACGTGATGAAGGTAGGACTCACTGTCTCGCTGGTTGACACCCTAACCCTTTAGATACTCTAGCCAGACGATAAACACACATCTCGGACGAGCCCAGGCCAATCAACCCGCACGCCCTCTCCCCTCGCCCAACAAACGTCCCCACGCCGCCCACCACACTCCTTCCCGTCAGGGCCTTGACATCGCGGCCTACATAAAACGCACACGTACACTCTCTCTCTCTCTCTCTGTCCCTTGCTCTCTCTCTCCCTCTCTCTCTCTCCTTCTCTCCCTCTCTCTGTCCCGCTCTCTCTCTCTCTGTATCTGTGTGTCTGTCTCTCACACATGCGCACCCTCGCACTCACCCACGCAGGGCCTCGAAATCGCGGCCGCGAACGAGCGCTACCTCTTCCTTGTGTACAACGGCAGCGTGACGCACTGGCATGTGTCGCGGCCGCTGCAGCGCGACGCCATGCGGCAGCACCTGTTGCCGAGCATGGAGAAGGTCATGGGCACGCTGGAGAAGGTGCCGGGGCAGGAGGAGTGGAAGGTCCGCAACCTGATGTCCCTGGCGCTGTGCCAGGCTGAGGGCGGCAAGCCGGACGAGGCGCCCAAGACGCTGCAGCGCGCCTACGACATGGCGCAGGCCGCAAAGCTGTCGGGCCTGCTCAAGGACGTGGCCGTGCTGCAGGTGCACCTGGAGGCGGCCAAGGCAGGCGGCGGCAGCAAGGTGCCCGCCAAGGCGCCCGCCAAGGCGCCCGCAGCAAAGGGCGCCGCAGCCACTGGCGGCGCTGCCGCGCTCGATGAGGAGGGCGCGCTGCGCATCATCCAGGCGGTGCTGTCTGGCAAGCCCGACACTGTGACTGCAGAGGCGCAGCTGCGCGAGGCAGTCGCCAAGGTCGACCCCAACCCCGAGGGCTCTGCCAAGGGCGCCAAACTGAAGCCGGTCGGTCGCGCGGCATGGGCAGCAGCGGTGCTCGGACTGCCCGACCTCGCGGAGAAGTGGGCGAGCCGCGCGGCCGGGTCGCAGGAGCCCGCACCGCGCATGTGGTCCGACATGGCGCGCGTGCTTCTGGGCCTCAAGGCCGTGCCGCCAGAGTCGGTGCAGAGGGTGGAGTGTGCGGCGCTGCAGGCGCACGCCAAGGTCATGGAGCAGCTCGAGGACATTGTCAACACGTTCTCCAAGTTGCGCGACGTCGAGGGCGTCCACGAGGCCGCGCGCCTGATCTGGAACACCGGCCTCCCGCTGCTGCAGCCCGACTGGCGCCTCCACGTCAAGCGCTCGTTCAACTCGGCCGCGCGCGCGCTCGAGGTCATCTCGTCGCCGCTGCACCGCCTGCGCGTGCAGCTGCACCTCGAAAGCGCAAAGTGCGACGCGGCCGACGACTCACTCATCAAGGCGAGCCAGGAGGTGGCCAAGGCGCTAGCGCTCGACTACGTCGCGCCGCCTGATGAGGTCTCTCGCTTCCAACTTGAGCGCCCGCTCGACCGCTACCTCGATCCCCTGCACACAAGCCTCGCGCTGCGCACGTCGCTCACGCTTGAGCCGGCCAACGCAGAGGAGGAGGCGGTGCTGCTCGTCGAGCGCTCCACCGAGTCGCGCAACCCGGCGATCAAGCGCGACCTGCTCATGCGCGCGGTGGCAAAGATGGCCGAGCTGCCGCTGCTGCAGCCGCCGTCTGCGCTGACCACGGGTGACGACGCACCGCAGCAGGGGCGCGCGGCAACACAGCTTGCGTGCCGCCGGCGCTGCGTGATCTGGTCCGAGCTCATCCGCAGCGCGGCTGCGTCCAAGATGGAGGACATTGTGCGCACCGCGGCGCCGTACTGCCTGGACCCAGTGTGGGTACTGCCTTGGCGCGAAATGGTGCTGATGCAGGCGCAGATCAGCTACCTGGAGGCGGAGGCATGCGTGGCGGCGCTCAAGGCTCAGGGCGCGCCGGTCGTGCCGCCCGCGGTGGATGCAACGCCACCCATGAGCGACGCTGGGCTGCGGCTGCCGTCCTCTGTGCCCAAACAGCTCCAGCAGCTGTTCCTGAGCGCGGTGCTGCGCGGCATCCGAGCGGGGCTGTCAATCAAGGAGCCGTGGCTCGTCGTCAACGGCGCAGTGCTCATGTGGAACACGTACCTGCCGGTGATGCACCAGCACCGGTATGCGGAGCTGCTCCATGCGCTCGAGCCAACTGTCGACCTGCTGCTGCAGCTGCGCGAGGGCGAGGCAGAGGGCAGCCTTTTGTGTGGGATGGCAGAGGCGTACGCAAAGGCAGTCGAGCACCAGCTGCTGCTCAACATCCTTGTCGCAATCGGCACCGGCAACACCCGCTCCACCAACGGCGCCAGCATCACAGGCAGTGTGTCCGCCATGAACCGTTCGTTCCGCTTCCGAGAGACCGAGGGCTACGAGGTACTGCCCGTCGCACGCGTCAAGACAGGGCGCATGGACCCGAAGACGCACCCGGCCGCAGCAGACATGATCGCGGGCGTGCTGCCCGAGGCGTGCCGCCGCTGCGAGGCGTCACTCTCGCGCGCGGGCAACGCGCAGTCGCAGTCGCTGTACGAGGTGTACGCGCGGCTGCAGCAGCTGAGGGGCGCGCCGGTCGCGATCCCAGCGGGCACGGCGGCCACAAGCGAGTTGACGTCAAAGGTGGTCGGCCTCATCGAAGGCATCTCGCGCTCCGGCGGCCAGACCACCGCCGCCGTCAAGTCGGACATTGCGGCGGCGATGGCGATCCTGTCCGACCTGCCCCTGGTGAACATTGAGCTGTGGGCCAAGCTCGCGCGCGCAGCCGCGGGCGCGGGCGTGTGGCCGGCCGCGCTCGAGTGTGCACGCGCGGCGACAATGACAGTGCCCGGCGGCGACCTGCGCTACATGACGCGCGCCGACGCGCCCGAGCTTGCCGCCAACTCGTGGTTCTGGCTCGGGATCTCAGAGAAAGTGCAGGGGCGGGCGATCCTCGCGCTCGTGCGCTCCGGCACGCAGTCGCAGCTCACACAGCTCACGCTGCGGCACGCGGCGCTCGAGCACTACACGGCCGCGGCGCGCCTCGCGTCGTTCATCAAAAAGGCCGACCTGGTAGAGACAGTCGCGCGGCTCGCATGGAACGCCGCGATGCCGTTCATGGCCAAGCCGCTGCTGCGCACCGCGCTCATCAGCCCGCTCGCGCCGATTGTGTCGGCACTCAACGACCTGGGCGCGGCCGACAAGAAGTTCCAGGCCCGCTTCAACTGCCTGTTCGTCGAGTGCCTCGCGAGCGCACAGAAGTGGACCGAGGGGCTGGCTGCGGTCGACGCGGCGTGCAAGGCGATCACGAACAAGCGGCTGCACCGCGACCTGCTCACGTGGAAGGCGGTGTGCGCGGCCAACGCGGGCGCGGCGATGGCCGGCACGCGCGCCAAGGAGGGGCTCTCACTCGCGGCGACCCCGCGCGCGTCGACGCCGACGATGGAGAAGGTGTCTGCTGCGGAGACTGCGCGCACGCTCGTCAACGCCGAGATGTTCAAGGTCAAGGGCTACATCTGCGAGTACCAGGCGCACACGTGGGCGGTGCTCTCGCACCACTCGGCCGCGCGCTACGACCAGCTGGCAGCGCTTTTGAAGGGCGTCGACTCGGTCAAGCCGCAGCCATGGGTCAAGACGTTCTACCTCGCCGAGTACGCCGAGTGGCTCATCTCGTCGGGGCTCAACGACTCCGAGACGGTCGAGGACTGCCTGCTGACTGCAGCCGACACAATCATGGAGTTTGACATGGGCGAGGAGGATGACGACGAGGATGGCGACAACGAGGTAAGTTTGGTGTGGACGTGTCACGTAATGGGCCAAAGGGGCATTGTATTGGTGTTGAGGGACTCTTTGGTCTGTACATGCACTGTTACACATCAAGCCAGTAAGGCGTGCATGCTACAGGACAGTGTTTCTGCTAGCCACCCTGCACCCCGCAAAAGCGCATTTCCGGGGTAAGATTGGCCGTTTGGGGGCGGCGTTGCGGGGTGAGATTGCGTGAATTTCGACCCCAAAAGTGTGAAATCGGCATTTTTACACTTTTTGCCAGGGGGGGTGGCAGAATACTAGTTTTCAAACCCCATCCTCAATTTTTTTCTAAAAAAATCCCCCGAGGGGGGACCCCCCCCAAATACACCCTGGCCATATCTGTTGGAGCTGAAACTTGGTGGGCAGCTTTGCCGCATCATCCTCTTGCTATGGTTTCAGTGGGTGACTGTACAACTCAATCCTACCCCTGAAACTGGCATCAGGAGGCGGCCACGCGCTCCGGTACAGCCCCACACTCCCAGGCCCCTTCCATGCCCTCCCAACTAATTAAACACACAAACGACCATGTATTTGGCATCTGTGTTGTCAGACGAATCCAGCGCGCCAACTCCCAGACCAATTGGAGGTCTGCAGAGCATCCTGCCCCCCAGGGGGTGTGAACCAGTGGTCCACACCAACTGCCCGGTGTGGAACCCCCTCGCACCCCCATACCCCTGCAATACATACTGTGGTCTGTGTGAGATCTGAGGGTGGATTCGGACTCCTCTTCATGAGGGGAATCCAACGTTCTCACTCCCATGCCGAACGAAGGTCAGATCCAAAAGTTATATAATTTTTTTTTAAAGTACCCTGGGGGGGACCCCCCCCCCCGTGGCCCGTTCTGTCAGGGGTGGATATGGATGTAACTCTGAGAGGGGAAGGGCATAGCGCCGGTCCGGTGTCAAACGGAGAAGTTTTTGAGGATGGGGTCGGAAATCAGGCTACCTGTCCCCCCCCTCCCCGCTTTTTGCCAAGAAAAATCGCCACCGGACGGTGAGTTTGGGAAGTTGGCCGAGGCCCGGGGTGAACCATCATTTTCTCAAGATCCTTAGCGGAACCACGGCTGCGGGACATGTGCGGCCGCCACCGTCTCCATGGCTTCTGTCCATGCGACCCTCCCTCTGCCACCATACCCCCTCTCACTCACCCACCACGCTCTCCCACCCGCCCACCACGCCCTCTCTCACCCGCCCACCACGCCCTCTCTCACCCGCCCACCACGCCCTCTCTCACCCGCCCACCACGCCCTCTCTCACCCGCCCACCACGCCCGCTCTCACCCGCCCACCACGCTCTCTCACTCATCCACCATGCTCCCTCTCACCCGCCCACCCGAACACACATCCGAACCGCGCAGCTCGCCGAGCAGCTCAAGATGCGACAGTCGATGCTCGGCAGCGGCGTTGGCGGCGACGACCTCGAGGCAAAGATGGCCGCGGCTGCGAAGATCGACCGCGCAAAGCGGCAGAAGAAGAAGAAGCGGCTCGGCATCAACTGCGGCGAGGCGACGCTCGACCCCAACCAGGCGCCGTCCAAGCTCACAGCCACGCTGCTCGAGCGCTTTGTGCGCATCTTCGTGATGCTCTCGCAGGTCGTGCTTACTGCCGACGACGCGGTCGACTACCTGCTGACGGCGCACCACTACGCGCAGCGCATCGTCACGTCCGCGATCGTTGCCGCATACAAGGTGCCGCTGGAGGAGCAGATGACGATGCAGGCGCAGGGCGTTGAGGTCCCGGTGCGCCCGACGCTGCCGAGCACGCAGGCCGGCTGGGCGCACTTTGAGTTCAGCAGCGAGGCTTGGGAGCGGCTGCGCGCCGACGGGTCGGTGCTCGCGCTCAGCCGCGAGTCGCTGCCCGAGGCCGAGCTCTCTGCCGCGTACGTCAAGCTGCTGAGCGAGAGCCTCGTCAAGCGCGGTTTTGACGTGCACGTGCTCGTGCTGTACCAGCTGCAGCGCATGATCGCGCGGCTCGTGATCGTCGACGAGGGCATGTACCAGGCGGCGACGCTCGGGCTCGTGGCTGCAATGGACGCGCTCGGCATGTCGAGTGTGGCGGGGCGTGTGGAGCTGGGCCTGGGGGCGTACTGGGAGATCTCCGAGGGCGAGCGAGCGGGCGCG
Source organism: Chlamydomonas sp. UWO 241 (assembly GCA_016618255.1). Taxonomy (NCBI): domain Eukaryota; kingdom Viridiplantae; phylum Chlorophyta; class Chlorophyceae; order Chlamydomonadales; family Chlamydomonadaceae; genus Chlamydomonas; species Chlamydomonas priscui. Next base: position 130,002 of record VFSX01000338.1, on the reverse strand, counting down.
CGCGAGCAGCGCGAGAATTATGAGATCATGCACATGACGGCCGTGCGGCTGGGCTGCGGGCGCATGTCAATGGGCGGCATTCGCGGCCGCATGGGCGGCGTGGCGTCGCTGCTGGGGCGCTCAGGGTCAGCGACAACGGGTGCTCCAGTGGTGCCGGGGCTGTTTGGCGGCGTGAGCTTTGGGCGCGCCGCGGGTCAGCCGCTCGACGCGGACGAGCCCCTGCCCGAGTGGCTGGAGAACGCGGGGCGCGAGATGAACGGGGTGGGGCTCGCGGCCGGCGGGCTCATCTCATCCGTGCGCTCCAAGATGATCCTCCGCCCGTGGTCGCTCCACGACACGTGGCTCGCCAAGGGCGCCTACCTCATGTCGCGCGGCCACTACGCACGCGCGCGCGACCTGCTCAACTCCTCCCTCACGCACGCGCGCCACTGCGACGACCCTGAGGCAGAGGCGCGCGCGCTGCTGTGCCTCTCCCGCTGCGAGTCGATGGCCAACAACTTCGAGCCCGCGATCACGCTGCTGCAGGCCGCGCAGCAGATCGGGGGGGACTACGCGTTCTGGCAGGAAAGGTGGGGACGTGTCCTGATGCACAGGGAGGGAAGCAGCCCAGGGGGCACACGAGGGTTGATGGCGAGGACATCTCCCATTTCAACGCACAAACACGCGCACACGAACACACACACACACACACACGCACGCACACACGCATGCACCACGCCCACCGCAGCATCGTCACGTACGTGGACTGTCGGCTCGCGGCGCCGCACACAACGACGTCAGACGCGCGCGAGGCGCTGCAGGGCGGCATCGCGATGTTCAGCTGCATCGCACGCGACGACCGGGCGGCCGAGAAGGACGCGTCCGTGGCAGTCGCTGCGCTCAAGGCGTCGCTCTCGCACCTGCTGCTGCACGACATGGTCACGATGCGCAGCCAGGGCATCTTCAACTGGAAGAGCCACTACGACACCGCGGTGCTCATGTGCAACCAGGCGATCGCGGCGCTCGCGGCGCGCGAGGCGGGCATCCCCCAGATTGAGGCGATGCTGCTGCAGGCCAAGCTGCTCATGGAGGACCCCGAGCCAGCAAAGGACGTGCGCGCGCGATTCAAGGTTGGTGCAGTGATTTTCGTTCCGCGTTTGGAGCCGGATATGGGAGCCATGATGCCGGATGTTCAGTGATGGCTCCAGAAATGGCTCCAGAAAATTTACCTAAAATCACGAAAAGGAAATCACTGTGATGGTGCCATGGTAGCGCTGTCAGACGCAGAGATTCACCACCTTTGATCGACCCCCGAATGAAGGGGCAGCTCTTATAAAGTACACCCTTCAGATCATGCACGTTCTTAAAACCAAGGGGGCGTGCCTCCCGGGTGACTGCTGAGGTGGGGTGAGCCTGCAAAGGACGTGCGCGCGCGATTCAAGATTGGTACCATGGTTTGTTTGGTGCACCGCGCGCATGCGTGTTGGATTTGGTGAGCCGAAGGAGAGGGGGAGAGGGCAGGGTAAGGACGCACACACCCTTGGACCCGGATGGACGAAATAAACTTGACTATCAATATTGTTTGACCTGTGAGTCGTGCGCCAACCTTCACCCACCCACCCACCCGCCCCCCACCCGCAGAAAATCGACAAGGTGCTGCTGCAGGCGGAAGAGATGGCGACAAAGTTCGTGCAGCTCGCGACGCCGCGCGATCTCGCGCCCGAGCTCACGCTGCCGGTCGCGCGGCTACTCGGCCGCACGCGCCTCGCGCTCGCGCAGCTGCGGCTCGTGCAGGCCGGCGTGCGCGACGCCAACGCGACCGAGGACAGGGAGAAGTCGCGGCCCGACTTCCCCAAGGTCAGTCAAGCAACAAGTTACCAATTTTTTCAGCTTCTCCTCTGCAGGCTACTCGTCTACTAGAGATCACCCGCCGATACTCGAGCTCATCTGAATGGACTGCAGGATCGCCAGCTCCCGACCGATAGACTTACGCTCCCGTCGGCTAGACTACCGCAAACAGCTGGTCCCTGAGAGAAATGTCTAGCAAGGAGCATATAGTGGCCTTGAGGCCAGCCAAGGGCGGTCGCTAGCTCGAATTTACCCTGCTGCCACTGCCGCTGCTGACAACAACATCAAAATCAACAATAACAACAGCAATAACAACAACAACAACAACAACAACAACAAAACTCCTACAGAGTGGTTTGTCTACCTACCAGCTTGCGAGGGACCAGCCTGTAGTATGTGCCAACGCCAATCAATGCCCACATCCCCCCCCCCATTGTCAAACCAGCCCCCCTGCGTGACGTCACCCGCTGCTCTTTGCGTACAGGTTAAGCCCAACAAGCCAAGCTCGTCATCGGCATCCGCCTTGGGGCGCAATCGCCTGAAGGGCGCCGCGTTGCCAGAGCCCGAGGAGGAGAAGCTGCTGATCGACGAGACCGTGATCATTGACTTCATCGACGAGATCGACGAGACGCCGGTCTTCACGCCGAGCCTCGACCCGGAGGACATGGCGCTCACACTTGCGGAGTCCGCGATCGGGATGAACCACCCACAGGTACGACACGGGCCAAAGTCGTGCTTCTGCAGCCACCAGTCATTTTGTTTTGAGCTCCTGGGAGCCACTGGGAGCCATTCGGCTACTGACGATCCCATCAGATGCAGCTCAACCAACCAATTTTCTTGATGGTCTGATGATCCCATCAGATACATCTAGCCGAGAGCTTGAAAATTACCTATATTTGATGGTCAACGGTCAACGCTGAGGCAGCGGTCAAGGCGGTCAACGGGATGTTGGTCCGCACGCCGGCTCACAGAAAATCACTAAAAAGCTGAAAACAAAGTCACTGGCAGCCACGCTCTCTGCAGCGCTCATCCGGCCCAATGTATATGCCCTTGCTGACGCGGCCCACCCATCCGCTAACATGTCGAAACGTGTCAAAACCAGGTGCACGCCAAGGGCCTTCTGCTCGCCGGCCAGTGCCAGCTGTACAAGTACCTCGCGGCCGCACCGGAGCAGGAGCACCCGTGGCCCGAGATGCTCGCAGCCAAGCTCAAGGTGCAGCGGCGGCGGCGGCGGCAGCGCTACCGCGAGATGCTTGGCATCTCGCTGGCAGACGAGAGGAAACCGGGCAGTGGTGCCTCCGACCCTTCCACTTCCGATGCTGGGGCAGCCAGGCCGTCGGCAGAGTCCCAGGGGGCAGAGGGTGCCTCGGCACCTGCTGAGGGCGCTGCCGGTGGTGAGGGCTCGCGTGCCGACGGCGGGGAGGCGGCGGCCAGCAACGGCGGCATGCCCAACAACGCTGAGGAGGTCGACTGGGACCCTCCGCTCGACGCCGACGAGCAAGCCGAGCTGTCGCAACAGGTTTCGGCCGCGCACAGCCTGCAGCGCGAGTGCGAGGACACGTTGGCCAAGGCGCTGCGCGCCGCTATGGCTCGCCAGGACTGGGCCGACACGGAGCTCGCGGCGCTCGAGCTCGCGCGCTCGCACGGGCACATGCGGCCGTCGCTCGCTGCGCGCTACCTGTGCCTCGCTGGGTCGGCTAAGGCGGCGGCCAACGGGCGGCAGCGCCTGCTGACCGCGATGCCGCTGCAGCACGCTGAGGGGCTCGCGATCAAGCAGGCCGAGATCATCGCCGACGCCATCCCGGTGTACCAGGACAGCCCGCACTACGAGCAGGTGCGCGGCAGCCTGTCGTCCGCGGGCGTGTCCACGCGCCTGCTCGACCTCGGGTCGAACACGGTCTCAGCAGAGCGCGCGGTCGCGGTCATCCCGGCTGGCACGCGCGCGCTGCTGTTCTATGTCGCGCCCGACAGGTCGCGCCTCTACTTTGCCGCGCTGAACGTGCCCGACGAGGTGGCGGCAGCGGCACAGGCAGCCGCTGCTGCAGAAGCCGCGGCATCTGCGCCACCTGCCAAGGGAGGAGGCGCCAAGGGTGGGGCCGCAGAGCCGCCGGCACCGCCCCCGACCAAGTGCATCATTCGTTCAGTGGCGTTTGACGCGGGCGCGGCAGAGGCACTGCACTTGCGCGGGCGCGCGTATGTGCGCGACGTGGACAAGCGCATCCGCGAGACGGTTGCAAGCGCAGCCGCGGCGGGGTGGAGCAGTGCCGGGGGGGGTGGCGGCACCGGCGGCTCTGCGCCCGGCAAGGTTACCAAGGCCAAGGCGGGCGGGAAGGGCAAGGCGCCCAAGGGCAAGCTGGCCAAGGGAGGCAAGACATCCCCCTCCCCCTCGGCCGACGAGGGCGAGGTGTCCGCGCCGGCCATGTTCCCGCTCGAGCTCAACGAGTCGTGGGACGAGCACGTGTCTGGTCTGGAGGCGCTGCTGGCGCCGCTCATGCCCGAGCTGCGGTCTGCGCTGCCCGAGGGTGGGGCCAAGCACAAGGCGCTGCTGCTGCTCGACCCCGAGCTCGCGCCGCTGCCGTTTGAGGCATTGCGACACCTGCGGTCGACGTGCGCATCGGTCGCGCGCGTCGCGTCGCTCCACACGCTCATGTCGATACTCGAGCCGCGCGCACTGGGGCCGGATGGCGGCGGCACCGAGCCATCGGCGCCCACAATGTTCGATGTCGCGAGGCTGTCGTACGTTGTGGACCCGAAGAGCGAAGGCAGTGCGCCCGAGGACACTGACGGCGTGCCGTTCTCGCCGCCACTTATCCCCACGTTTCAGTCGAGCATGCTGGCCGAGTACAAGGACTGGTCGGGTCTGGTGGGCAGCCCAAACAGGGTGCCTGCAGATGCAGAGCTGCTGCAGCTGTGCGCGAGCGCGAGCGGGCTCGTGTTCCTCGGCATGGGGCGCTTCATGAGCTACGTGTCTCCCAAGATCATCGCGAGCCTCGACCTGCGCCAGTGCGACGTCGCGCTGCTCTTTGGGCACGTGAACAACGGCGGCGCGCACCAGCGGCAGCTCTACCTCGACAACCGCAAAAGCCAAGCGGAGGTCGCGCAAGAGGGGCCGCTCAACACCGCAGAGCTGCTGGTGCTGCGCGGCGTCAAGACGGTCGTGACCACGGTGCGGGCGACCACGGCGGCGTCCAACTGCGCCATGCTGAAGGCCGTGTTCTCTGCCGTGGCGGGCGGCGCCACCGTGGGCGAGGCGGTCTGGGCCGCCATGCTCGCGCACCAGTTCGAGCTCAGCCACGTCGCATCCAACCTCGTGGTGATGGGAAATCCCAACATCACCGGGCGGGCGGGCGCAGGCGATTCAAAGGGCGGCAAGGGCGGCAAGAAGAAGTAGTTGGGTCGCGGCCACTGAGGGGCACGGTAGATTAGTTGGACTGTGGTGATGACAGTAGGTAGAACAGGAGGTAGCCACACGCAGCTTCAACTCTGTTTAAGCTGCATGTAACATGTTGCCATGTGTGAGCAACAGTTTGCAAAAGTGAAGCCTCTGAGATTCCAGAACTGTACAGGATTTCGCTGCTGTCTGTGTGGCACAACGGCGACGTGTTGAAAACCTCCTTTCGATGTGATGAACGTGAGAATGCGCTGCCCTAGTGCGATAGACACGTGAATGCTTTGTTTAGATAAAATTAGGAATCGCGACAGATTCCCAACAGATTCCCGCAGGACAGCTCCATTCTTACTCGGCTGGCTGTTGGTGATGCTGCTCATTCACGCGTGAGGCTGCCGACCACGCATGAGGGACTAGGCGACGCGAACGATTGGTTCACTCCAGGGGTCGACACCACGCCGAGCTGCACACTATTGTCGACGTCGATTGCCCTCTGCGCTAACTCAGCTATCTATCATGTTATTTCGAGGGGTCATGAAACAGTCGCATCCTCAATTTGGGAGTCCGCAACAGGGGGTTTGCAACAACCGGTGTGACCAACCAAAACAGAGGTTGGCTTGCCTGAACTTGTTGGTTGATCGTCGACTTCTGACGGCGGCTCCTTCACCACCACACCCGCTCCTGATTCGCAGCTGCCGTTGGGCAGCTGCGACAGCTTGTGTGCAGGTGTTATCCATGCGGCGGTCCCTTCGGGCCGTCGTGCCGTGGCTTGCGTGCGCGGTGGCTTGCGTGGCGCTGATTCTGCTAGCAGACACAACGGATGCCGCCCCGATTAGCAACGACTGCATCGCCGCACTCGTGCGGGACATGATGAAGGCGACAAACGCGACGTTCACCAGGCAAGCACGCAACGCCAAGCACTCGTTGGCTTGGAAGTCGCTGTTGTTGTAGAGTAGATCCAGGGGGGGCGCGAGGGAGAGCAGGCAGAGGGCGTTGCCTGCTGAAAACTCAATCCACCAAACCCCACAGCGACAGCGCCAAGTACTCTGCAGTGGCAAATGTAGTCAACACGTGGGTGCCGAGCTGTACGGATGGATTCGACCAGCGCACCGGATTTCGGGTGCGCGCGCGCACGCACGGACGCCACGTGCATGCACACCCTCATACACAAAGCACTAACAGAAGCGCATGCACATGCACATGCACACACCCCTGATGATGATAAGAGTTTTACAATCCACTTCTGGCGGTCACACACCCCTGAGGCAGCTGCACCCCTCTAGTTCGTTGCTCGAGTGCAGAGCCCTGAGTGCAGAGCACTCCTCTGTACCTGCGCGCATCCAACCAACCACTTGTCCTCGTGTCCGCAGCCGCTGCGAATTCTGGCGCCATCAGTGGCGCAGACAGATCTCAACAAAATCGGCGACGATTATGTTGCGGCGACGGGTCATCAGGTTTGTTTTGCCACCGCCCAACACAGCGCATGTGATACATCACGATGCGATCGCCATGCCTGCTGGCTGAACAGATGGGTGGAGGGAGCAGTGGTCTGAAGCCGTCGGTCCGTTGCCAAAAATGCGCGCAGGTCATTTTTGAGTTTGTCGACCCCCGGTTGATCGTTCGTGAGATGAAGTTCTCGGAGCAGACATCACCGCTCACGTACGACGGCTGGCTTATGCCCGGCTCCGGCGTTGTCGACCTGGTCACGACCACTAAACTGGTCGCGCCAATCGACGAATTCATCTCTCATGACAGCAGCATCCAATGGTCCGACGTCTCCGAGTGAGTGTGCACGTGCGTGTACCTGTGTGGGCGTATGTGTCTGTCGGGCTGTGTCTGTGCGTGTGTGTGTGTGTGTGTGTGTGTGCGTGTGCGTGTGTGTGTGTGTGTGTGTGTGTGTGTGTGTGTGTGCGTGTGTGCGTGCATGCATCCGCGTGCACATGTTGCGCCTCTCTTGACCTTCATCCTGCTCGACTCCCGTAACCCCCCTCAGATTTGTGCGCGAGATCAGCAGCACGTACGGCGGAGTGACGGTCGGAATGCCCATCGCTGGCCGCCCCTTGTTGCTCATGTACCGCCAAGACGTGTTTGCTGCAGCAAACCTCAGCACACCAAACACCTGGTGAGACGAGCCGCCCAGGCTGTGCGCCTTCTCCCTTGGTCGTGTGCTCGTAAGAGAGAAGAGAGCGAGGGGCACCTGGGTCCCTCGGATGCGTCGCATAATTTGGTCACCTGCAGGGTTACGGGTTGCGGGTTGGCTAACGGGGACACCGACACCCACCGCACACACCTTTGGGCCCTCATGTCTCGGCCTGCCCTCCCCCGCCCCCCCTCCCCTGCCCCCTCCCCTGATCCACAGCATCGCTTCTTGTGCCACCACTGCAGGGAGGACATGGTGTCGGCAGCGCAGATTCTCAACTCGACGGACTTCGACGGGGACGGCATAATGGACTACTCAATGTGCCTGCAGTTGACCCAGTGTTTCCTGACCGATGGCATGATCGACGTGGAAGCCATACTCGCGACCATGACGCAGACCGGTGGCCCACGCACGGGATTCCTGTGGGACCCAGAGACGATGCAGTCACTCGGCGGCTCCGCGGCGATGACGCGGACGATGGAGCTGATTCAGGCGCTGCTGCCGTACTCTGCCATTGGCTGTGGACGCCCCAATCCCATGTTCATGCAGGGCCGGTGCGCCCTTACTATCGCGCCAGATGTGCTCTTCAAGGCTTGGCAGGTTTCGCGTTCCACGGCGATGAAGAGCGCGATCGGCACAGCCATGGTGCCCGGCTCGACCCGGGTGTTGGACAGGCGGACAGGCCGCATGGAGGCGTGCACACCAGCGCTGTGCCCAAACGCTGTGTACGAGCGCATCTATGACGGCAGCGAGCTGCTGGTCAACCGTGCGCCGCACTTTGGTTTGGGAGGCTTCTCGGGGTTCGTGAACGCCTACCAGGAGCAGGGCATCCAGCAGTCAATGTACGACTTCTGGTCCTTCATGGCCGAGCCGATCTACTCCAAGACGTTGTTCATGACACCAGGGGTCATTGGGCCGTACCGCAGGTCGCATGAGGACACGAGCGCTGCCTCGCTCGCTGCCTGGAGCGCGATTGGCTATGATGTGCGCGCTGTCCAGAACTTCCTAACGACCATCTTGGCCTCACTCGAGGTGAGCAGAGAATTTGCAGCAGCAACTAACTTCCTACCCCCCTCGTCTGTCAACGCCCCCCCCCCTAAGACCCTGCCTACAACCCTGAACTCTTATACTCAAACACAGATGCACGCACACACACACACACACACACTAATCCCTCCACCACCACCCCCTCCACCCTGTTTTCCAGCACCCCAACTTCAGCCCGGATCTCCGCATCCTGGGCGGCCAAAGCTACTTGAACACGCTCCAGTCAGCGCTCCTCAACGCGTCTGCCGGCATGGCGCCTGCCCAGATCACCGCAAACGTGCTGGCCGAGCACACCGCCATCTTGGCTAGCAGCAGCCCGCGCGACAAGGTGCAGCAGACGTTGCGAGCCGGCCTGGGCATCGTCTCGGTCACGCCGCCGCCACCAGTGGACGTGAACACAGTGGAGGCGCTCACCCTGCCGGCGACGGCCATACACAGCAGCGACAAAAACCTGGCCATCATCCTGGGTATCACCATCCCACTCGCCGCCGTGTTGTTGGCCCTGCTCATTGCTCAATTATTTTTCATGCGCCACAGGCGGCGATCGCTCTTTGGAGGGCACTGGGTGCCGTCGCCAGGCGAGGACACCACACTCGTCGTGACTGACATCATGGACTCGACCGCGCTCTGGGAGAGTCTGGCGCCGGGCGTCATGGAGTGCGCCGTCGCGACTCACAACACAGTCGTGCGCCAGGCTCAGGACAGATGGAACGGGTACGAGCAGGCGACCGAGGGCGACTCGTTCCTGCTCGCGTTTCACAATCCTAGCGACGCGCTGGGGTTTGCGCTGCAGCTGCAGATGAACCTGTTGGAGGCAGCGTGGGAGCCCGAGCTGCTGCAGCACCCGATTTGCGCACCCGTCAAGATGGGTCCAAGCCCAGCACTGCAGGACGCGGGCGACAGCGACGGACGCTTCGCTCTGCTCCGAGCCGCCCGGGTGCTGGCCCCGCCTGACGGACCTTTCGGCCGCGTGTCAAGCACTGTGTCAATCGACTTTGGCATCGCGGACGATGACAAGTCGCCGCATGTGTCCCCCAACTCAACGCTGGCCGCTGCCGGATCAGCGCTTCAGCCGCACGCGAAGGCGCGCAGGAGTAGCCACAACATCGACGCGCGTGCCACCGCTGTGATGGCACGCAGCTGCAGGGGGAGCATCGAACAGCTTGCCACCGCCGCTGCTTCTCCCCTCTACGAACGCAGCTCGCTCACCGCGCCGAATGGAGGCGTCGGGGTCGCGGCAGAGGCCGTGGTGATGGCCGACACAGCCCGCTCGCGTCGGTTGGACAAAGCGCGCATGTTGTTGCAGACGCTGCACATGGCGGCAACGGGCGACGGCGCCGGGCTGCGCAAGGTTGAGAGCTTCGAGTCGGTGGGCTCTGGAATGCCGCGCGGCGACGCACATGTGGCCAGCACGATGGCCAAGTTCATGCGGCTGGCGTGGACCTCGGACTTGGGGGGTAGCCAAGCAGCCGCAGCCGTGGTGAAGGACCAGGCCCTGGTGTTCAAGGTGGGCGTGGGCTGGTCATTTTACCGGGGGCCCCACCGCATAGTTGACAGAGCGCCGCGCAGCCGGCGGGCGATGCATTGCATGTGCTCTCTTCCCTGCGCCCCCCTCCCCACTCGTTTTAACTCCCCACTGTCCACAGGGCCTCCAAGTGCGCGTCGGCATGCACTCTGGAGTGACAAAGGACGATATGGAGCGCAACACCACCTCCGGTAGGAGCCTGACACAGCCCAGTCGGCTGACTGCGCCCGCCTGCTGACCCTCTAAAAGCCTCTGATCCCCTGAGCCTTATGTGCAGATTCTTGCAGCTTGCCGCTCACCACGTGCCATGCGCCCCCCCCATGTATGCAGGGCGCGTAGCTTTTGGGGGCGTGCCGCTTCAGCTCGCAAAGGCCGTCGGAGATGCAGGTGGGTGTGCGCCAGAGTGCGGCTCTGCCTCCCCTACTATGCCAGGCTGTGCATAATACCCCCGGAGTCTCTCCCTCCCCCACCCATGCCCGCCCCTACCTGCCGCATAGGCACCGGAGGCATGTTGCTACTTTCCGTGGCCGTGGGGGGCCACCACTAACTTCTCCCTGTGGTCGAGCACTGCCTGCGTGCCAGGCTATTCAGGATGCCCCACCTGGATCCCTCCCTCCCGCCCCCACGCAGGCCCGCCCCTACCTGCCGCATAGGCACCAGAGAGATGGTGCTACTTTCTGTGCCTCGTGCGGCCACCACCAACCGCCGCCCGCGGGCTAGCACTGCCTGCTTGTCAGGCTATGCAGGATGCCCCACCTGGATCCCTCCCTCCCGCCCCCACCCAGGCCCGCCCTGACCTGCCGTGCACGCACCGGAGGCATGGTGCTACTTTCTCTGCCTCGTGGGGGGCCACCACCAACTTCCGCCCGTGGGCTATTCCTGCTTGCGTGTCAGGCTATGCAGGATGCCCCACCTAAATCCCTCCATCCCGCCTCCACCCATGCCCGCCCCTACCTGCCGCAGGCGCCGGAGAGATGGTGCTACTTTCCGTGCCTCGTGCGGCCACCACCAACTGCCGCCCACGGGCTAGCACTGCCTGCATGCCAGGCTGTGCAGGATGCCCCACCTGAATCCCTCCATCCCGCCCCCAACCACGCCCGCCCCGACCTGCTGCAGGCGCCGGAGGCATGGTGCTACTTTCGCAGGAGACGTTTGAGCGCCTGCACCCTGACAGAGCACTTAAGGGCGTGCTCGTGCTAGCTATGGGGGAGCACGCGCTCAAGCCGGACGACAACCTTGGCCATGTGTGCTTGTACCAGGCGATTGAGCGGTCGCTCGTGCCGAGGCTCGCTGTGTTTGAGTCTCTGCGTGGGCTGAGTGGCATGGAGACTAGCGTCATGGACGCGCCCATCGGCACGGTGCGCGTGCCAAGTCGCGTCGCACAAACTCCTCGTTGGCATATGCATTGTTGGTCTCGACGCAGCTGCAGAAACCCTCATCCGACCACTTCACGCGCACAGGTGACCATCGCGTTCGCCAACATGGTCGGGCTGTCGACGCTGCAGGCCTGGAACAGAGAACAGGCCGACGTGGCGCTCGAAGCATACGCGGCCGTGTCAAAGCAGCTGCTCCACGACGCGGGCGGCTACCTCGTCGAGCAGACCTCCTCTGGCCTGTGCCTCGCTGCGTTCTGCCACCCTCTCGATGCAGTTGCATGGGGGGCGGGCCTCATTGAGGTTATGAAGCACCACCAGTGGGATGAGGTGCGCGTGTGGCAGTGATTTCCTTTTCGGCTCTACACAGCCATTTGGCTGTGTCCCGGCTGTACTTTACCCTCTGACTGTACCCTCTGACCTTAACACAGCTAAACCGATTCAGTGGATTGGTAGTCTGACAAGCCCACCGGATCGAGCTCTTTAAGAGCTTTCAAAATACCTATATATGATGACAAACGGTCAACACGGCCAAAGCAAAATCCGGATGCGGAATAATTAATTGGAAATCTTGAAAAGAAAATCACTGGCGTGTGGTGTTGGTTGTGTGTGTGTGCATGGGGGGGGGGAGGGCAGAGTGAGGGGCGGAGCGGTGATCAATCAATGGTGATCAATGCGGTGTTGAAAACTGTGCGCACTGTCATGATGACGCTCGCAAGTATCGTTTGGTGCTGATCCCCAAAACCACCAGCAAAATCGAAGCATGTGGCCTGGCGGCCTGGCATATGGTGCTGCGCACTCACCGCACGCTCCCCCCCCCCGCTCTCCCACAGGAGCTGCTCGACCATGAGCTGTGTGAGGAGGTGCTCCTGCACGAGACGGCGTCCAGTGGCATCGTCCAGTGGCCACGGAGCCGCGTTCTCTTCCGCGGTCCGCGTATCAAGATTGGTATCGACGTGGGGAAGGTGCAGGCGGACGTATCGCCGGTGACTGGGCGCATGACGTACCGCGGGCGCGTCATGAACCGCGCGGCGCGCATCTCGGGCAAGGTGGGGCACTGTGCGTATGTGCGTGTGTGTGTGTGTGCGTGCATGTGTGTGTGTGTGTGTGTGTGTGTGTGAGTGTGTGTGTGTGCGTGTGTGTGTGTGTGTGTGTGTTCATGGCAGCAGGGGGAGGCACGTGGCTTCTCACGCATGCTGCTGTATGTGACGCACGCATGCGCGCACATGACCGCCCCCCACCACCATGCCCGCAGGCCTCGTCCGGCATGCAATGGTGCAGCACCTCGGTGTGGGAACAAGCCAACGGGCAGTTCAGCGCATGCCTGCTCGCAGCCGGCATTCGCGGCACGCAGCTTGGGGCATTCTCGCTGAAGGGTGTCGCTGGGGACGTGAAGCTTGTTGAGGTGGGGGCTTGCACATGCCGCATGCTCCGGGTCGGCATGGGGGCTAGGGCTGCGGATGCACAGGGCTTCTGATGGGGCTGAGGGCATTGCAGGCCGATACAGCACATGCTTTCTGCCATCCGACATTGCCCCCCACACACACACCCGGATGATCGCAGTGCTCTTGGCGCCATGGTGACGAAGCAGCAGACGACCCCAACCTTCTTCCGCCTGCATCGCCGCGCCCGCTGCCACTCAGCCGCATGGCTCCGACGGGGACGGCCTCCCAGCTTACCGAAACTGTGTTCCCAGCCTCCTCGCGAGAGCTTCCGCACTCGCGGCCGGACCGTGTGGCCTCGACGACGTCTGGTGGGGGCGCGCCGCCGCGTGCGCCACCCGCTCTGAGCACGGCGCACCTCAACGGCGGATCAACGGGGCTGGGCAGCCAGCCGGCTGTCGACGACGGCCTGGTGCTGCCACCGCCCTCGCCATCGCAGTCCTCTGCAGAGCTCCTGCCGGCAGCAAACCCCAGGCGGGCCCAGCGCGCGCACAATTCAGTTCGCTTCAACGTCCCGGAGTGTGAAGCCCCAGCGGGCAACGGTAGCGCGCACCGTTGACGTGGGAGAGCGCCGCCGAGCCAAGCACCCACGCCAGCGCCACTGCGACGAGGCCCCTGGCTTGGGCCCTCACTTCACAGGAGGGGGGGCGACAGCACTAGTGCCAGCCGGAGCGGCAGTCGCTCCAGCCGTCCCCCGGAAGAACCCCTGGATGCTGCGCTGCACTTTCGGCGCTGCAGCCTTAGGTGCCTGGCTTGCCCTCTACCGCCTGCGGCTCCACCGTAGAGCGCCACTCTACCGCCTGCGGGCGGTGTCACGCCGGCTGGGATGGGAGCGGGGGGTGGGGGAGGAGGTCGGAGTGTGTCAGCCGGCCTGCATGCCACACAGCCGTCACGCATGCACACACACCCTGCGGCCACATGCAGGGGGGGGGGCGCGGCACCCACTGAAGCCTCACCTCCAGCAGCACCTCCACCAGCACCTCCACCAGCAGCGCCATTCTCTCCTGCATGCTCTTCAGCTGGCTTATACTCCACCTCCATCACGTCGTCACCACCATATCCCCCAGCAGGTTCAGGGGTCCCCTTTTGATCCCCTGCTGGCCATGGCTGCCAGTCTCTGATCCTGTTAGGATCCCAGCAGAGGGATTAGTGATCTGTCATGCGGACCGAAAAGGCCCCGAGGGGCTTTTTCGCGCTCCGCCAAATAACTCCACCGCCGCGCGGTGAGCTCCCCAGGAAGAAACCAATTCTTTCCGCCTATTTACCGCCGTTTGCGGTAGACCGCCTAGTTCAGGAAACACTGGCCACAGTTGCAAGACAAAAGACTGGAATGCTCGTCACCAGTAATTTATGTTGACCAAGTAATTAATTGATTTTTCCACTTAAGTGCTGAAAAACTCGTGAAGAAAGCCTCCGACGACGTGTCCTGCAGGCACTTGAGAAGACCTGGTATGCTGGCGCGCTGCGTGGCGTTGCAAGCTCCTAGTAGAGCCCCCCCTAGACGTGTAGTCTAGGCCTTAACTCACGCCCCGGGGTCCTCGGGGCGCGCACGTGTGAAACCTGTAAAACCACTTGAGAAGAAAGAAACTCGGATCGTCCCAGGATTGGCCCCCATGAAGGCCGATCGCATCAAGAAAACACGCAGGATAGGCATCGATGCCTTGGTGTGGAGGGCGTGGAGGATGACAGGGGGAGGGGATGCTGATGGGAAGACATGAGTGTTATAAACATCACGGTCACGAAGGGCACCACAACGGCATGCTGCAGTGGTCGCTGGCACACAGACGAAACCCGACACGCAGGCGGTCACACAGCAGCGACACGCAAGTCATCCGACAGCGTCATTATTGGATGATCATCGGATCGTTACATCCGAGAGATACCTGCCCGAAAGAGAGAAGCTGGCAGAAGTTGGTTTGGTCCCCCCCACACCCCCCACCCACCCTCTCAGCATGCGATTATCACTGCTCGTCCTGGCAAATCCTATGTAGGACGAGGGCATACATCCAGTGTGGTCTGGAGCAGTAACTGCGGTGCATCTGTGGGGGTCTATTCGAGGGGGGGGGGATGTGAACTCATCTTGCCCCCGCCCCACGCACTCGTCAGCTGCTCAGCCTCGGGTTGAAGCCAGGGGGGAGTTGGGGACGGGGTGATCCTGGAGTCTCCCCATGGGAGCTGCGGGGGGCGCGTTCTATCATGGAGAGGAGTGGGGGGCTGTGCATCTCGGAGCAAAGCAAAGCAGCTGGGAGAGAGTCTGGGGAGGATCTGGAGGGGTGGAGGGGTGGGGGAGGAGCAGGTTGGTGGCAGGCCAACCAGGGCATGGGGAGAGGCCTGGAAGGACGCCTGTTGGGGGAGCTGGCGTGTGTGTGTGTGTGTGTGTGTGTGTGTGTGTGCGTGTGTGTGCATGTGTGTGCGTGCGCGCGTGTGTGTGTGTGTGTGTGTGTGTGTGTGTGTGTGTGTGCCACCCCCCCTGGTCACCATGTGTGGGGGAGGCTCAAACCTCAGGGCTCATCTGAGCCCCTGTCCACTCGTCACTGCTCAGCACCACAATGGTCATGGGTCCAGCCGAGCTGGCTGTCAAGTGAAGCGCAAGTATGAGCCGCCGCGATGCAACGCCAAATGGCAACGAGGACGACCCCATTCAGGCCGCGTTGAACGCAAGAAAGGCTCGGATAGGTGGGTGCTCACCCATGCACGGCGTTGCTGCGTGCTGGCAGGGCGAGGACTTCGCTGAGCCGCCCATTCACCCATGCAACGCACCTTGCGCAGGCGAGTTGCTCAAGCAGGCCGCCAAGAGCGCCTTCCTGCCCGCCGGCGTGACGACCGCCTTCGCCGACGACGCGACGCCGGACAAGAAGCGCGGCGACTCGGGTGAGGGGGGGTGTCCATGCGCCATGCATGGAGCGCCAGCATGCATGAGCGCCAGCATGTATGTGATCTGCCCCATGCACAGCGCGCATGCCAACCTTTCGCGCACGCACGCGCAGGCGCCGGGTTCAAGGCGCCGCCGGGGTTCTACGCGCCGCCGCCACTGGCCAAGGCGGCCGCCAGCACCGCGGGCAGCACCAAGAAAGACGCAGATGCTGACGACGGCGGCAGCGGTGGTGAAAACACGCTCGCGTCGCTGCTTGGCTACAGCAGCGAGGAATCAGATGAGGAGGAGAAGGAGGTGGCTGGTGACGCGGCGGTGATGATGAGCTTGGCCGAGGACGACGAGGGGCCGTTTGCTGGCGAGGCCAACCCAGTGGACCCGATGGACCTGGAGCTGGCCAGCTTCATGGAGCAGCTGGAGAACGACGGGCTGCTGAAGGATGCCGAGGAAGCGGCGCAGCTGAGTGACGCTGCCGCCGCCGAGGCAGAGCGTGCGGACAGTGCTGCGGCTGCTGATGCGGAGCCCGCTGCCGTGCAGGCGGCCGAGGGCGTCAGCGAAGCAGCAGCAGCAGCAGGAGCAGCGGAGCTGGGAGAAGCGGGACCAACCGATGGTGGTGATGGCGGGGGCGAGGAGGCGGAGCAGAAGATGCTCGGTTACCTGGCGCAGGCGCCCGAGTGGAGCAAGGTGCTCGACACCGGAGGCGGGGCCATCTACTACTGGAACCTGTCGACGGACGAGGTTGTGTGGGAGGTGCCTGCGGGCATGGACCCCGACGACCTGCTGCCCCCCGACACGGAGAAGTCAGGCAGAGGCGAGGGTGCAGCAGAGGGCGCAGCAGAGGGCGCAGCAGAGGGAGCAGCAGAAGGCGCAGCAGAAGGCGCAGCAGAAGGCGCAGCAGAAGGCGCAGCAGACGGTGCAGCCAAGGGCGCAGCAGACGGTGCAGCCGAGGGCGCAGCAGAGGGCGCTGCCCAAGCTGCCAGCAGTGAAGCGGCAGCACCAGTGCCCGAAGCGGGTGCAGCCGACGCTGACGCTGCGGCAGCGCCATCCGGCACGCCCGAGCCGCCCGGTGAGGCTCCCTCAGATGAGGAGCTGGAGGACGGCGAGGTGCTGCCAGATCGGAGCGCCAGCCCGGAAGCCGCGCCATTGCCTGCACAGGCAACGCCAGAGCCCGCACAGGCAACACCAGAGCCCACACAGGCAACACCAGCACCAGCGCCCGCACCCCAGGCTGCTGCGCCATCGTCGTCCGGTGTCGGCGACGTCCTGGCCGCCCGCCTGCTCGTCCAGCCGCAGGCCACAGTGACAGCCGTGATGGAGTCCCTCGCGGCAGATGCGACCGAGGTGGCGCGCTGGTTCATGGGGTCGCTGCCAGACGCGGTACGCCTCGCAGTCGAGGCGCAGGTGCGGCACGCCGACTGGCTGGAGCTCAGCACAGCGCAGCAAGCGGCGGTGGCGTCGGGCGAGCCGGCGCGCGGCCTGGCGTGGGGCACGTACGAGGAACACGTGACGCGCAAGGTCATGGCTGCGCTGAGCGCGCTGCCGGCTGCTCGCAAGCAGGTTGCGGCGATGCAGAGCCGCCAGACCAAGGACGCGGCCAAGGCCAAGTCGCACGCAAAGCACTCGGCCGCGGCCGCGGCCGCCTCTCATGCAGCCGCCATGGCCGCGCACGCCGCCCAGGCCCAGGCTCACGGCTACATGGGTGGCGGCGGGTACGACAACTACAGCTCGGACAGCCACGCGTACTACCAGCAGTACGGCACCACGCCCGATCAGTACGCAGCCTACTACGCCAGCTACCAGGACCAGCAGGCGCAGGCGCAGGCGGTGGACGCGCACGTGGCTGCACGCGGCGCGTCATCCACGCCGCCCCCCGTTCCTTCGGGCGCCGCCGTGCACGAGGCCCCGCCGCTCCCGCCAGGCACCGCACCGGACGACGAGCCCGACGCGCACTCGGGCGCCGCGCCGCTGCCACCGTGTGTCGACCCTGACGACGCGCCCGCTGCCGCGCCGCCGCCGCCGCACTTCGCTCCGCCGCTGCCAGGCGAGCCGCCGCCGCTTCCGCCGCTGCCGTCTGACGGGCCGCCGCTGCCCGACTGGCCGCCCGGCGCGAGCCCAGATGGACCGCCGCCGCCGCCACTGAGCGAGGAGGAGCACGACGCGCCGCTGCCGCCGTGGCCGCTGTCGCCGCTGCCGAACGACCCGTCGCCGCCGCCGCCAGACGACATGGACATGGACATGGTGGACGACGCTGACGCAGCGCAGCAGGCGCATGCGGCGTACATGCAGGCACAGGCGGCGTACGCCGCTGCGTATGCGGCAGCGCCGGACACCGCTGCGTACGCGGCAGCGCCGGACACCGCTGCTTACGCGGCCGCGCCAGACACTGCTGCTGCGTCGTACACCGCAGCTGCTGCTCCGCACGTGCTCGACCACGCGAGCACGGCGCGTACGCACACGCCGGAAGCCACACCCGCGCCGACCGCCTCGACGAGCGCCCCCGCCAGCGCGCGGCCAAAGACATACGCCGCGCAGGCGGCGCCGGTGCCAGTCGCGAGCACCAGCCAGCCCGCCTCTGCACCACCAGCTGCCGCGCTGCCGATGTCGAGCGCACCCGACAAGAAGCGGCGGACGGGCGACAAGGGCGACAAGGGCGACGCGCCGCCCAAGCGGCCCAAGTCCACCCCCACCGGCGGCGGCGGCAGCAGCAGCAGCATCGGCGGCAAGACCGCCAAGCTGCTGAACGCGTGGGGCGCGGTGCGGGCAGGGCTGGAGGAGGAGGAGCGCAAGGCGGCGCAGGCGGAGGCGGACGCCTTCGATCCAGCCGTGCAGGTGGGCGCAAGGCATGCATGCAGTTTACAGTTTTAGTTTACGGTACGCACCCTCGGGGCGTGGGATTGAGGGAGCTGCCTAACGAGGCTAGCTACCACACCTGCGGCATGCATGCACAGGTGTGTAGCGTGCACGCGCACGCACGCGGCGCTCGGCGCTGCTCCTCCTTTCTCTGCACGGTTTGTTAACTCACGCACACGCATGCCCGCGCCCGCGTGTGTTGTCCCTGGGGGTGCGCACAGGAGAGGAAGAAGGCGGCTCAGATCGAGAAGTGGAAGACTGCGCAGCTGAGCTCCGGCCAAGTCGAGGACAATGCCAACTTCCAGGTGGGGCCCCTAGCTAGGGTGTGCCGTGCACGTGCCGCTGGGCATGTATGCGCCACTGCGTTGGCGAGGCATGCAGCGACAGGAATGCAGCGCCAAGGCATCTTTCGACACCACCTACCGCTTCAGCTCCATGTGCTCATTCTGTGACGTGTTGGGCGAGCTCTAGCAGAGCTCTTGTACCCCCGTTTGCCGTGGTAGGTGCGCGTGGCATGACTGCAGTCAGCCAGCGTGTGCAGCCAGCTTGTGTGCAGCCAGCTTGTGTGCACAGTGTATTGTGCACAGTGTGTCAGGTGCGAGGGCTTCAGGTGCTACGGTTTAGGGTGCAGTTCAGCAGCAAGACGCACGCTGCCGACTCCTGGGCGAGAGCGAGAACTGGAGTGGCTCTGTATGCACTGCCTGTGCTGGATATCACGTCATGAGCCTTGTGTGCCCCCAGCTGTGCATGACAGCTGTCTGGGCGTTCACTGCCAGCGGTCCGGCGCTTCTGTGCTGCGGCACTGACACCGTGTGCCCACCACTGCCCGCAGCCGGTCGCGGGCGACTGGCGTGCGCGCTTCGCCAAGTCGTCAGACAAGGATAAGTTGTCAGACAAAAAGGAGAAGCGCTCCAAGTCTTCCAAGTCCGACAAGGACAAGCCTGCGGCGGCGGCAGAGCCCGTGGCGCCCGTCTACCCGACGACCTCCAAGAGCAAGCCCGACCTCGAGTCACTGTCA
This sequence comes from Chlamydomonas sp. UWO 241, assembly GCA_016618255.1. Lineage (NCBI taxonomy): Eukaryota > Viridiplantae > Chlorophyta > Chlorophyceae > Chlamydomonadales > Chlamydomonadaceae > Chlamydomonas > Chlamydomonas priscui. The sequence continues at coordinate 110,520 of VFSX01000338.1, read as the reverse complement.
GTCGGGCTCCCGCAGGGCTGGAAGGCGCGGTGGGAGAGGGACACCGGCTCGATCTTCTATGAGAACAAAACGACCAAGGAGACGTCTTGGGACCGCCCGTGACAAGGTGCGACTGGGGCCTGGGCACGACCACAGAGCGCGGCGCCGCCATCTTCCACCTACCATCATCAACACCTGCCACGCCCTCGATGGAAGCTACGTGAAGCTGCGACTCAGCGCTCTCCCCCGGCGAGCTGGTTGTTTGTATGGGGTGTGGAGTTGGATGGGTGGCACGTAGTAGTGCTGCTGCGCGGCACGCCCCTCTCTGCAGGTACCTCTCTCGAAGCCGTCATCGAGCCCCCGACATCCGAGCGACTACCGGCCACGCGGCCTCAGGATCGCCTCAGGAACGCTGCCCCCACGGCGCCCGTCTGCGCGCCCGCCAGGCCAAACCGCCGGGAACGAGCACCACACCGCGTTGACTAGCTGAAAGCGCCGCCACCAGCGCCACCAGGCCCGTGTCTGCTTTGGCGCCACTCTTTGCCACCCCGTGCCGCTCACATCCATCACGCTCCTCCTCCCCACCGCAGGTCGCTCGCCACTCGCGCGAGTCGGAGCCACTCGAGTGGCATCGACGACCAGGGCGACCCACTGGGCAGGTATTGAGGCCACCTGGTTTGCCTTCATGCCCCCCTGTGGCCCCAGCGCTCGCTCCTCGCCCCCTCTACCTGCTCCCGGCGGGAGACTTCAGGCGTCGGGGCGAGGAGCGCGCGGCGCTGGCACGCCCGACCGCCAGTAGTGCTAGCACCGTTGCCTGGTAGAGTAGTGTTGTAGCACACACAGAGAGCTTGTTACCAAACGGAGCACGAGGCAGTGCATGCAAGCCACTCCGGTTCACGCTCACCCAAGAGTCAGCGGCGTCTCTCTCAGAGTCTGCGTTGCTGAGCTGAAGCCGTCGCACCTGGGTGGCCACCTCTGACGCACTGTGAACAGCGCACTGTGCACACTGTGGGCTTGGCTGACTGGCAGCTGCCCCCATGACCCAGGTGTGGGGCAGTGCAAAAATGGCGGCGCTGGGTGTTGCTCGCCCTATTAGCGGCCCCCCAGGCTGCCCCCCCCCCCCATCTGGTCCGAAAGCTCTTATAGAGCTCGCCCAACATGCCGCAGAATGAGCACATGGAGCTGCATAAGAAGCGGTAGGTGGTGGTAAAAGATGCCCATGCCCCCACCCCCTGCACCCCAGCACTCCTTGCATGTGCATCACTGACACCGGTGGGCCTGGCACGGCGCAGGTATGGCGAGCGCATGGACCGCGCTGAGCGGAAGCGCAAGAGGGAGGCGCGCGAGGTGCACAAGCGTGCAGAGTACGCGCGCAGTGCCATCGGTGAGTGCCGGGGAGGCGTCGTAATGGGCATGCGCGGGGTGGAGGCGGTGCGCATGGGCGGGGGGGCGTGACGCTGGCACGCGTTGGTACTCCCATCGCGCAGGTCTCAAGGGCAAGATGTTCGCGAAGAAGCGCCACCAGGAGAAGGCGCTCATGAAGAAGACCATCGCGATGCACGAGGAGAAGGACAAGAAGCACAAGGCGGACGACGGGGCGCCGCAGAACGCGCTGCCGGCGTACCTGCTCGAGCGCGAGCAGGTGCGTGTGGCCGCAAGGCATGGGGCACGCGTGCATGCGTGCATGGGGGTGTTGAAGTGACGTTGTGCGGGCACGGGGGAGCAGGGCTGGGCTGGGCTGGACGGGCGGGAGCGTGTGCACGCGCCATGCAACTGGGGTCACCCATGCAACTGCCGTGCGACCCCCCTTTCTTCTCCCCAGGTCGACCGCGCCAAGGTGCTGTCCAACACCATCAAGCAGAAGCGCAAGGAGAAGGCGGGCAAGTGGGAGGTGCCGCTGCCAAAGGTGATCAGCACGGGCGCATGCGCCAGCACGCCGCGAGCTAGGGTTCACGCATGGGGTTCGGCCACACACAGCCGCCTGAGAGAGCACGCGCACGCACCATTCATGGGAACTGCACCGCATACGGGCGGGGCGGCTAGCTGTCCGACGGCCGGCTGTGGGCTTGGGGGAGGGAGGCACACACGCGTGACGGGAGCCGCACTGCTGATGCGCGCGCGCGCCGTGCGTGTCCCCACCGCTGCGCGTAGGTGCGGCCCATCTCGGAGATCGAGATGTTCAAGGTGCTTCAGTCAGGGAAGCGCCAGAAGAAGTCGTGGAAGCGCATGATCACCAAGGTGACGTTCGTGGGACCAGGCTTCACGCGCAAGCCGCCAAAGTACGAGCGCTTCATCCGGCCCACCGGTCTGCGCATGACCAAGGCGCACACGACGCACCCGGAGCTTAAGGCGACGTTCTGCCTCGACATCATTGGCATCAAGAAGAACCCGAACGGGACAATGTTCACCACACTGGGCGTCGTGACCAAGGGCACCATCATCGAGGTCAACGTGAGCGAGCTGGGCCTCGTCACGCCGGGCGGCAAGGTCGTGTGGGGCAAGTACGCACAGGTCACCAACAACCCGGAGAACGACGGCTGCATCAACGCGGTGCTGCTCGTTTAAATAACCTCCTGCTCGCCGCGGCACGGCCCTCACCACCCCGAGGGACGGGCCGGGGGGGGACGAGTGGCTGGGTAGACTTAGGTGACTTGCGCGTTTGCGCTCCTGCTTTCATGACAACCGGGCTAGGCTAGGCACTCCTGCTCTGGTGGCTGGGGCCACCCCACTCCACCCCTGCTTCCTCTGTACCTGTATTGCTGACTGACTGTTGACTTTGACTGATTACTGTGCCCTTGCAAGGCAGCCCGCTAGCTGTAGGTCGCGTCGGCACCAGTCACCCAGCCCCACATGCCGCCACCCTGGCGCTTGCGCGGCACAACGATTAAATCCTCCAGCAGCGCCTCCTCGTTGTCCTGCACAATTGCCGCTTGCCCCCCGACAGCAGCGCCACCCAACAGTGCGAGTTTCTGCGCCAGGCTCTCGGTCGGCGCCTCGAGTGTGGGCTGCGCCGGCGCAATGGAGCCCGGCTGCACAGCACCGAGGCCATGGGGAGAGACGTCCACAAAAGGCTGCAGCTCGCACGCGACGCCTGCGACAGGCAGCGCCGCCGGCTGTTTACCGAACGCGTCTGCCAGCGACGGCTGCCGCTCAAACACGCTCACGACGCGCCTGTCGCTCGCCGTCGGGGAGATGCCCGGCACAGGCGTCGCAGGCACCGCGTCTGGCGTTACCGGAGCGACGCCTGGAGCAGGGATGTGAGCCGTGGGCGGCGCAACCGGAGCTCCGTCGTTCTGGTGTGCCGCCGCGGCCTGCGCCAGCTGCACCTGCCACGCACGCTCCTCTGCCTCCCTCGCCCTCCGCTCCGCCTCGATCTCACCCTCTAGCTCTGCCAGCGTTTGCGCCATCGCCTGGATGCGCAGCCCCAGCGGCAGGCGCGCGTGCTTGGCGGAGCGCGCGAGCGCAGCCGCGTGCGGGTGCGGGTTCGCACCCGCGTTGGCGCCCGTCGCCGCCCGCCCCCGCGCGAGCTGCGCCTCAGCGCCAGCCACCTCCTCCTCCAGCGCGCGCAGCTTCCACTCGTCGTCCAGCACGCCGCTCGTGGTGGGCGGCAGGTGCGTGGGCACGCCTGCGCCGGGCTTCCTCAACTGCCACGTGTGGCGCGCACTCGGCTGCTGCGTCGGCTGGGGCTGCTGCTGCTGCTGCTGCTGCGTCCCGTGCGCCGCAGCCGCGCCCGGCACGGAGCGCACCGCGGCTTCCACGGCGGCAGACAGCTCCGAGCGCAGCAGCTCAAGCTGCTCCGACCCCGCCTCGACGTCGCCCCCACCGCCCGCGCCCGCGCCGCTCTGAGCCCGGCCCGCTCTCCCGCCCAGGCCAGACGCGGCGAGCGCCTCGAGCGCGCGCGCCACGACCTGCGCCCTCGTCAGCTCCTCGCCCAGGCCCGACGCGCGTGTTGACATGCCGTTGAACGCGGCGACGACCTGGGCGTGGCGTTGGGGGGGGGGGCGTGTGTTTGGGGGGCGGTGTTGGGCGCTGGTGGCTGTTGGGCCAGGCCCCCCCTCCATGGCACCGCACCCCCCTCCCTTCCTTGCCCCTTCCCTCGTGCTGTCCCCTCCTTCCCTCCCTTGCCCCCCTCCCTCCCTTGCCCCCCCCCTTACCTCGTTGTTCTCGTCGATGAGCCGCGAGATCGTGCCCGCCGCGGCCTCGCACTGGCGCCTGAAGTCGAGGCTGACCTGCTCCGAGGCCGAAGCGCGGTCACTCGCGCCAGCGGCCTCGACGCGGAACGCGTGCTCCTGCGGGAGGGGGGGGGGGAGGTTCGGTGGGTGGCAGTGGGATGGGTGGCGGTGGGCGTGGGTTGGTCGAGGTTCAGCTTGCGCAGGGGCAGGGGCTCGTACGGGGTGTGTTACGAGAGTTGTGGTGGACGGGTGGGGGATGGGGGTTTGGGGGGGATTTGGGGGGGGCACCTTCCATGGTGAGTGCACGGCAGAGGGTTTCCTTTGGGGCTGTCAGGCTGTCGGCTTTCCTGGAGAGGGCCTCCCGGACTCCGGGTTTCTTGAGAGCTCCCCGTTTTTCCGGGTTTTGCAGGGGGTCTGCAAAAAAGTAGAAGAGTAGCCTGCTTAGCTGGAAACCCCGTGTTACTACAGGGGGTCTCAAGTGGCTTTTTTTGGCCAAGTTTTTTTTTTCCGGGGGCTGCAGCCCCGGACCCTCGCCTTTTCCGGCTTTTCCAAACCCCCCTCTCGCTCCCCATTGAATGATTGGCAAACCGCCCTTCAGGCGGTCTCCTCATCGGAATCTGATCGGCACGGACCCTGGTGCACGGAACGTTCACGCGTGGCAGGGCGCGCACGGCTCCCCCCCACCCACACACGTTCCCGGCAGCCCAACCTGCGAGCGCAGCCGCGCGTTGTCTGCCTCCAGCTGCGCGCACCGTCTCTCCAGCTGCCGCTCCTCCTCGAGCGTGCGCGTTCCCTTGGTCGATAGGCCCTCCACCTGCGCCATTTTTTTCCCGGCGTTTGGAGCCAGTCTTAAATTGCCACTAAGGTTCCGGATTTTCAGTCAAATGGCTCCAGGTTGGATCCAGGTAGGAAATTAAAAACAAAACTGAAAAAAGAATCACCCGCACCTGCTCTCGCAGGCCCTTTGCGACCGCGTCGGCCTCGGCCGCGGCCCTCTTGCTGCGCTCGGCCTCGACGGAGCGCTGCAGCAGCTGCGTTTGGAGCACCTGAAGCTCCTGCTGCAGCTGCTCCATGTCGCTGCGCATGCTGATTGTGGGGGTGAGCAGCCCCCCGGGGGGCGCGCCCGGGGGGCTGCTCGCCGCGCCCAGCCGACCGGCGAGTGGGCCGGAGCTCGGGTCGTTCCCGGGGCTGGGAGGGACGGCGGGCGAGTCGGAGCCTACGGGCGCCGCTGTGCCCGAGCCTGAAGCGTGCGCACCCACCGCCTGCTGCTGCTGCTGCTGCTGCTGCCGCGCCCACTCGAGCTGTCGCCGCAGCTGCGCGTTCTGCAGCCGCTCCTGCTCCAGCGCGTGCTCTGCCTTCTGTAGCCGCATCGCAAAGCGCTCGTCACTGCCGCCGTCCCTAGGCGCGCTTTGAGGGGGGGCGGGGGGGGGAGGTACGGGGGTTGAGAGAGGGCGTGGTTGGGGGCCGACGCCACTGGATCCCTCCAACGTGCGTCGCTAAGCAGCTTGCAAGCATGCTGCTTGCCGTGGTGTGTGTCCAGGCGCTGCGGTGCCCATGGCCCCCACCTCCCCACCTGTGCATTGACGCTCCAGCCGCATGGCGCTGTTGTGTGGCTTGATGTAGGAAGATGAGCTCCTGCTTGAGGTTGAACAGCTCCGCCTGCATGGCGAGCGCCATGTGTGCATGCAGGGGGGGGGGTGTTTTGGGCGTGCATGCGTCTCCTACTCGCGATCGATGGATCGGGGGGAAAGAGCGAGGCTTCGAGCGAGCAGCACACATGGCCTGTTGTCTCAGGCGCTGCTGTCTTCTCTCTGTGCGCTAGTACGTGAGCCATGCCCTCAACCCGCTCACCTTCAGCGCCGCATTCTCCTCCGCATGTGCATCGGCCTGCTTGCTTAAGCCATCCGCATCCACCTGGCTGGTTGGAGGGGGCTCTGCGCTGCTGGTATCAGTTTGTGGAGCAGCTGACAACTCAGCGTGGGGCACCTGTATGGCCCCCTCCCCTTGCATCTCGCCCTTGTTTTCTTAGGCCGTAAATGCTCTTTTTGGTGGTTTCTTTTTTGGCCACACCTGGTGTATTCATACTTGGCTGACTCGACAAAAAACAACAACACACTCCCGACAGCAGCTCAATCGAAGTTCGATCACCTCAGATCGAACAGGGATGGCGTCGCATGCGGAGGCACGACTGTTGCAGCTGACAGCTCACATGCTGCCTGGGCAAGAAGGGGGTCTGTCCAGAAGCGACACCAGCGCGGCCTGCTCTGACGGCAGCCATGGCTACACCGTGACCCTGCCGGAAAAGCTGACACCAGAGGGTGACTGGGCTGTGCGCAGGTGAGAGAGGGAGGAGGACAACCACCCCCCATGGCGACATGGGCGCGCAACCTCCAGCCTCCATGCAACCAACCTCCACCCATGCAACCAACCTCCATGCAACCAACCACCCGGCGCGCGTGTGCAGGGCGGCCACCTCCCCCTACAAGCTTGTGTCCACCTTCCCTGCGCCCGACGACCACATTCGCACGCTGTACGACAACCTGGAGGCGAGCGTCGCGCGCTACCCGCACGTGAGTGTACATGCCTGCCACAGAGGTGCACGAGCATGCATGCAGCCACCCACGGGCGCCGGTGCCATCTGCGAGCACGCGGGGTGCGTACGCGCGGTAGCACAGCGACTGACCACGCGCACGCCGTGACCCCCGGATGACTCGCCCCGCTGCACACACACACACGCACGCATGCCACACGCGTATGCAGATGCCATACCTCGGCACGCGCAAGAAGGACGACAAGGGCAAGCTCGGAGGGTACCAGTGGATGACCTACGCGCAGGTGCGGCAGTTGTGCGCGACTGGGCAGCGTGCCGGTGGACAGAGGGGCCCGCACTCCCCGCACGTGCGCCTCCTACCCGCACGGGCCTCCTCAGTCACATCAGTGATTCCGCTAAGGCATCCCGCCTGTAGATACTTAATAAAGAGTACGTATCTCCAGATGAGCACGGCTCTATTACAAGACCCGTGTTTGTAGGGTGCCTAAGCGGAGCCACTGGCCCTCACTGCCCGCACGGGCGCCTCTTGCATTCGCGTGGCGGGGTGACGGCGGTGTGGGTGTTGCGATACGGGCACTCGTGATGATGATGGTGGGTTTTACAGTCGTGTGTGACGCACCCACCAGGCAGCGTATTCAACCTTGCTCGGCGTATAGCGCCCGAGTCCTACATACGGGCGGCTGGCTACTGGTCGTGGGGGGCTTGTGGGTCGGGGCTGGACCTCGACAGGACACTGGGCCCCCAGATCCAATCTCCTCCCCGCGGGGTCACGGCCGGGGTTCACAAGCCCAGGAACGTGCTCGCAGGTGGGCGACGTGCGCACGTCCATCGGCAGCGGCCTCATCCAGCTGGGCATCCCCTCCAAGGCGTCGATCGGTATCTACGCGGTCAACTGCAGGGGTGAGCGCACCGCATTGCTGCTGTGCTGCTGCTGCTGCTGCTGCTGCTGCTGCCGCCACCGCTGCTGCTGCACCTGCTGCTGTCTCTGCTGCTGCTGCCGCTGCTGCTGCTGCGCCTGCTGCCGTCGCTGCTGCTGCTGCACCTGCTGCTGTCTTTGCTGCCGCTGCTGCTGCTGCTGCACCTGCTGCTGTCTCTGCTGCTGTTGCCGCTGCTGCTGTCTCTGCTGCTGCTGCCGCCACCGCCACCGCCGCTGCTACCGCCGCCATTGCTGCTGCTGCTGCACCTGCTGCTGCCACTGCTGCTGCTGCCACTGCTGCTGCTGCTGCACCTGCTGTCGCCGCTGCTGCTGTCGCTGCTGCTGCTGCTGCTGCCGCTGCCGCTGCTGCTGCCGCTGCCGCTGCCGCTGCTGTCGCTGCTG
>VFSX01000338.1:70000-100000 GCA_016618255.1 Chlamydomonas sp. UWO 241 | reverse complement strand
TATCAGAGCACACCATCAGAGCACCATCAGAGCACACCATCAGAGCACCATCAGAGCACCATCAGAGCACACCATCAGATCACACTATCAGATAACCACCAGAGCGCCATCACAACCCTCCACCAGATCACCATCAGAGAACACGATCAGAGCAACGTCAGAGCACACCATCAGAGCACCATCAGATGACCATGAGAGCACCATCACATCCCTCTACGAAAGCACCATCAGAGCACACCATCAGAGCATCATCAGATAATCACAGCCCGTAGGGCGCGCACCTCGGCGCCGCGGTCGGCTTATACTCTGGCAAGTGGCAAAGGTTTGCACAGTGATATCAACTGGCGCACCCTTGACTGACTGCATTCACACACCACAGGGCACGCACCTCGGTACCGCGGTCGGGTTCTACTCCGGCAACGTCGCGGAGCTGCTCGACGACGTGCTCGTGCTCAAGCCGCACATCTTCGTGTCGGTGAGTGCAGATGAGAGCCAAATTAGCACCAGTAAAACACCGGCTTTCCAGCAGCTCTGTAGTCTAGACTTCGGCTTTCCAGCAGAGACATCTTCTAGTCCTCGGACCACCGCCCAGCAATCACTGCACTGCAAGACCTGCTCTGTTGAGTGAGGCACCCTGCTTTGATGAGTGAGGCGCCTGCTCTGATGAGTGAGGCGTCGGCTCTGATGAGTGAGGCGCCTGCTCTGATGAGTGAGGCGTCGGCTCTGATGAGTGAGGCGCCTGCTCTGATGCACTACCTGCCTTTCTGACCCCCCCCCCCCCCCCAACACACACACACCTTAAAGGTGCCGCGGCTGTGGAACCGCGTGTACGACCGCGTGATGGCGACGATCCGTTCGGGCAGCCCCATCACGCGCATGCTGTTCGAGCGCGCGTACGCATACAAGAAGGTGTGTGCTGTGTGCGTGTGCATGTTTTTTTGCAGCCCCCGCCGCGGGGGTCAGACGAGGGAAATTGAGGGGGGACAACTGCTGGGGCTCCGGAAAGTGTGAAATTCGATTATGTTCACACTTTTCCGCGATGAATCGCCTCCTGCGGGGGCAAACAGGACATTCTCGGTTTCCTTACGGGCACCACTGGCGCTCGCGGCCGCACCTCCCCCTGCCACCATGTATCTGCATGCCTTGGGGTGACGATGGATTGTGCAGTCGCATGTGACGCGCCTACAGGCAGCGTATTTGGCCTTGCTCGGCGTATAGGGGTGCGCCATTAAAAGGACGACCGGCGGACTGAAAAATTGACCACCACTCATCACATGTGCGACCCCCTCCCCGCCCTTCCTCCTTGACACTCACCTTCACTGCAGGCGTGCCTGCTGCGCGGCGACGCCACGGGCGGCCTATGCCTCGTTTCGTTTCGTGCTACAAAGCAAGGCCACACGTACACACACACACACACACGCATGCGCACGCACACACGCACGCACGCACCGCAGGCGTGCCTGCTGTCCGGCGACACCACGGGCGGCCTATGCCTCGTTTCGTTTCGTGCTACAAAGCAAGGCCACACGTACACACACACACACGCATGCGCACGCACACACGCACGCACGCACCGCAGGCGTGCCTGCTGTGCGGCGACACCACGGGCGGCCTATGCCTCGTTTCGTTTCGTGCTACAAAGCAAGGCCACACGTACACACACGCACGCATGCGCACGCACACGCACGCACGCACCGCAGGCGTGCCTCCTGGCTGGCGACGCCACGGGCGGCCTATGCCTCGTTTCGTTTCGTGCTACAAAGCAAGGCCACACGTACACACACACACACGCATGCGCACGCACACACGCACGCACGCACCGCAGGCGTGCCTGCTGGCGGCGACGCCACGGGCGGCCTATGCCTCGTTTCGTTTCGTGCTACAAAGCAAGGCCACACGTACACACACGCACGCATGCGCACGCACACGCACGCACGCACCGCAGGCGTGCCTCCTGGCTGGCGACGCCACGGGCGGCCTATGCCTCGTTTCGTTTCGTGCTACAAAGCAAGGCCACACGTACACACACACACACGCATGCGCACGCACACACGCACGCACGCACCGCAGGCGTGCCTGCTGCGCGGCGACGCCACGGGCGGCCTATGCCTCGTTTCGTTTCGTGCTACAAAGCAAGGCCACACGTACACACACACACACGCATGCGCACGCACACACGCACGCACGCACCGCAGGCGTGCCTGCTGCGCGGCGACGCCACGGGCGACCTATGCCTCGTTTCGTTTCGTGCTACAAAGCAAGGCCACACGTACACACACGCACGCATGCGCACGCACACACGCACGCACGCACCGCAGGCGTGCCTGCTGCGCGGCGACGCCACGGGCGGCCTATGCCTCGTTTCGTTTCGTGCTACAAAGCAAGGCCACACGTACACACACACACACGCATGCGCACGCACACACGCACGCACGCACCGCAGGCGTGCCTGCTGCGCGGCGACGCCACGGGCGACCTATGCCTCGTTTCGTTTCGTGCTACGTACACACACACACGCATGCGCACGCACACACGCACGCACGCACCGCAGGCGTGCCTGCTGCGCGGCGACGCCACGGGCGGCCTATGCCTCGTTTCGTTTGGTGTCACAAATCAAGGCCACACTACACACACACACACACGCACACACGCACCGCAGGCGTGCCTCTGGCTGGCGACGATGCCACGGGCGGGCGCTGGGGCTCGTGCTACGACGCGACCATCTTTACATTCCGTTTTGTATTACAAACCAAGGCCACACGCACACACACACACACACACACACACACGACAACAACAACAAAAAGCAAGACACGCATGCACAGTGCACGGCACGCGCGCACGGCACGCTCGCACGGCACGCGCACACGCACACACGCAACAACCCCCATGGCACACACCGCAGGCGTGCCTCCTGGCTGGCGACGCCACTGGCGGGCGCTGGGGCGCGTTCTACGACGCAATCATCTTCTCCAAGATCAAGGCCAAGGTCGGCGGGGAGGTCAAGCTCATGACAACGGGCGCGTCGCCCATCTCCGACGAGGTGTGTGTGCGGGGGGGGGGGGGGGGCAAAGGGGGGGAGCGGGGAGGTCAAGCTCATCACGACGGGCGCGTTGCCCATCTCCAACGAGTGGGGCGGGGGAGAGGCTTATTTGTTCTGTGCACACATGTTTCCTCTCGTGACCCTCTGCACGGGCATGCCGCATGCCGTCAAAACGCACGACCCACACACTGCCTGTGACAGGTCTTGCTCTTCCTGCGCATCTGCTTCGGCGCGACCGTGCTCGAGGGCTACACCATGACCTCCTTGCCCACGCACATACACAGAGAGAGAGAGACTGTGTAATCGACCACATCTCACCCTAAAACCCTTAACAGGTCATGCTCTTCCTGCGCATCTGCTTTGGCGCGACCGTGCTCGAGGGCTACGGCATGACCGAGTCGTCCTCAGTCATCTGCACGACGCGCACTGACGACCACACGACCGGCCACGTGGGCGCGCCGGTGCCGTCGTCCGAGGTGCGTGCCCTGAAAGAGATAGCGGTTTTCGAAACCCCAACGAAACCCTATTTAAACCGTAACAACACGGCGTTTAATAGCAAGCCCGGTTATCTGCACGACGTGCACCGACAACCACACGACCGGCCACGTGGACGCGCCCGTGCCGTTGTCTGAGGTGAAACCCAAGCCCTAAAGTAGATTGGATCCTAAACCTCTTGCCCCGTCCCATCCCACCCCCCCAACCCCACACCCCACCCCACCCACACGCACGCACACACAAAACCCACTCATAATGACCTCCCTTACCCTCCCAAACCCTAACCTCACAAACCCCCAAACCCCAGGTCAAGCTCGTCGACATCCCCGAGGTGAACTACACGAACGCGGACAAGCCTCAACTAACCTTTAACCCCTTCCAAGGGTTAGAACCCCTATACAAAACCATAAATACAAACCCAGGCCCGAACCCCAACACTTAACCACACCCCCAACTCCAATACATGTGTATCTCCCATAGGTCAAGCTCGTCGACATTCCCCGAAATGAACTACCCCAACGCGGACAAGCCTTACATCAACAATACCCCCACCCCCCCCCCGCACACGCACGCATGGGTATAATACGCCACCAAAAGTGCCTGACGGACTGTAAGATTGGCCACACACACACACACACACACACACACGCACAGGCCAAGCTCGTCGGTATCCCCGAGGTGAACTGCACCACGCGGACAAGCCGCAACCCTAAACCCTTGAGATAAGGACCTAAACTCCAACCTCCAAATACGCAACCTCTAAAACCGTAGGTCAAGCTCGTCACATTCCCCAAAATCAACTACACCAACGCGGACAAGCCTTACACCAACAATACCCCCCCCCAGTACACACATGCATGGGTATAATATGCCATCAAAAGCGCCTGACGGACTGTAAGATTGGCCACACACACACACACACACGCACACGCACACACACACACATACACAGGCCAAGCTCGTCGGCATCCCCGAGATGAACTGCACCACGCGGACAAGCCGCAACCCTAAACCCTTGAGATAAGGACCTAAACTCCAACCTCCAAATATGCAACCTCTTAAACCTTAGGTCAAGCTCGTCACATTCCCCGAAATCAACGACACCAACGCGGACAAGCCTTACACCAACAATACCCCCCCCCCCCAGCACACACATGCATGGGTATAATATGCCACCAACAGCGCCTGACGGACTGTAAGATTGGCCACACACAAACACACGCACACACACGCACACGCACACACACGCACACACACACACATACGCACACACACACACACACACAGGTCAAGCTCGTCGACATCCCCGAGATGAACTACACCAACGCGGACAAGCCGTTCCCGCGCGGCGAGATCTGCGTGCGCGGCCCGGGCGTATTTATGGGCTACTACAAGGACGAGGTACGAGGGGTCGCCCCATCCATTCATGGCGATGGATTCTCCAGTGTGTGTGATCGCACATTTTTGCTTATTTGAAAACCCCGAAGGTTGACCAAGCGGCCTCGTCATGCCAGATGGATGGTGAATCTCAGTGGCATCCACCCGCGATGAATGAAGCGGGGGAGGACGACGAACTAGCTACTTTCCTGACTGGTGCGGTTGCCACGCTTGGCCCCCATGCAACCATTATAGTGCGTCACAGACTACTGTGTGATGTCATGCACTACCGTACGGGGCCTCTGCCCCCTTTGCGGGGGGGGGGGGGGGCAATTGTTTCCTAGTCTGCGGGTGTCGTTGTCAGTCGTTTTGACGGCCAAAGTCGCAACGTTGTACAATTTACAATAGTTTCCAGCCTTTGCGGGGGGTCCCCGAAATGCATGTGTGCGTGTGTGCGCAGGTGCAGGCAGACGAGGGCCGGCTTTGCATGAAACCCTGTCCCTTGCCTGACCTCTCCCCCGACCTGTGTTCCTTTGCTTGCATGTGTGCGCAGGTGCAGACGCGCAAAGGCTGCACTGGTCTCCCCGACCAGGCTCATGTCCCTTGCCTAACCTCCCTCCCGACCCTTGCTTGCTTGTGACTGTTCCCGTGTGTGTGTGCGCAGGTGCAGACGCGCGAGGTGCTCGACGAGGCCCAACCTGACCACCCGACACCGTTCCCCTCACCCTTGCTTCCCCTCACCCTTCCCCCGACCCTTTTTCCCGTGCGTGTGTGTATGTGTGTGCAGGTTCAGACGCGCGAGGTGCTCGACGAGGACAGGTGGCTGCACACTGGCGACGTCGGCATGTGGATCGAGGGCGGGCGGCTCAAGATCATCGACCGCAAGAAGAACATCTTCAAGATGGCGCAGGTGGGCCAGGACTGCTAGCTACTTGGTTGGCTGGTTGGTTGGTTGGTTGGTTTGGGGGGGGGGGGCTTCTTATAATGCCAACGCAAAGATGTGTGTTCAAGAGTGCAGGCGGCTCAAGATCATTGACCGCAATAAGAACATCTTCAAGATGGTGCAGGCGGGTGTGGGGTCTGGGGGTTTGTGAAGGGATGGCCAAGGGTCGGTCGTTTTTTAGTTAAAAGGGATTCCTGCACCAGCAGCGCTGCTTCCGGGGCGTTCACAGCGAGGTTGCAGGCACTCGCTGGCATCGATCATCGACCGCAGGACATCTTCAAGATAGCGCATGTGGGCCAGGACTGCTAGTTATATATAAGTTAGTTCTTAGAGGGTAGTTTTGGGGGGGGCGGCTGTGCCTGCGCTGCACACGGGCGATGTCGGCTTCGGATCGACGGGCGGCCAAAGGTCATCGACCGCAAGAAAGAGAAGGACATGTGCACAGATGGCGCAGATGGGCCAGGACTGTTGGTTAGGGGGCAGGCAGTTAGGGGTAGTTAAGTTGGCGGGCGCTAGCGCCGACACAGGTCTCATTCATCATTACAGGTGTCGCACAGACTGTAACATCCATCATTATCAGGGGGCAGTTGGGGGGGGGGGGGGGGGGGGCTGTGCCTGCGCTGCACACGGGCGACGTCGGCTAGTGGATCGACGGGCGGCCAAAGGTCATCTCGACGGCAAGAAAGAGAAGGACATCTACACAGATGGCGCAGATGGGCCAGGACTGTTGGTTGGGGGGTAGTTAGGGGGGGAGGGCTGTGCCTGCGCTGCACACGGGTGTCGACGGCTCAAGGCCATCGACCGCGGGAAGAATATCTTGAAGATGGGGCAGGCGGGTGTCTCAATACACACACACGCACACGCACACACGCGCGCGCGCAGCGGGAGTACATCGTGCATGCACACACACACACACACATACATACACACACACACAACGCCCACCCCACCCTACACGCACGCACGCGCGCAGGGCGAGTACGTCGCGCATGCACACACACACACACACACACACACGCGCGCGCGTGCACACACAACCCCAACCCCACCCCACCCTGCCACACACACACGCGCGCGTGCACACACACACACACACACACTCACAACCTCCCCTCAGGGCGAGTACATTGCGCCCGAGAAGATTGAGAACGTCTACATGCGCAGCCCTCTCGTCGCGCAATGCTAC
This sequence comes from Chlamydomonas sp. UWO 241, assembly GCA_016618255.1. Classification (NCBI taxonomy): domain Eukaryota; kingdom Viridiplantae; phylum Chlorophyta; class Chlorophyceae; order Chlamydomonadales; family Chlamydomonadaceae; genus Chlamydomonas; species Chlamydomonas priscui. Next base: position 92,956 of record VFSX01000338.1, on the reverse strand, counting down.
GTGTATGGCCACTCGCTCAAGGCGCAGCTCGTCTCGATCGTCGTGCCCGACCCCGAGGTACAGGAATACCGACGTGTAGCTTTGCCTTGGGATGAAATAATTTGGCAAACGCGAAGGCACTACGGTAGGCTAGCTCCCAAATAACCGTGCCCCCAAGCTTGTCACTAGGGGTGTGTACGGCCACTCGCTCAGGCGCAGCTCGTCTCGATCGTCGTGCCCGACCCCGAGGTACAGGAATTCCGACGTGTAGCTTTGCCGACTAATGAAAGTCCGAGAAAGCAGGCACAATATTTTAAATTAATTCATACATTTATAGAAGAGACGGCAAGGCAAAGCGGCACTACGGTAGGCTGACGGTAGTAGGCTAGTCCCCAAATAACCGTGCCCCCAAGCTTGTCACTGCAGTATAAGCCCTCGTTCACCACTCACTCCTATGCGTTGGCAGGCAGCCGGCTGGTGGCTACCACCCCGCACAAGTAATTGTGCGGGCCAGAACTGGACTTGAATCTAGGCAGTGGTACTAGGACCAGAATGTAGTCTTCGCTGGAAAGCCGATGTTACTGTTATTGTTACCACCACTGTGCACACACGCTCGGTGTGGTGTAGTGGCTTCCAACGGGAGCCCCTCGGACGGCTCGTGGCTGCGGGTATTGACCTCCCAAGCACACACACACACACACACACCGGTGATGGTAAGAGTTTCAACATCATAAGAGGTCTGACGCAGAAGTGTGGAAATCGTCGATTACACACTTTCCACACAAAAACACGTCGCGCCTTGCATGATCGTGTGACGCGGGGGTGCCGCCAAACGACCCTCCCGTGTGACGCAAGCATCTGCGTCACGGCTTTCTGCACCACTGACAAGCACACACACACACACACGCACAGGTGCTGCTGCCGTGGGCCAAGGAGCGCAACATGTCGCAGGACCTGGGTCGCCTGATGGCCGACCCCGCGGTCAACGCCGCGCTGCTCAAGTCGATGCTGGAGGAGGGGCGAGAGGCGAAGCTCAAGGGGTTCGAGCAGATCTCGGCGGTGCACGTGATCGCCGACCAGGTGGGTCCCCTGGGGAGGATTTTGATATCTTATGGTTGAACAGCAGTTGAACAGTTGTTGAACAGTAGTTGTTTTCCCCCCGGCTCCAGCAACTTTGACCGCTCATATTTACCAGGCACAATACGCCGCGGGTGTCCACGCAACGCGTGCCGTTGTGCTGCTCTCGGCGAGAGCTTTCCAACCCACCCCTCCGCGCCCTCTCCCATTAAGTGTGGGATGTTTTCCTGGGAAATGAGAAATCCGGCCCCAAGCGGTATACGGCTTGCAGGAGGAACACTGGGGGAACACTGCTCGGTGGCAACGCTGCCCACGCTGCACAGGGACACAAGCTTTGGGGCAGCGGCAAACACACACACACACACACATACACACACACTCACACTCACACACACTTGTACACACACACACACACACGTGCGCACGCGTTCACACACACGTGCACGTGCACACACAAGCACGCACACGCGCACTCACAATCAAGGAGTAGGCATGAGATGTCCCGTAACAAAACAAATGCCCAGAGCAGCGTCTCTGTGCCCTGCCGCCGCGTGCTCGACACACACACACACACGCACGCACGCACGCACGCAGTTCACGGTCGAGAACAGCATGCTCACACCCACGTTCAAGATCAAGCGCAACGCGGTGCAGGAGCGGTACCAGCTGGAGCTCGACGCGATGTATGCACGCCTGCCGAATGGCATGGCGTGATCATGTCGTGATGGAGGAGACGGAGGCGGCGGGACGGGGGGGGGGGGGGGGCAGCAGGCACGCTGTGTGCGCACGTACGCAGTTCCCATCTAGGACTTGTTTGGAGGTGGTCTTTTGAAGGTTAAAGTAGTAGGGCCTGTGTCGAGTGTTGCTGGCCAGTTGCTGGCTTGCTGGAGTGTTGGTGGTTTGTGTGTGCGTAAAAATCGGCAACCTAACATGTGCCACAGCATTTTGCTGCCTAGTGTGCCTGCCACTTACCAGCCTACGCGCAGCCATCTCCTTGGCCACTTGCCGCTGCTGCTGCAGCCTGGCTGACACGCCCTGAGATCCATTCAGCTCGATGCTCGACTAAATTTCGGGGCGATCGCGGCGTGGTACTGGCTCACATCTAGCCCCGAGAAGCAGGAAATCGTAGCGCCGCGTCACTAGAGGCAGCAGGCGTGCTTGCGGGCGCTAGGAGGCAGCATGGCTCACTTAATTATAGGCACCACGCGCAATCTGACGCCTCAGTTCAAGCGGTTCAGGGATGAGGCGCGCCGGCTTCGGCCCGAGGGATCTGACACGTGAGTGGTGGCGGCGTGGGGATGGCGTGGGAGGGCTGCAGGGGCATGCAACTCGCCCATGCGGAGCCATGCATGCCATGCAACATGCGCATGGCACACACACTCCCCTCAACTCCCTCCCATGCAATCACGATCGCTGCACCTGCCACGCACCCCACCCACACAGGGTCACCGCGACGCTGCTCAACTCCACGCTTGGAGGCAGCAGCAGCGACGTCGAGACGCAGGGCACGTCGATCCTGTCGCCGCTGTGGGTCCAGAAGTCGGAGCGGGTACGGCTTGACCTGCGGATTCTCAAGGACAGGCTGACCAAGCTGAAGGAGTGAGTGGGGATGGCGCGCGCAAACACACTGGGTCTAATGCGCCACCAAAGGCGTCCGGCGGACTGTACAATCGACCACACGCGCGCACGCACGGACGCACACAAGTGCGAGTCTAGCAGTACCCCATCCCCCACCCACCCACCGGCCCGCACAGAGTGCCTGGCCGCCCGGCTGACTCCCGTTTCCTCCCATGCGCCTCTGGCAGGCTGGCGCGCTGCGTGGCCCTGCGGGCTCTCCTAGCAGAGCCCCCCCCTTAGGCGTGTAGTCTAGGCTTCGACTCACGCGCCGGGGTCCTCCGGGCGCGTGCATGTAAAGCCCGTACAACCCATGTGCCCCATTCCTATCACTCGCCCCTGCTGCCATGCCCCCCCCCCTCCCCCCCGTGCTGCTCGGCTGCCCCCCCCCCCTCCACTAATCTCGCCCCTGCCGCCTTGCCCCCACCCTGCGCAGGTCGCACTTCAACGCGCTACTGCTCATTTAAAACACACACACACACACACACACACACACACACACCAGCGCCGCGCCCGGCCTCTCTGGCCGCCCCCCTGCACGCCTTGCCCCCCTCACCCCCCTCCCGCCCCCCTGCACGCCTTGCCCCCCTCCTCCCGCCTCCCGTCCCAGGGAGTGCAGCAGCGGCAGCAACACACACACACACACACACACGCGCTTTCTCTGCGCATGGCGCATGCCCGGGTGCTGCTCGTGACGTGTGACGGCCCCCTGCAGGGGGCGCCATGCCCCCCCCCCCACACACACATTCCCATTCCACATCGTTACAAAGATAACGGCGATATTGTTCCAGAGGTCGGCATAAGGGCGGCTGTCAATAGCAATTGACCACTCGTCAACACACAACACACACACACACACACGCACACACACTCGTCAACACACAACACAACACACACACACACGCACTCTCCACACAGGGCGCACGCCCAGGTGATTCTCGTGACGTTTGACGGCTCGCACGACGCAAGCGACCACACCCACACCTACATTCACCCTGACACACACCACCTGCCCACGCTTTCCCTGTGTACGCCAACGCGCCCCCACACGCCCCCTGACCACCGCCTGACCACCGCCCGCCCACGCTCTCTCTGCTTACGGCGCATGCCCGGGTGCTGCTCGTGACGTTTGACGCCCCCCTGCAGGGGGCGCAATGCCCCCCCCCCTCTCGCCCCAGGGAGTGCAGCAGCAGCAGCAGCGCACACACACACACACACATACACACAAACACGTGCTTTCTCCACACATGGCGCACGCCAGGGTGCTTCTCGTCACGTTTGACGGCTCGCACGACGCAAAGGACCACACCCACACCCACACACACCCCTGACACACACCACCTGCCCACTCGTTCCCTGCGTACGCCAACGCGCTACTGCTGCCGGCTCCCACCCCGCCACCCACCCCTTGATCACCGCCCGCCCACGCTTCCTCTGCGCAGGGCGCGCGCCCGGGTTCTGCTCGGCTGCCGCCTCTTGCCTTACCCCTGTCACTCATCTCGCCCCTGCAACCTTCCCATCACCTCGCTCACCTGCAGGACTGCTCATGACATTTGACATTTCGGAGCCCCCCCCCCCCTTCACCCCCCGCACCCGCCCACCCCCTGACCAACGCCTGCCCCTTGCTCTTCTCCACACAGGGCGCACGCCCGGGTGCTTCTCGTCACATTTGACGGCTCGCACGACGCAAAGGACCACGCAGAGGCGCTCACGCGCGAGCTTCAAATGGGGTTCAAGAACCTGAACCAAGAGATCTCGGGCATCGAGAGCATCCCAGGGTGGGTGGGGGAGGGGAAGGGAAGGGGGGGGGCTTGCGGGGCGGGGGGGGGGCTGAAGATGGGGTTCAAGAACCTGAATCAAGAGATCTCGGGCACCGAGAGCATCCCAGGGTGGGTGGGTGGAAGGGGAGGGTGGGTGGCGTGTAGGGGGGCGGCTTCAAATGGGACTCAATAACCTAAACCAAGAGATCTCGGGCATCGAGAGCATCTAAGGGTGGGTGGGGGAGGGGTGGAAAGGGTGGGGGGGGGGGGGGGCGGAGGCCGGGGGGGCTGCAGGTGGTGTGCAAGAACCTGAAACAAGAGATCTCGGGCACCGAGAGCATCCCTGGGTGCGTGGGGGGGTGGGGGTGGAAAGGGGGAGGGGGGCGTGCAGAGGCAGGGGGGGGGCTGCAGATGGTGTTCAGAACCTGAATCAAGAGATCTCGGGCACCGAGAGCATCCCTGGGTGTGTGACGGAGGGGGTGGAAAGGGGGGGGGGGGCGTGCAGAGGCGCTCACGCGCGAGCTTGACATGGGGTTCAAGAACCTGAACCAGGAGATCTCGGGCATCGAGAGCATCCCAAGGTGGGTGGGGGAGGGGGAAGGGGGGTGGCGTGCGGGGGCGGGGGGCTGCAGATGGTGTTCAGAACCTGAATCAAGAGATCTCGGGGATCGAGAGTTACCCGCGTGTGTGGGGGGGGTGAGGAGGGGCAGGGGAGGTACAGCCACTAGGCATCAAGAACCTCAACTCTGAGACCCCTGGTATGAAGATTACAGTGCACGTTTACTATGCCGCGCCCTGCACACACACGCGTGCATGCACGCGCGCACTCAAGCACACAAGGACACGCGCACACACACACACACACGCGGTCCAACACCACAAGTGTTCACGGACCTCACGGTGCACATGAGCGGACGCACACACGCACACACGCGCGCACACACACACACACAAGCACACGCGCACACACACACGCGGTCCAACACCACAGGTGTTCACGGACCTCACGGTGCACATGAGCAGACGCACACACGCACACACGCGCGCACACACACACAAGCACACGCGCACACACACACACGCGGTCCAACACCACAGGTGTTCACGGACCTCACGGTGCACATGAGCAGACGCACACACGCACACACACACACACTTCCACCCAACGCCACAGGGCTGACGGCGTCGAGCACACACACACACACACACACACTCAGGTCTGACGACGGCAAGGTCCGCAGGGAGGTGAAGCAGCACACACACATAAACACACGCACACACACACACACACTCACAGGTCTGACGACGCCGAGCACACACACACACACACACAGGTCTGACGACGCCGAGGTCCGCAGGGAGGTGAAGCAGCACACACACACACGCACACACACACACACACACACACCTTCCTCCCAACGCCACAGGTCTGGCGACGCCGAGCACACACACACACACACCACAACACACGCGCGCGCACACACACACACACACACGCGCACACACACAGGTCTGACGACGGCGAGGTCCGCAGGGAGGTGAAGCAGCAGCTCGCGCGCGCGCTCATGACCCTCACGATGGACTTCCGAAAGGAAGAGACGCGCTTCCTCAGCAAGGTACGGAGCTCCACACTTTCACACTTCTGTGGGCGTGTGTGTGCGTGTGTGTGTGTGAGTGTGTGTGTGTGTGTGGAGGGGGGGAGGGGGGGAGGGGCACGTGTGGGGCGGCGGCCTTTGCGATGAAGGTGGGGTTGGGCAGCCCTGGCAGTGTGTGTGTGTGTGTGTGTGTGCGTATTTGTGTATGTGCATGTGTGTGTTTGTGTACCAGCTTTCGCTCTTATTAAGGAGCAGACCTGGCTGACTGCACTGGTGTGCTGATTTGTTGGATTGACTGCTTGGATCGTATCACTCGCCCGCACAGGACACACTGGCGGTGTGTGTATGTGTGTGTGTGTGTGTGTGTGTGTGCCTGTCGCACGCGGCTCAACTTGACCATTGAAGGTGCGGGCTGCGGACAGATTCACACGCGTGCACGGTGTGAAGTGCTTGTCGGCCGTGGCGGTTCCAGCAGACACACACACACACACGCCGAAAGGAGGGGACGCACGTACTCAGCAAGGTGCGTTCTGTTCGGCTCTCGGTCAAGGTCGCTGCATAGATCGTGGCTGTACTGCTCTCTGCAAGAATGGCGAAACTGGGCATGGCAGTTGTGATGGAAGGTGCGGGCTGCAGATCCATTTGTAACTGGCAGCTTGATGGGCCTCGCGTCGACCGCACGAGAGATCCATCCATTGTGTGGCCAATCTTACAGTCCGTCGGACGCCTATGTTGGCGCGTAATAGACCCTGCGTGCGTGTGCGCCAACCACAACAAACGTTATCACGCTCGCAGGTCGAGGCGCAAGAGGGCCTCGCGGCCGGGAGCGCCATACGCCTCGCCTCCGACTGCGCATCCGTTTGGGTGTGTTGTGGCCAGCTGAACAACGCCGTCCAACACACTCTTCGTGCGTGCTGTGTGCTCGCAGGTCGAGGCGCAAAAGGGCCTCGCGGCCGGGAGCGCCATACGCCTCGCCTCCGACTGCGCATCTGTTTGGGTGTGTTGTGGCCAGCTGAACAACGCCAACCAACACACTCTTCATGCGTGCTGTGTGCTCGCAGGTCGAGGCTCAAAAGGGCCTTGCGGCCGGCAAGTGCCATGGGCCTCCGACCGCGCCCATCCATTTGGGGGGGGGTGCGCCAGCTGAACAACACCAACCAACAACCTCTTTGTGCGCGCAGGTTGAGGCGCAACAGGGCCCTGCGGGCATCCAGCCAGCGTGTGTGTGTGCGGCAACCAACACTGCCTGTGTGAACCTACCACCCTAAACCCTGATCCCCTGAACCCTAAACCCTATGTTATTAGAAAGCGCTCATCCAGCCAGCGTATGTGTGTGCGGCAACTAACACAATCTGTGTGCTCGATATTTGTGCAGGTTGAGGCTCAAAAAGGCCTCGCAGCCGGCAGCGCGATGGGGCTTGTCGACCGCGCGCACGGAGTGGACGAGGACACCGACCTGCTGGACCCCGGGTTCAGCCAGACGCAGACGGCCGCGGTCGACTCAATGACGGAGTTCGCGATCCAGCGTGACCGGGAGATAGTCCAGGTGCGTGCTTTGGGGAGGGGGGGGCGGCTTCATGGTGTTTAGTGTCAAGGGGCTAGAGAGTGGACGAGGACACCGCACCTGGTGGACCTCCCCCCGGGTTCAGCCAGACTCCGTGACAGCGGCGGTCGACTCGATGGCGGAGGTCGCGATCCAGCGTGACAGGGAGATTGTCCAGGTGCGTGTGTGTGTTGGGGGGGGGGGGCACGAGGTGTTTAGTGGTCAGGGCCTAGGGTGTGGACGGGGGCACGCACACCTGCCGGACCCCAGGTTAAGCCAGACACAGACAGCCGCGGTCGACTCGATGACGGAGGTCGCGATCCAGCGCGACCGGGAGATTGTAAAGGTGCACACGTATACCCCTGCGTCCTGCGCCCCCACCCCCACACAGATCGTGGAGACGAACCTCCCCCCCTGTCCGCGCACACTCCACACACACACCACACCACCACCACTCACACACACGCACACGCACACACACACATACAGATCGTGGAGACAATCAAGGAGCTCGCGCAGACCATGCCCCCCCTCCCCCCCCCACACACACACACTCCACACACACACACGCACACCACACACACACAGATTGTGGAGACGATCGCGGAGCTCACACAGATCATGCCCCGCCCCACACACACATACACACACTCCACACACACACATACACACACTCCACACATACCACCACACACACACAGATCGTGGAGACGATCACGGAGCTTGTGAAGACCACACACACACACTCCACACACACACACTCCACACACACAAACATACACACACAGATCGTGGAGACGATCACGGAGCTCGCGCAGATTATGCGCGACCTCGGCGCTCTCGTCGTCGAGCAGGGCACGATCCTCGACCGCATCGACTGCAACATCGCCGACACCGAGGTCAAGATCACCGAGGGCGTGCGGGAGATCCAGAGCGCGGAGAAGAAGCAGAAGTCGACGCGCATGTTCATGTGCATCGTCGCGCTCGGCGTCTTCATCGTAATGATGATCCTTATCATCGCGATCAAGGTGGTGATGTAGTGTCCTGATGAGGATGGTGCTGCTGGCTTTTACACTGACGATTACGGTGTGACGATCCCAAGTCCTAGGGCCAGGAAGCTCGGGCGCGCAACGGCAGCACGTCCAGTGCTCAGCTCGACTGGCCCTCTCCCCCACGTCCCTCGTTCGTAGACGGTTGTTGTTGATGGTGTTCACGCGTTTCGCAGTCCTTGCACTGTCGTGTTTCGTTTCATCATCAGCTGTTTTTTAGGTATCTCCGAGTCGCACCTCTTCAGCGCAGGTGCTGGTGCTGGCAGTGTTGCGGGGGGAGGGGGCGGGTCCCGAGGGGGCAGCAGCAGCAAGAGCGCGCGGCGGCCGCACGGCATGGAGGTTCGACACAAGCTGTGGGACTGGGTGCCAAGGGAGAGGTTGCGGGTGAGGGTGTGGGCGTATCGGTGCAACAAGCTGGGGAAGCGCTGCTGCTGGGGGTGGGCTAACGTGGCGCTTACCTTGTCCAGTTGGAGCAGGGCGATCATGACCCGTGGTGGAAAGATTGCATGATGATGGATCTTACAGTCTGTGTGACACCAGTAATGATGTATAAGACCGGTGTCGGCGCTAGCGCCCAACACCTTAAACTCAGTTTCAGTGGGAAACTGGCTGGCTACCTGGTAGAGGTGAGGGTAAACCCCCACACGCGCGCACGCACTGGACCTAGACAGGACACTGGGCCCCCAGATCCACCCTATACCACCCAGGTAGTGACAGCAACGCATTGTTGGTGTGCGCCTGTGTTCTACTACTAGTCCCGCCGCCGCCATTGGCTCCAGCAATCTCCTCCATGCCCGCCAGCAATCTCCTCCACGCCCGCCAGCAATCTCCTGTATGCCCGCCAGCAATCTCCTCCGTGCCCGCAATCAGTCTCCTGTATGCCTGCCAGCAATCTCGTCCATGCATGGGCGCCGCCATGCGATCTCCATGCGCCGCGCCGCGCTCCATGCGCGCCAGCACCCGTACCACCCGCCTCATTCCCGTTCTTTAGCCATTCCCCGTGACACCTATGGCTGATCCTTGTTCCGCCGTCCCCTTTGGCATCTGTAACCCGTATCCTCTCCCTGTAGCCTCATTCCCCGTTCTTAACCGCCATCTCCATTATGGTGCCCGCCCGCTGGTGGGGCCTCGCCTCGCCCCATGCCGCACGGCTAGTGTATTGATTGCTGCGCCATCTATAATCTGCGCCTTGGGGCAGGGAACCCCTGCGCCACAACCTCCTCACAAAGCCTAGCCGCTTGTGCCTCGCTTCCCATGTTTCTCAATTTGTCGCCATCCGCTTCCATGCTGCCGCCTGCAATCTCCTCCACGCCCGCGAGCAATCTCCTCCATGCCCGCCAGCAATCTCCTCCATGCATGCACGCGCAGAGCGCCGCCATGCAACCCCCATGCGCCGCGCGCGCCATGCGCGCGCCGCGCCCGCCAGCTCCCGTAGCCTCATTCCCCGTTCTTTACCCATGCGCCGTGACGCATTAGCCTTGTCCGCCGTCCCCTGGCATGCATAACCCGTAGCCTCATCCCCGGTAGCCGCATTCCCCGTTCTTAGCCGCCATCTCCATTATGGTGCCCGCCCGCTGGTGGGGCCTCGCCTCGCCCCATGCCGCACGGCTGGTGCATCGATCGCGTCGCCATCTAATAATCTGCGCCTTGGGGCAGGGAACCCCTGCGCCGCAACCTCCTCACAAAGCCTAGCCGCATGTGCCTCGCTTCCCATGTTTCTCAATTTCTCGCCATCCGTCTCTCTCTTCCATCCAGGCACAGTAAACCATTAGGAGCCGCAATCTGCTTGAGTTCCGATCGTTGTGAGAGGGGGTGCATGCTCGCCGCAATTCTCGCCATCGTGCATCGTGCTCTCCATCGTACCGCTGCCCCATCTGCCACATAGCCTCGCCCCATCAGGACCAGTTCATCAGTAGCGCTGTGCGTCACAGCCGCTCAGGGTAAATTTCCAGATTTTCAGCCGCCCAGTACCAAGCGCAGTTGTCCCGGTTGTCCGCCATCGAGCGGCGCCAGGGCGGGAGCCCCTGGCGAAGAGCTTATGAACTTAACATGGTAGACAACTAGGCAAGTCTAGAGGGAGTAGAAGGGTCTAGAGGGAGTAGTGCATATGTCATTCAGGGCGGCATGCGTCACCACCCGCTCCCGCATCCCGGCGTGTGCAAAGGTAGCAGAGCGTCGTCGCATGCCCGGTGGGAAGTTGAGCGCTTTCCATGCTCTAAGCGGTGTTTCCTGAAGCGCCGTTAGCAAGCCCTAGGGGGGTCTTTGGTGCACGTCCTCAGTGCAGAATTTTTCGTGCAGCCTTGGCTGTGTGCGCGTGATGTAGCCTACTGGTCTGCCGGCGCCACCTGTACAGTGCAGCCGACGCGCGCCTGTTCAACAGAGTTGCGTTCGTTTTCACAGGCACGATCACACACCTCCGGGCCCCAGACAGGCCACCTACAGGTTCAGGCATCATGCCTGGTGCTGTATCAGGGCATGGGGTGCGTGCAGGCAGCAATGCCGGGCCTGCCGCGTTTTTTTCGCGCGTCTGTTTTTTCCTTCCCCCCTTCCCAGGCTGCAGCTCCCACACTCACCACTCTGCCAACCCCACCCCGTATCCATTCATCTCCCGTTGCCTTGCGTGCATCCATTGATGACACCACGTACCTCAACGCGATCCCATCACAGCTGAGGGGGCTGTGGCTGGGCCGACACACACAGTGGATCCACTCGCTTGCATGCATGCGGCGTGGACGCGTGTCCGCGTCCCTCTCGCCCGCAGGCTGACTAGCGAGCTATACCACCATGCATGACGGCGGTGGCGCGGCGTTGGCGCTCCTGCATGGATGCATTGGCTCGGTGCTTGCATGCATGTGTGCATGGGGGAGCTGACCGTGCGCTGCAGGAGCTGCCGGCCGTGCTCTGCCACATGCTGGTGATGCACTCCATCATCACAGCTCTAATCAGGCTGTGAGATAGCAGGTGAGGTGTTGGAGCGTGAGTGTGGGGCATTCCTGGACACATTTCCCCACCTCACTCCCAAATCTCCTCAGTTCGCTCTCAAATTGAGAGAACAAAAACCAGATGCCGCACAAACCCGTGCTGCACCACCTGGACCCTGCTGGGGCAGCACAGAGAGCTGCCTCACTCGTTGCGTTGTCGCCCTTCGGATGCGGCCTGGGCATCACCGGGGCCCGCTCCTACACGCAAGAAGCTGCTGGCAGAACCTACGGAACCTCACAGAGGTGAGTGGCACGCGCAGCAGGTCAGGCGGAGTGGTTATAGGAGGCAATCGGCATTTACATGTCGACATGGAGAGCCGCGGACGCAGGAATCTCCCTCGCCGGCCTTAGGAAGATGGACGTGGGGTTAAAGGCGTTAATTACCCGTGGGAGGGGGGCTGGCACGGCGCGATGAGGCCGTGAGCGACGAGCCCGCCTATGCCGACGGTACGCGCCAGAAAGCGAGCGAAGAAAGCAGCGCAGCGCAGCGGGAGGGAGAGGCGCAAGTGCCAGCCAATGGCTAGTGGCGTGGCAGGCAGGGAGGGCACACCCACTCAGTCCCCCCCCCCAGCACCTTCCCCTCAGTCACCCTTGGGGGGACGCATGCGCACGCACACATGCGCGCTCGCACCTGCCCCCCCTCCTCTCCCACCTGCCCCCCCTCCCCATGTCTGCAGACATGAGCACCGGGAGGCTCAAGATGCGCACACGCGCAGGGCTGCGGTGGCTGAAAGGGGTGCTGCACTGCAGCACGCAGCACCTGCCGCGCGAGGACGACGCGCACGAGCCCGACGCGTTTACACGTGACAGCCACGCTGCCACGCAGCAGGGAGCGCTCCGACGCACAGAGGATCAAGTCGCGGCAGCGGCAGCGGCAAAGCGGGCCGAGGCTGCAGAGCTGGCAGCCGCTGCGGCAGAGGAACAGCGCCTGGCTGTCGAGCGCCTGGAGCGTCAGGCTGCCGAGACTACCGAGCGCCAGACTGCCGAGCGCCAGGCTGCCAAGACTGCCAAGCGTCAGGCTGCTGAGACTGCTGAGCGCCAGGCAACTGCGTTCGCTGCGGCAGAGCTCGAGGAACAGCGCCAGGCAGCCGCATCTGCTGCGGCAGAGCTCGAGGCACAGCGCCAGGCTGCCGAGCGCATGGAGGCTGAGTTCCTGGCTGCTGCTGAGCACCTGGTTGCTGACGAGCGCCAGGCAGTCGAGCTTCTGGCTGAGCGGGCTGCCGCTGAGGCAGCCGACAAGTGCCCGGCATCCGTGTGCCTCTCCGTGTCGCTGCGCTCCCCATGGCTGAATGAGCAGGCTGACGCTGAGGTTCAGACCAAGCACCAGCAGGCCGAGCATCTCTCCTCGTCGCTGAGCGGCTCCTCACTGCACTCACCCACGGCGCATGCCTCGCTTGTCAGCTCCGAGCGGTCGCTTGATGGCAGTAGCTCACCAACGGCGTCTGCTGCACCTGCCACAGCTGGTGGAGACGACGACAGCGCCGCCGCTGCCGCCGCCATCGCCAGCGCCGGTACCAGAAGCACTGGGGATGTCGGCGCCAGCACCGGCGGCACCGCCACTGCCGGTGCCGACGAGACTGCCCCCGAGTGGACGCAGTGCAGTCTCGACCGCGCCCTGCAGGAGTCTGGGTTGCCCGTCATCTCAGACGCCAACCTGCGGGGACGTGTTGAGGTTGGCAAGGGGAGCCAGGCGATGGCGTTTGGGTGCAGCATGCGGCAGGAGGACGGCACCAAGCTGCGCCTGGTGCTCAAGCACTCGTGACTCCCGATCTATTCCGAGGACGACAACATGGCCCGCACAAAGACCCTGCTGTCGGAGGCGCTCATGACGCACCATGTCGAGTGCCACAGCGCGCTGCTCGGCATGCCCAGCACCGTGCTGCATGTGCTGGGCCTCGTCGAGAGCAGCAAGCCCGGAACAGGGTACCCTATTGTGTGGGTGGACGAGGAGGGCCGCCAGCAGATCCGCAGGCTGCTCGGCTTCGTCGCGTTGCGCATGACGTGCGACCTGCGCGTGCTGCTCACTGCGAGGTGCGTGTGCTGTGTGTGCTGTGTGTACTGTGTGTGTTGTGTGTGCTGTGTGTGTGCTGTCTGCGTGCTGCGTGCTGCGTGCTGTTTGCGGGGTGCTGCGAGCTGCGTGCTGCGTGCTGCGTGCTGCGTGCTGCGTGCTGCGTGTTGTTTGCGGGTTGCTGCGTGCTGCGTGCTGCGTGCTGTTTTGCTGTTTGCTGCTTGCGGGGTGCTGGGTGTGGGATGCGGGGTACTGGATACGGGTACACACGTGAGAGAGGCCCTGCTACCCATGTGCATGAAGTGCTGCTTTTCCACCTCGCCTGCTGGTTTTACAGCGTTCACATGTACGCATTAGCTATTGCGAGGTGTAAAGACGTTTTGGGGTGTAAAGAGTGAGTGAGGCTGTGTGGTGTACAGAGCGAGTGCCTCACGGCAGGACCCCGGGGCGTGAGTTAAGGCCTAGACTACACGTTTAGGGGAGCTCTACTTAGAGAGCCTGCAAGGCCACGCGGACCTCGCCTGCTGACACACCTGCCCGCCCCGCCGCACCGCACTTGACCGAGGCCCTCGAGCTTCACCGCTCCCGAGATGATGATGCTGATGCGCGACTACGCGGCAGGCGTCAACACCATGCATGCCGCACGAGTCGCGCACAATGACCTTAAGCTCGGGAACCTGCTCGCTCAGGTCTCAAACGGCAGGCCGGTCGGCCTCAAGGTGGGCCCGCAGCTGCTGTTCAGACCTGATGATGGATGTTGCAGTCAGGGACATGTTATAAAGGCATACACGACCGTGCTCAGCGCGCAGCGCCCGAGCACCTTACTGGGGTGGCTGGCTACTGGCAGGGGGCCCCCGCTCTGTGTGGTCGCGGCATACCCCGCCCCCGCGCACCAAAGTGCCGACCTAGGCAGGCAGGCGCAAGGGCTCGGCTCGTGTAGCAATGGGCAAAAGGAACTAGTTGTATCGGCGACCCTCTGACAGTACAAGTACACAGCATACACAAGTAAGGCGAATATCCTACAGCTTGCCTGTGATCCCACTCGGCAGCCTGTTGGATATTGAGCTGGCTTGGGAGCACATGACATTGGACTCAACCCCACTGCTCAGGCGCATGACAGCATGCTTTGGCATGCACCAGGCAGCTGGGCTCGCCCCACTCACTGCTCCTCGGAATCACTGCACGCACAGGTTGCTGTCCTGGGCTCGACGACGGACGTGGGCCAAGAGATCCACGGGGGCAGGGGCACACCCAACTACAAGTCACCGGAGATGGATGCCGCAAAGGGCTCCAAGATCAAGGTGGGAGGCATGTGCTGCAGCGGCCGCACGCACCTTGCCACGTGGCTTCAAAACTCACTCTGCTTGTGTTACTGACAAGCCGATTCTGCTCACTGGCGAGCAGCCTTTGTGGCATCTGTACCCGAGGGCTGCGACCCACTCTCTAACGATGCACACACGGGCCACCTCAACGCCAACCGCAGGTGGACTTTCCTGGCGACATCTACTGCATGGGCCAGGGGCTGCTGGAGATGTGGACGGCAGGGACCTCGGTGTTTGGACTGGGCGGCCACCAGGACGCGTTGCTCTTCAGGTGGCTCTTTGACCCCCGCGACCGTGTGTACGTCCTCGAGGACGTCGACGGCATCATGACGTGGGCGCTCGCGCAGCTGCCCGGGGAGCTGCCGACGCTCGTCCACCGCTGCCTGTCGCTCGACCCCGTGCAACGCCCGGCAGCGCGCGAGGTGCTGGGGGAGCTCGAACGACTGGTTGCCCTGCAGTCGCAGCAGCAGGCAAAGTCGCAGCCGGCAGCAGCAAGCCCGCTGTGGCAGGAGCTCGACCGGTGGGAACAGCTGATGCAGCTGAAGCAGGAGGCACTGGAGAGGGCGACGGCCGTGTCGCTGGCCGAGGGGGTCGAGGACCTGCGGCGGTAGGCTTGCTGCCGCATGGCCCTATAGGACGAGAAGGAGCGGCTGCGCGCCGCGGTGTCGGCGGCGGCGGCGGCTGAGGAGCTGGAGGAGACGGTGGAGGAGAGGAAGTGGCAGGCGGACAGCCAGAAATGGCTGGCGCCGCAGGAGGGGGCCCTGTGGTAGGGCACCCGCTGCGCCCGCTGCGGGGGGGGGGGAGCAGCAGGGCCTGGGGGCTGGCGGATGAGCTGGCGATTTTCTGCGGCAGCCATGGAGCGGAGGAGGTCCCAGAAGGCGGGGGGGAATAGGGGGCAGGCACGGTAGTTAAAAAATTGAAGTAGCACGCAACATTGAAGCATTGAAAGATTGAAGCATTGAAGCATTGAAGATTGAGGGATTGAAGCATTGAACATTTCAGCATTGAAGCCAAGCCATTAACGCATAGGGCTAGCGCGTAGTAGGCCACTTGAGCTGCGGGTCCTCACCTAGAAGACGAGAGCACATGCAGGGAACCTGAATAGTTGCACGATCGGCCAGAGGTTTAATGAGTCTCCAGCTCCTCGCTACAGCACTGCTCTGAGCACCGGCCCTTTCAGACCCGTCAGGTGCTCCCAAAGATGCACTTCCTGTCACGCTCCTCCAGCGAAGGCCTGGTGCACTTCAGCTCAACACTTGCCGCCTGGTATGCAGAAGGCGTCAGCAAGTGCGGTTAGCCACCAGGGCCCCGCTCAGAACAACGCGCGATTGCTTGGGGTACGCGTAACAAGGTCCACGATGCAGCTGCAGCTGCTCGCCTTCAGGGATATCCGGGGAAGTGGCAGTGAATAAGGCTGATGATGATGGATGTTACAGTCAGGGACACCTCTAAAGGCGTATAAGACCGTGCTCGGCGCCATATGGCCGGAGCACCTTACTGAGATGGCTGGCTGTTGGTGGTAGGGAACCCCAACTCTGTAAAGAGCGTGGGCGCACCCCTAGGTCCCCTACCGCAGCGGCAGCAAACGCTTGTTGAAGTCGGTGAGCGCATGTTGGGAAACGGAAAACGCAAGGCAGGTTCGTCGCCAATTGCCAGAAGAGACATCCCCCCGTGGGGAGAAAGGCCAAGACGTGGCCGAAAAGGATATCCAGCCGGGCCGCAACCTCTAACGTGTTAAGGGGTTTTCTAACTGGGATTTCAACCAGCATTCACAGGATTCTCAACCTGTTACCCTTAACCCGGCTCTGAGCAGAAGCTGACCCCTTGTAGTTGCACCGAGCACGACATTGGACGTGTCGCAGGCCCCCCCCCTGCTGAAGGGGGGAGGCACAGAAGGACTCGGTGAGGGGCACATCCCTAAGCCTAACTACCTAGAAAGGGGCTGGAAAAGGCGGTCAGTAGTGACCAACAGTGTGGGATTTGGATGATAGGTTAGAAAGCAAGCTTGCCCCCCGGTTATAGCGGATAAATATGTTCCTTCTGCATACTCCGTTTTGAGGTCGTCATCTTTGAGGCAGCTTTCACGTGTGAGACCCAGCGTGGGCATTTCTCAGGTGCGCCAGCTGCGGTGCACTGCAAACGGCACAGTCCACCGCAGCTCCTCGGGAACCCACGCTTGGGTCCCCGCCACTATCGTGGCTGCCTCATTGACTCCTAATTCAAAACATCGTTCGCTTCAGGTCAATTATTCCTCCCGATCCTCTACCATCTCCAGGCTTGTGTTACGTATATCAAGGCACGAGACCAGAAAGTTGGCCATGTCACGCCAAAAACAAGGGTAAAGTAGCCCCGGGCTGGGGTTCATAAACGCCCGCATCTTCGCATCCAAGCCTTTATCGTCCCCAGGGACGCTCAGGAAAAGGGTGTGGAACTGTACGCGTGTCTCCGTATACGCTGGACACTCAAAAATCACGTGTGCCTCATCCTCCCGCATGCCACAAAGGCGACAGAGCCTCTGGCTGCGTGGCTCTGCCTGCGCCGTGTGGCGCCCCTTCTCTATCTGCAGTTCATGCAGCCCCATTCTAAAGCGTGCGAGTGTCGTGATCTGGGCGGCGCTGTTCAGCCCCGTCCAGAGCATTGGTGCGCCGCCACAGTCGTCTGCCATCCACCGCAAGTAAGTAAGCATCTTGAAGCGGTGTGACCATGAGTCAGGCACTGAGCGGACGACGCTGAGCTGGTTGGCGTCCTCTGGCAGCTCTGGTGTGCTGGTCTCTGATGCCAGCCAACCTGCCGCTGCTGTCTCTAGCAGGCGGGCGATGCCCCCCGCCTCCTGGCCCCACACCAGCGTGTGCCCCACTGTGCTGAGGCACTCGCTCAGCTGTGCCACCCAGCTCTCTCGCACGCCACCCGCCGCTAGCTCCCAGCTCTCCCGCATTGCCGCCTTCAGCAGATCGCCATCCGGCCGCCGTAGCGCTTTCGCCCAGAAGCGCGCCGCCTGCCGCAGCCAGTCGGTCGACAGCGGTCGCCAGCCCACCTCCGTCGCCAGCAGCGATAGCTGTTGCCCACACCTGCGAATACGGAGGGCCTCGCGCACAGATTGCAAGTGCAGGGCTTCCATGGCGCGCCACTTGCGGCGCGCCGCCTTGGAGGGGCCCCCGTCCCCTCCAGCCAACCCCCACTTGTCGGCTGCCCCCGAGAAGATCCCCTGTACCCCCATGCCCGCCCCCGCCATCAACCCTGGGCCCCAGATCTCGCACCCGTAGTTAATTACAGGTCGCACCAGTGCGTTGAACAGGTGCGCCTTTACTCCCACGTTGTGGAGGCCCATGGCATCGTATCTGCGCGCTAGGGCGAAGCGTGCACGCTGGCCCGCCCCCTGCCTCTGCTCCAGCCCCGCGCCTATTGCCCGACGGCTCCCAAAAAGCATGCCCAGATATTTAAACTCGTGATTGATGGGCAGGTCCATACCAGCGTACTTCAGGGTCACCCTTCCCCTGGCGCTCGTGACCGGGCAGTACTGGTCGTTAAACACCACCCCCTCAGATTTGCGGACATTGACAGTGAGAGCGTGCGTCCTGCAAAAAACGTGAAGTGCATCTAGCAAGCGCTGGAGCGCCTCCGGCGTCTCTGCCATGAGCACGAGGTCATCTGCATACAAGAGTAACCGTAGGAGCCGCCTGTTTGCTCCTGTCCCTAGGGGGACCCCGACCTCTGGCATCTGTGCGTCAAGCTCCCCTTCTAGTGAGTCGATAAACAGCCCAAACAAAAGCGGCGACATTGGGTCGCCCTGCATGACCCCCTGGCGTGTGGTGAAGCCTGGTCCCACCGTGCCGTCTATGCGCACGCACATGCCAGCCCCATCGTACAGTGATGTCAGGGCTGCTAAAAACGCCCCCCCCACCCCCAGGCTCTTAAGGCACTCCCACATGAGCTGCCGATGCACGCAGTCGTATGCCTTTCTAAAGTCGATGAAGGCAGTATACAGCGGTTTTCGCTCATGGCTGCGCCTCTCAATCATGTGCTGTAGGATGAAGGCATTGTCAGGGGTCCCCCGCCCCTTCCGGAACCCTGCCTGCCCGGCGGCTCTATGGCCGCCCTTCTCAGCAAGGTCGTCTAGTCTGCGGAGTAGCACCAGACTATAGAGCTTAGCAAGCGCCCCACCCACCGTGATGCCCCTATAGTTGTCCCGCTCGTCCAGATTGCCTTTCTTCGGCACCGGCGTGACTGCCCCCATGTGCCATGCTTTGGGATACCCCTCGCGGAAGACCCGATTGAGTAGATGTGTGATCGGTTCAAGCAGCGCGTGTTGCGGCTCGCTCCCCTCCACATCTCCCCCACCCCCTGTGTCCCCCTCCCCAGTCCATGCCCTTTGATAAAATTCTACCGGTACGCCGTCCACGCCCGGCGCTTTGCCCGCCGCCATGCCCAGGAGGGCTGTGCTCACCTCGTCCTCGGTGATCCAAGCGTTGAGTACTCGTGCCCGCTGCTTATTTCCTTCGGAGGCATCCGAAAACGGGTTCCCTCCCTCCTGCAGCTCCCCATGGGCATGCTCGCCCCCAACCAGGCCCTCAAAGTAGGTCGTCCACCCCTCTACATCCCTCAGCCCCCCTCCCTGGCTCCCTGGTTTAACCTTGCGCCAGAATTTCCTGGGGGCGCCATGCATGTGTTTGAGCATAGCGTCGTACTCCTGGGCCTCCCATGCCCGGCGCACGCGTCGCGTGGTCTGCCTATACGCCCTGAACGCTGCTGAGGTCAGCGTCGACTGCGCCCCGTGCGCCCTCTCGGCCTCTCGATACGCCTGCCGTGCCTCCTTGCACTCCTGGGCATACCATGTGTTGTGTGGTCGCACTGATGCGCCCCCCCCCCCTGGTTTTACCAGCACCGCCCCAGCCGCCCCTGACGCGTGCAGCGCCCGCGCTGCCCGCTCAACCGCCCCTTCTAGGAGCGCCTGCTCCTCATCTACCGTGGGGGCCTCCCGCGCCCCCTTGATCTCTGCCGCCACCCCCTGCAGCTCCCGTGCGTAGGCACGCTCCCCCCCCTCAGGCCACCTAAATCTAGTTGGCGTGGTGCATGGCATGGTAGGGTGTGGCGTGGCGACCGCCTCACCGGCCAAGGCTAGAGATCAGGCCTGAGTTTAAGGTGTCTGGAGATCAGGCCTTAGTTGAAGGTGTCGGGCGCTAGCGCCGAGACAGGTCTTATACATCATTACTGGTGTCATACAGACTGTAATATCCATCATCATCATCAGAGAGACGGGGCAGGTAGCCAGGCTGCAACGCACTGAAGAGGTGTGCCCGTCGGTGATCACTGCACCCTCTCTCTCAAACAGGCGGGAGTGGGCGGGCAGACGGGTCACAGCGGTAGTAGAGGCAGCCATATCCAGGGTAACCGTCTTCATCTGTGAATGACGACGGGTTCATCGCCAAGGCACACGCTAGTTACGCGTGACAAGCACACCAGCTTGCTGCGTGAAGTTGCGTGTTTGTAGGCTGGCGCTGGCCGCAGGAGCCCAGGCCTCATCGGCTGTGCCAAGACAGTCCTGCTCGACACGAGAGCAGCGGCGATGGTCAACGGCTTCACGTCGGCATCGTACCGCTCCCACGCCGGTGTGCGGCAGGGGTGCCCGCTGGCCCCTGTCCTCTACCTGTTCATTGCCTGGGCCCTCAACGCTTGGCTGCGCACGTGGCCGCATGGTCATTACCCACTCACTGAAGATCGTACCCATCCTGGCAGGTCGATCCCGATCGCGGGGGCCCCCACGGGGGCCCTGGATTGTTACGAGCTTGGGGGTTGAGTGGCTCTTTCTTGGCCCTGGATTGTGTGGTGCGACGGTCTCTGTCACAGGGGAGGAATAAGGGGTCTGAATGTGCAAGCCGAAGCCCCCAGACTTCTATGATGCACACAAAGTGCAAGGAGTATCGATCCGCGTCTTCTGAAAAGCACAACCGATCCTCATCTTGCTTCCACCTCAAGCCAGTGATGGAGGCGCGGTGCGTTTTGCAGTGAGGTGTGATTTAATATGTTCGTACCAAAAGTCAGTTATTTGGTACGATGACGAGCTTTCCTTTCCATTCGATCACACGATGATGATGCTCAGGAGCACCACCGCACTGACCGCATGGCGTCCCACTCGCTCGCTGGCCCCGCCGAGAGGCGCGCAGGGCAGGGGCGCAGTCTCCATCGTCCGCAGCAACGCTGTTGACGCCCCCCCCGCCGCAACTATTCCACAGGAGAAGATGTTCTGTTATCAAGTGAGTGGGCGAGAGATCAAGGGCAAGGGCAGAGCAGAGAGCAACGGTGGTCCGGGGTGGTCTCGGGAGCAAGGGTGGTCTCGGGAGGGGTCTGGTCTCGGGCAGGGGTTTGGTCTCGGGAATTCGTAGTTTCTCTGAGACAGCATGCCGAATGGGGGTAACGCGAGCGGCCCTCTGGGTTGGGGGTTGGTGTCAGGTCAGCATCCACCCACCCGCCTGCAACCAACCTAGGACAGACACGCGCGCACGCCGCCCCCCCCTCACTTGTCTGATGCATTAACAACGGCC
Organism: Chlamydomonas sp. UWO 241; assembly: GCA_016618255.1. NCBI lineage: Eukaryota > Viridiplantae > Chlorophyta > Chlorophyceae > Chlamydomonadales > Chlamydomonadaceae > Chlamydomonas > Chlamydomonas priscui. The sequence goes on along the minus strand of VFSX01000338.1, from coordinate 71,489 downwards.
GGCCGCTCAGTCGTCAGACACACACACACGGTGATGCGTTGCCATGCAGGCACACTCACTCACACGCTGCCCCCGCCCACACACGCGCGCAGTGCGAGCAGACCGCCAACGGCACCGGCTGCACCACGATCGGCAACTGCGGCAAAACCCCCGAGGTGCGTGTGCTTGTGTTGACGTGCGCTGCTGCGCGAGGCGCCTCCGTGTGACCCCCCTACCTACGCTGCCCCCCGCCGCTCGACTTCCTCCCTCCCTCCCCTCCCCCCCTCGTGTCCCACCACCTCCAACCATGCATGGAGTCGAGCACAACAGGCGTGCGTGCTCGAATCCATCCCCTCTCCCCAACCTCACCTCACCCCCCTTGGCGCCCGCCCCCAAGTTTGGTGTGATTTAAGCACCTCTCGATTGACCTCCAACCATGCATGGCATACCGTGCACGCGCGCCTCTTCTGCTCGTCTTGCCTCTCCTCAATCTCACCTCACCCCCCTAGGCGCCCGCCACCGAGTGTGGTTGGCTCCCGTGGGGCTCCCCCCCTGCTGGAGCTTTGGAACTGTGTGACCGCCAGAAGTTGATTAGAAGCTCCTCCTCCTCAAGCTCCTCCTCCTCCATGGATGCACGCCATGCACGCGCACACGGAAACCAAAGCTTTGGGACCGTGTGGCCGCCACAAGTTGATTGCAAACTCCTCTCCCCAAGCACGCGCACACGCATGCACGCCTCAGGTCGCCGGCCTTCAGGACCTTCTCATCCACAGCGTCAAAGGGCTGGGCTCGCTGTCGCACCACGCGCGCACAATCGCGGGCATCGAGGACGAGGAGGTGCGTGGAACAGTGGTTCCGGGTCCAGCATGAGGTTTGAAGGTTGAGGGTAGGGGGTGCTGTCGCACCACGCGCACACGATCACGGCATTGAGGACGAGGAGGTGCGTGGACCAGTGGTCCCGGGTCCAGCATGAGGTTTGAGGTTTGAGGGTCAAGGGCTGAGGTTTGAGGGTGCTGTCGCGCCACGCGCGCACGATCGCGGGCATTGGGACGAGCAGGTGCGCGTACGGGTCCAGCGTGAGGGTTGAAGGTTGAGGGTAGGGGGTGCTGTCGCACCACGCGCGCACGATCGCGGGGCACGATCGCGGGCATTGGGGACGAGGAGGTGCATGGACCAGTGGTCCCGGGTCCAGCATGAGGATTGATTTTGTTGTGGGTTGAGGGTAAAGGGTGAAGGGTTGAGGGTGCTGTCGCACCACGCGCGCACGATTGCGGGCATTGGGGACGAGGACGAGGACGTGCGTGAACCCATGGTTACGTTGGAACATGGCTTCATGATAGCTTCACTTCAATATACAGACATCCGTCCTCCCTACCACACAACAGCCCCCTGTATTGTTAATCGGGGTGTAAAAACTACGAGCCGAGGATTAAATCTCTGTTCCAATGGATTGCAATTTGACAATCTAGGCGCGTAGTTTAGTTCCCAGGGTAACAATATAGGGGGCTGC
>VFSX01000338.1:22500-67500 GCA_016618255.1 Chlamydomonas sp. UWO 241 | reverse complement strand
CAGAGAGAGAGAGAGGAAGAGAAGAACAAACAGAGGGAGAAGAGAGAGAAGAGAGAGAAGAGAGAAGAGCGAGACAAAGAGAGACAAAGAGAGACTTGGGGCGATGGTTGCCGGGCTGGAGGAGCTGGTTACGTACGGGCTCTCAAGGTGCATGTGATAGCGATAGAGAGCGAGGGATGGAGAGAGGGAGAAGAACAGAGAAGAGCAGAGAACGAGTGAGAGAGGGAGAGGAGAGAAAACAAGGGGGGGGGGAGAGAGAGAGAGAGGGAGAGCCTCCGGGCGACAGGGGCTGGTGGTGTACAAACTGAAGGTGTCGGGGAGACAGAAATGATACCAAAAACACAGAGATAGAGACAAAGATAGGGACAGAGAGAGAGGGAGGAAGAGAGAGGGAGAGCCTCGGGGCGACGGTCGCCGGGCTAGCTGCAGCGCTGCAGGAGCTGGTGACGTGCGGTCTCAAGGTGCGTGTATGATGGAGAGAGAGAGATGATGGAGAGAGTAAGAGAAACAGAGGAACACACAGAGAAAGAGCATGCGCGCGCGTAAGAGAGAGAGAAGAGAGACCATGCGTGAGACAAAGAGCCTTGGGCGACGGTCGCCGGGCTGCAGGAGCAGGTGACGCACAGGTCTAATACGCCAACATGGACGTCCAACGCACTCCACAATCGACCACACACACGCACAACATACGCGCACACACACATGCACACGCACACACACACACAAACACACAGGGCCTGGCTGCGTACGCCGCGCACGCCGAGGCGCTCGGCTCGCGCGACCCCGATGTGTTTGCCTTCATTGGCCGCTCCCTCTGGTTCCTGTCGACCGAGGAGTCGACCGACGCGGGCAACGTGCTGGCCATGGTGGGTGCGGGGTGGATGCTGGGTTCAGGGTTTCAGGGCACAGTGTTCAGGGCTTAGGGGGTCAAGAGTGGGCTGGGTGGGGAGGGAGGGAGATGTGCTGGGGGTGGGTTCGTCTTGAACGAGGACTTGACCGACGCGGGCAACGTGCTGGCCATGGTGCGAGCGGGGCGGGTTCTGGGGTTCAGGGTTGGAGGTTTGAGGGTTTAGGGGCGGGGAGGGAGCCGTGCTGGGGTTGGGCTCCTGGCCAAACTGAGCTGTTTGCCTGGTTCCTGGGTCGCTTTTCCTGGGTCCTGTTGAGCGAGGAGTTGACCAACGCGGGCCAGCTGCTGGGCATGGTGAGAGACGCGCTCGGGATGGTGCCAGTCGTGGCTACATAATCGGCGGCCTCGCGCATTGCGTTGTCACGTTCAACAACACATTCACCGACACGTTCACGCCGCATTCAAACACGAGCACACAACCAACCAACCAGGCGTCGCATGAGGCCGTCCGCATGCACCGGCAACGCATGCATGTACACCTGGCAAAACACACGCACACACGCGCACACACACACACACGCACGCTCACGCTCACTCACGCACACACACAGGCGATGGAGGTCGGCGTGTGCAACAAGCGCGTGCTTCAGATGCTCTCGGAGGCGCACTCTGACATGTGAGTGACGCAGGCAACGCCTTGCCGACTCGAAAGAATTAGTTAGGGTTGAGGAGGGTCTCCTAGGCTTTAAGCTTTAGGGCGATGGGCTTTAGGGATATGGAGGACGGCGCGTGCAACACGCGCGCGCTTCAGATGCTCCCCGAGGCGCACTCTGACATGTGAGTGGCGCAGCCGACACCTCGCCGACTTGCAAGGGCTATTAAGGGTTAGGCTTTAGGCTTTAGGGCCACAGGCTTTGGGTTTTAGTAGGGATATGGCGGTCGGCGCGTGCAACACGCGTGCGCTTCATATGCTCCCCGAGGCGCACTCTGACATGTGAGTGGCGCTGCCGACACCTCGCCGACTTGCAAGGGCCATTTAGGATTTAGGAGGGTCTCCTAGCTAGGCTTTAGGGTTTAGGGCCACGGGCTTTAGGGACATGGAGGACGGCGCGTGCAACACGCGCGCGCGCCAGATGCTCTCCAAGGCGCACTCTGGCGCAGCCGACACCTCGCCGACTTGCAAGGGCTGTTAAGGGTTCAGGCTTTGGGCTTTTAAGGCTTTGGGCTTTGGGGCCACGGGTTTTGGGCTTTGGTAGGGATACGGCGGTCGGCGTGTGCAACAAGCGCGTGCTTCAGATGCTCTCCGAGGCGCACTCTGACATGTGAGTGGCGCAGGCGACACCTCGCCGACTTGCAAGGGCCGTTACGGATTTAGGAGGGTCTAGGCTTTAGGGCCACGGGCTTTAGGCTTTAGGATGTGATTCTCAGCTATGATTATCTGCTAGACTCTGCTATGACTATGACCCTGCTGTGATTCTCTGCTGTGACTCTTCAGTGACTCTGCTGTGACTCTCTGCTGTGATTCTCTGCTGTGATTCCCTGCAATGACTCTCTGCCGTGACTCTCTGCTGTGACTCTCTGCTGTGATTCTCTGCTGTGACTCTCTGCTAGACTCTGTTAGACTCTGCTGTGACTATGACTCTGCTGCGACTTTGCTGTGACTCTCTGCTGTGACTTTCTGCCACAACTCTCTGCGACTATCTGCTATGACTCTGCTATGACTATGACGCTGCTAGGACTCTGCTATGACTCTCTGTTAAACTGAAATGCCTCTGCTGTGACTCTGCTGTGACTCTTTGCAGGTGTGGCGCCCCCGTGCCGACCGAAGTCTCCCTCAGTGCCCGTCGGGGGCACTGCTGCTGCTGACACTGCATCTACTACTGCTCTCACACTGTCGCCAAAACTGCTTCGCCTTCTTCTTCTTCATCTGCTGATAATTCTCCGCTTCGACCCTCTTCAGGTTTGGCGCGCCCGTGCCGACCGAGGTCTTCCTCGTGCCCGTTGAGGGAACTGCTGCTGCTGCTGGCACTGCTGCTTGCCGCTGACACTGCATCCACTGCTGCTGCTCTAACACTGCTTCTCCTTCTTTTTCTTCCCCTTCTTCATCTGCTGATGTTTCTCTGCTTTGACCCTCCGCAGGTTTGGCGCCCCCGTGCCGACCAAGGTCTCCCTCGTGCCCGTCGACAGCACTGCTGCTGTTTCAAATTACACTTCCGTTGCTGCTGCTGCTGCAGCTGCTGCTGACATGCGTCCCGCTCACACTCATCTGCTCTGCTGTGACCCTGGTCAGGTTTGGCGCCCCCGTGCCGACCGAGGTTTCCCTCGTGCCCGTCGAGGGAAAGTGCTGCTTCAAATTACACTTCTGTTGCTGTTGCTGCTGCTGCTGCTGCTGCTGCTGCTGCTGCTGACATGCGTCCGCTGACACTCATCTGCTGTGACCCTCGTCAGGTTTGGCGCCCCGTGCCGACCGAGGTTTCCCTCGTGCCCGTCGAGGGAAAGTGCTGCTTCAAATTACACTTCTGTTGCGGTTGCTGCTGCTGCTGCTGCTGACATGCGTCCGCTGACACTCATCTGCTGTGACCCTCGTCAAGTTTGGCGCCCCCGTGCCGACCGAGGTCTCCCTCGTGCCCGTCGAAGGCACTGCTGCTGCTGACACTGCATCCACTGCTGCTGCTGCTGCTCTAACACTGCTTCGCCTTCTTCTTCTTCTTCCCCTTCTTCATCTACTGATATTTCTCTGCTGTGACCCTCGTCAGGTTTGGCGCCCCCGTGCCGACCGAGGTCTCCCTGGTGCCCGTCGAGGGAAAGTGCATCCTCGTGACCGGCCACGACATGCACGACATTCACCAGCTGTGAGTTTGCGTGCGTGTGCGCATGCGTGTGTGTGTGTGCGGGTGTGTGCGGTTTATACCATAAGCCGTAACCCAGGCTGCCCGTGCGATGGGAACTGGTACGAATCTCTCTTGTGTGGCTTACAGTTAACACAGTTTGCAGTCCGCACTTACATTGTACAGGTTTAGGGTTTAGGGTTTGGCGTTCAGGTTTCAGAGTTTATTAAGTAGTTTATATTGTACGGCTTCAGTGTACAGGTGTAGGTCTAAGGGCGTAGGGTTCAGGGTTCAGGGTTTAGCTTGCAGTTTACAGTGTACAGGTCACAGGTTACAGGTTATTATACACGTTTTGCAGTTTACAGCACGCACCCTCGGGGGGCTTAATTCAGGACTGTAAAGCCAACCACACACACACACACACACACACACACACACACACACGCGCGCGCGCGCGCTCATGCACACCGCAGCCGCATGCAGACCGAGGGCAAACGCATTAACATGTACACGCACCCACCCACCCACCCTCACACACACACGCGCAGCCTCATCCAGACCGAGGGCAAGGGCATCAACGTGTACACGCACGGCGAGATGATGCCGGCACACGGGTACCCCGAGCTCAAGAAGTTTAAGCACCTCAAGGTAACAGTACAACGTGACTGTAACAGCGACAGTGACAGTGTCAGTGGCAGTAATTGTGACTTTGACTGGCCTGGTTCGGCTTGTCACATCATTTTCAAAAAGTTCTCCAGAGCTCAAGAAGGTCAAGCACGTCAAGGTAACTGTGGCAGAGGCAGTGGTTTTGGCAGTGGCATTGGCAATGCTATTGGCGAGTTAGGCGAAACTAGTGGCACTCTTTCTGATTGGAAGACTTTTTCGGACACGGCGTTTGAGCGTGCTCAGGATAGGGTCGGGTGGAGAGCCGTGGTGTACGGTCCGGCTGCCCCTCAGGCACACAGTAGCTCTCCTTTTTGCTCTGGGACTACATGTTGGCAGGCAGCCGGCTGGTGGCTACCGCCCCTCACAAGTAATTGTTAGGGCCAGAACTGGACTTGGGTCTAGGCAGTGGTACTAGGACTAGAGGTAGTCTTTGCTGGAAAGCCAATGTAACTGTAACTGTATTGGCAAGTGGGAGTGACAGTGGCAGCGGCAGCGGCAGCAACAGAGCTCAAGAAGTTCAAGCACCTCAAGGCAGTCCGCCAAGTCTCTGCCCGCCCAGTGCACATGCCCCCCCACCCACCCGGCGCACGCACACATACACCCACCCACCCACACGCACACGCGTACACGCACACACGCGTACACGCGTACACACACATACGCACATATGCACACGCACACACGCACACACACACGTACGCACACGCGCACACACACGCACACACACAGGGCAACTACGGCGGTGCGTGGTACCTGCAGAAGAAGGTGCGGACGAGCCAGACAGAGCCAGTAAGAGAGCCAGAGAGAGAGAGAAGCAGAGAGAGGCAGAGAGAGGCTGACGCAGAGACGAGAGAGACAGAGAGAGACAGAGAGAACCAGAGAGAACCAGAGAGAGGGAGACAGAGAGACACAGAGACAGGGAGAGTGCCAGAGAGTGACAGAGACAGAGAGAGACAGAGGGACAGGGAGAGACAGAGAGAGACAGAGAGAGATGGCCACAGGGATAGCCAGAGAGAGCCGGAGAGAGAGCCAGAGAGAGCCAGAGAAGCAAGCGCGTGGTACCAACAGAAGAAGGCGCGGCTGTACAGGTTTTGCACGAACGCGCCCGGAGGACCCTTGGCATGAGTTTAGGCCTAGGCCCTAGACCCGATGCCTCCATGTACGCTTATCAAGCAGCCTAGGAATGTGCTTCCTGGTAATGCCCTCGTGTTTTCAGGGGAGGGGGAGTTGAGGGAGTTACAGGCCTCCAAACCTATACTATTAATTTCTTACCCCCGCCCCTCGAAGCCTTCTCACACGACTGTAACATCTACCACCCCACCCGCACGACTTTTTGGAAGCCTCCTAGAAGCCTTGTTACACGACTGTAGTAACATCCATCGCCACCATCCACCCCACCCGCAGGACTTCTCGTACTTCCCTGGAGCCATCCTCGCGACGACGGTGAGCCATCCACCGTGTGTGTATGTGCCTCTGTGTGCGCGTGCGTGTGTGTGTGTGTGTGTGTGTGTGTGTGCGCGCACGCGTGTGTGGGGGTGTGGGGGTGGGTGTGCACACGTGTGCGCATGTTTGTGTGCGTGTGATGGAGCCACTCGCCTTCTTGCTGGCCTTCGGTGGGTCACCTGCCTTCAAACGGAGTCCCTTCAATTGACGACCAGGAACAGGCTCTCAAGGTCGGCCGTTCGCAGTTATCTGTGACGCCATCTGTGTCTGTGTGTGTGTGTCACCCCCCCCCCCCTTCTGGCACCTGCACCTGCTGGCACCCTGTGTGCACACGCCCCTGCAAGGGCGTGTGCTGTCATGACCCATGCACACCGCACCACCCCGTTTGTCCCTCGCGCCTGCATACATCCTCGCCTGCATGCATCCAACGCCTCATCCCTTGAAATCTGCGTGCACCGCGCCACAGAACTGCGCCATCGAGCCGCGGACCAATGACCACAAGAACACACACGCACACGTGTGCACACGCACGCACACACACGTGCACACACACACACACACGCACACGCACACGCAGAACTGCGTCATTGAGCCACTGAGCAACTACCGCAAGAACATGTTCACTACGGGCAGCACGGGCCTGTCCAACGTCGCGCACGTGGAGAAGGTGGGGGTCTTGGGTGAAGGGTGTGTCGGCAGGAATGTGCGCTCTCCTTCTTCGCGCTTTGACGCGATGCAACCCAACGCACCCGCACGCACTCGCAGGGATTCACCCCGATCATCACGCACGCGCTCGCCCTCCCCGGGTTTGACACGCAATGACCCCTTCCCACCCACCACCACCACCATCAAAGCCACACACACATGCACACACACAAACTAACACACATACACACATACACATACACATACACACATCCCCCCCGGCACACGCACGCACGCGCAGGACTTCCACCCGATCATCACGCGCGCGCTCGCCCTCCCCGGGTTTGGCGCGCGCGGGATCGAGCGCGCTGCCGCCGCCACTGCGCGCGCGTGACTGCTGCAAGAACCCTATACCACAAACCCCTACAACCCCGAAGCTCTGAAACCCAAAAAACCGACACCCAAAACCCTGAAACCCAAAGCCTATAGGAAAGCCTGTAACCTTTCAACCCCAAAGGCCGAAAACCCTGAAGCCCTGGAACCCCAAACCCCAACCCGCAGGACTTCCACCGGATCATCACGCGCGCGCTCGCCCTCCCCGGGTTTGACGCGCGCGGGGTCGCGCGCGCCGCCGCCGTTGCGCGCGTGGGCCGCAAGAACCCCAAACCATCAACCCTACAGCCCCTAAGCCCTGAATCACACAAGCCCTTCAACGCAAAACCCCTACCCCACAGGACTTCACCCCGATTATCACGCGCGCGCTCGCCCTCCCCGGATTCGACGCGCGCGGAATAGAGCGCGCCGAAGCCGACCGCAAGGGCCACAAGACGAGCGTGACTGTCGGGTTTGGTCACCAGGCTGTGCTGAGCGCAGCGGGCAAGGTGGTGGACGCCGTCAAGACTGGGAAGGTGTGTGTGGGGAGGTGTGGGGGAGGTGTGGAATGTTTTTGTGTGGCGCCTTAGGACGGGCGTGACTGTCGGGTTTTGTCACCAGGCTGTGCTGGGGTTGGCGGGCGCGGTGGTGGACGCCGTCAAGACTGAGAGGGTGTGTGGGGGGAGGTGTGGGGGAGAGTTTGAGGTGGATTGCTTTTGTGTGGCGCTTGGTTTGGGGCATCCGGCTGTTGTAGGCGCGGCGAGCGCAGTGGTGGACGCTGTCAAGACTGGGAAGGTGTGTGTGGGGGGAAGGTGGGGGGGAAGGTGTGGAATACACGTACGTGTCTGGAGGACCCGGGGCGTGAGTTAAGGCCAGACTACACGCCTAGGGGGGCTCTACTAGAAGAGCCTGCAAGGCCATGTAGCGTGGCGGTGTGATTTTTTGAGTTCCTCAACTCTAAAAATTCCAATCGAATTGGCGACGAACACGCCTCCTTACCCTCGTCCCCCCTTGACCCCCAGCCCTCCCACATTTTGTTGACGGCAGAGACGGCCCAAGCTCGCATAGCTCACCAAGCACAGACAATACCCCCACCCACCCACACCCACCCACCCACACACACCCACACACAGGAACAGCTCTCCCACATCTTCCTGGTCGGCGGCTGCGACGGCCATGAGCCGCAGCGCAACTATTACTCCCAAGCTCGGCTGACCACTCCCCACCCGCCTGACCCTCCCCCCTCGTCACACACACGCACACACACACACACACAGCTGTCCCACATCTTCCTGGTCGGCGGCTGCGACAGCCACGAGCCCCAGCGCGACTACTACTCCAAGCTCGGCTGGCCACTCTCCACCCGCCTGACCCTCCCCCCTCATCACACACACACACACACACACGCACACACACACACACACACACACACACACAAACACAGCTGTCCCACATCTTCCTGGTCGGCGGCTGCGACGGCCACGAGCCCCAGCGCGACTACTACTCCAAGCTCGGCGAGCAGCTGCCCAAGGACACGATGCTGCTGACGCTCGGATGCGGAAAGTTCCGAATCTACGACCAGGTTGGTGGTTGGTAGTTGGCACCGGCCTGTCGCGCCTGCCCCCCCCTTTTCCCCCAACACGCACACACACACACACACACACTCACACACTCACGTACACACACACATACACACGCACACACACACACACACGCAGGAGTTTGGCACGCTTGGCGACACCGGCCTGCCGCGCCTGCCCCCCCCCCCCCCTCCACACACACACATGCACACACGCACACACATGCATACATACACACACACACGCACGCAGGAGTTTGGCACGCTTGGCGACACCGGCCTGCCGCGCCTGATGGACATGGGTCAGGTGAGCCTCGCTGGAGTGCAGCTGTGTGTGTGTGTGTGCAGCTGGGTGAAGCTCTGTGTGTGTGCAGCTGTGCGTGTGTGTACGTGTGTGCAGATGGGTGAATCTCTGTGTGTGTGCAGCTGTGCGTGTGTGCAGCTGGGTGAATCTCTGTGTGTGCAGCTGTGCGTGTGTGTGCGTGTGTGCAGCTGGGTGAAGCTCTGTGTGTGTGCAGCTGTGCGCGTGTGTGTGTGTGTGCAGCTGGGTGAAGCTCTGTGTGTGTGCAGCTGTGCGTGTGTGTGCGTGCGTGCAGCTGGGTGAATCTCTATGTATGTGCAGCTGTGCGTGTGTGTGCAGCTGGGTGAAGCTCTGTGTGTGTGCAGCTGTGCGTGTGTGTGTGTGTGTGCAGCTGTGTGCAGCTGTCCCTGCTCTGTGTCGCTGTGTGTGAGAAGCATTGTGTGTGCAGCTGTGGATGTGCAGCTGCTGGCTGCAGGGGGGAGAGGTTGCACAAGTTTTAATGCAAGCCCCAGCCCGGCCCGGTCGCTCGCCTGCTCTCTCTCTCTCTCTCACACACACACACACACATCTCCCCCCCACACACACGCCCACACACCCACTAAAACGCCATTTAAGGCGCCCGGCGGACTGTAACATCGACCACCCACACACCCACACCCCGCACACGCACACGCATGCACACACACACACACACACACACCGCAGTGCAACGACGCGTACAGCGCGCTCGTCGTGGCGACCGAGCTCGCAAAGGTGTGTGTGTGTGTGCGTGAGGGGGGGGCAGGGGGGGTGTGCGTGCAAATGCATGCTTTTATGTGTGTGTGCGTGTGTGCGCACGTGTGCGTGTGTGTGTGTATATGTGTGTGCGTGTGTGTGTGTTTTGCTGATAGGCCGGTGCAATGTCGTGTATGTGCCTCAATGTAGCGCGATCATCGTGTCGACCGAGCTCGCAGAGGTGGGTGGGCCGCTAGGGAGGGAAAGAGTGTGTGCTCTTTGTGTGTGGGGGGGTTGGGGAGAGGGAACGAGGGGGGTGGAGGGGAGGAAGGGCGAGGGCGTGAGGGAGGGAGGGAGAGAGCAGTAGTGGCGCCGATCCCGCGAGCGCGTGTAGCTTCTTGAGCCGCTCCACCTGCAGGGTAGAAGGAGAGACAGAGGGCGAGGGGGAGGTAAGGGGGGGAGGGTGTACTCTTGTGTGCTGGAGGGAGGGAGGGTGCGTGTGCGTACGTGTGCTCTCTTGTGGTATCTCTCTCTGAGTTTGAGCAAGCGGGCATGCCGCCCGACCCCTCCCAACACCGTGCCCCCGCGCTCCCCCCCTTCCATACACACACCTCTCTCCCATATACCCCCACCCACCAACCCACGCACACATCCACCCCGCACACGCGCCTTCGAGGCCAGCACCAACTTGCTGCCGCTATCCAAGCCCACGCCACGCTCCCCCAAACACGCACACACACAGACACATGAGTGCGCACACACACGCACGTGCACATACACACGCACACACACGCACATACCTCCACAAAGGGCGCGGCACGGTATACGTATACGGTATCTACCGTATGTATACCGTGACGGTATAAATACCGTATACCGTATACCGTAAACTCCATCAGCCTGTACCGATAATTAAGTCCCGGAGGCCTTTGGTACTCTTGAGCCGTTATTTGTATAATTAATGAGTTTCGTGGTCCGGTACAGTGGGTAATGAGTATATATGTCCAGTGGACCCAAGTTCGACTCCAGTAGACGACATTTTGTTTGACTTTTGCTGCACAACTGGTTGCTGGGCGCAGCCAGTTGTGCATGGATGGGGGATGGCCTTGAACGCATGCACGTGGTGTCGGTACTTTGACAACATTCATTTAAAACCCATCGGTACAATCAAAAAAAAATCCCCGCTGCGCTCGGTACTCTCTCCAGAATCATTTAAAGAGTATTTTTTGAGGCCATCAGTACAGGCTACTGGAGTTGACGGTACGGCGGGATGTGAACCGTATACAGCAATGTTTTGGAAGGCAAATAAAAGGCGTAAAGGCTTCCACTCCCTTGAAACTGCATGAGTTCGATGATTCGACTTGCACTGGACAGCTAATGACAAGGGCTATCCAGAACAACACTTGGGTGCAGCATAGGGTGGAGGGAAGAATCTGGTGGTTGCATGGAGCGCAGGGACGCTCCGGCTGCCATGCAGTGAGAAAAACTTAGTTTTGTGTTTCCTCGACACCAAACATAGCAAAGTATGCTTGTTAGAGTGGATTTGTGATGCCCATCATGTCAGGCATCCGAATCCACCGATCCCGTCTCAATCGGATCAAGGAATCAAGGGTATACGCGTATACCCTTTCAAACGTTATACGGTATTATACGGTATACGGTATACTGCCGCGCCCTACCTACACACGCACGCACATGCACCGGCCTTTGATACCCCCCCACCCCACCCCCCCACACACAGGCCTTCGATACCGACATCAACTTGCTGCCAATGTCCATGCCCCCCCCCACACACACACACACACACAAAAAAAAAAAAAAAAAAAAAAAACACAGGCCTTCGATACCGACATCAACTCGCTGCCGCTGTCCATGCCCCCCCCCACACACACAAACACAGAACACACACACACACACACACACACACACAGGCCTTCGATACCGACATCAACTCGCTGCCGCTGTCCATGCCCCCCCCCACACACACAAACACAAAACACGCACACACACGCACACACACACACAGGCCTTCGATACCGACATCAACTCGCTGCCGCTGTCCATGCGCCCCCCCCCCCCACACAAAACACGCACACACAACACACACACACACAAACACAGAACACACACACACACAGGCCTTCGATACCGACATCAACTCGCTGCCGCTGTCCATGCGCCCCCCCCCCCCACACAAAACACGCACACACACACACACACACACACACACACACACAGGCCTTCGATACCGACATCAACTCGCTGCCGCTGTCCATGCCCCCCCCCCCCACACACACACGCACCCAAACACGTACACACACACACGCACACACACATACCCCCATCCCACCCCCACCTCACCCCACACACAGGCCTTTGATACCGACATCAACTCGCTGCCGCTGTCCATGGACATCTCGTGGTTTGAGCAGAAGGTGGGGAGGGGGAAGGCAGGAAGATAGGAAGAGGGCAGGTGTGAAATCCGGCAGGCAGAAGCAAGGAAGCAGAGCATTAGGAATTCCCCCCCCCCCCTCCCCCGACGAAGCCCCAGCTGGGCAGTATCCAGCAGTAGGAAGTGCTTCCCTTTGACGGGGAGGATACGGGTCTCCCTCACTCATACTGCTCGCTAAACCCCAACCCTAAACCCTAACCCTAAAACCTTAATCCTTAACAAGAAACCTAAAAACATGCACCCTTAATCCGAGCCCTAAACCCGAGCCCTAAACCCGAGCCCTAAACCCGAACCATAAACCCCAACAACCTCAACCCTCGCTGTATCCTATGCATGTATGCAGTCGATCGCGTTGTGGCTCACGCTGCTGTCTTAACCCTTAACGCTCGCTAAACCCCAAACCCTAAACCCTTGCTAAACCCATAGGCCAGTCACGCGTGACCTTACCCTAAACTCTCACTGCTCGCTAAATCCCAACCCTAAACCCTGAACCCTAACCCTGAACCCCCACCCTGAACCCTGACCCTGAACCCATAGGCGGTCGCGGTACTGCTCACGATGCTGTCGATGGGCGTCAAGAACATCCGGCTGGGGCCGGCGCTCCCCGCGTTCCTGACGGCCGAAGCTGTGCAGGTGCGGGGGGGGGGCGTGTGTGTGGGGGTGTGGGGGGTGCATGTGTGATTGTGTGTGCGTATGTGTGCATGTGTGTGTGCTTTTGTGTGTATGTGTGTGTGTGTGTGCGTGTGTGTGGCCGGCGCTCCCCGCGCTCCTCGCCGCAGACGCTGTGCAGGTGCGTGTGTGGGGGGAGGGGGGGGCGTGTTTGCGTGCGCGTGTGCATGTGTGTGCGTGTGCGTGGCTGGTGCTGCCAGCGTTCCTGACGGCCAACGATGTGCAGGTGTGTGTGTGTGTCGCGCGCGCGTGTGTGTGTGTGTGAGTGAGTGCAGGCGGGCGGGCGGGCGTGTGAGTGCAAGCGGGCATGTGTGTGTGTGTGCATGTGTTTGTGCATGTGTGCATGTGTTTGTGCATGTGTGCATGTGTGTGGGGGGGGGGTCACCTCGCTGTCCTCCCTCACCCCCTCACCCGCTCACGCTGTGTGTGCGCCCCCGTCCCCACACACGCACGCAGATGCTCATCAACACGTTCTCAAGCCCTTAATTAAGGGTTTAGACACCCTAAACCCCAAACCCGTGACCCCGCACTTGGGTGCTCGTCAAAGCCGGCCGACACGACCAACCCGGACCAGGACACACACACACACACGCGCTAGCACACGCACACACACACACATGCACCCCACACACACACGCACACACACGTCCACACGCACGCACACACTCAGGTGCTCGTCGACAAGTATGACCTCAAGCCGGCCGACGTGGCCAACCCGGGCACGGACCTGCAGAAGATGATGCAGCGCCTGTGAGCGGCCAGGCACACAAGACAAGGTCTCATGCGCGCAGCCATGCGAGCACAGCCTCACATGCATGACGGCGGAGTGCCGCTTGTACTGGGGGCGTCATGCAGAAGATGATGCAGCGCATGTGAGCGCCCAGGCACACAGACAAGGCAGCCTCGTGCGCGCAGCCATGCGAGCACAGCCTCGCATGCATGACGGCGGAGAGCCGCTTGTGCCGGGGCGTCCTGCAGAAGACGATGCAGCGCCCTGTGAGCGGCAGGGCACACACACACGTACATAAAAGGCAGCCCCATATGCACAGCCTCGCACGCATGACGGCGGAGAGCCGCTCGTACGTGGCGTGGGGCACCCTACGGAAGACGATGAAGAACACAGTGAGCCGGACAGCCTCTGTGCGGCATAGCCCCATCCTGGTGGCTTTCTGCGTCAGCGCTCCCTACTTACTGCCTACCTACTGCTCAGCTGAAGTTACAGCCGCGTGCGACCACCGACCACAGATCAATCTGATGATGTCGTGGCCGGGGGCACAGCCCCATCCATCATGCATGCATCACTAGAACACAGAGTGGGGCCGCCCTTGGTGTGGCGGCCCCACCGAGCGTGCGATGAGACGCCTGTTTTTTTTCAAGTTAGGTCGTCCTGCAGCCATTTTTCCTCACCCCACAAAGCTGATGATGTTTACCATCTATGTTTATCAGTGGCTACCCAGGTACCAACCGCACTGCCCGGGGCGTCTGGTCCCCTGGGAGGCGCCCCAAATCGCAACATACCTTACCAGCCTGCGTGGCGCCGTTGTGTCGATGCTACAAACAAAAGCTGCTGCGGATCCGTTGCCTCTGGAATGGCAGCAACGCGCGCAAGTGTAAACACAAAGGGTCTGGCCATGGGGCAACAGTCGAGCGCTCCTGATTTCTGTGGAGAGCGCACGGGGTGGCTGTAGCTTGAGAGGACGTTGAGTGTTGGTGGTGCTGGGTGCTGGCGGTGCGGCAGCAGCAGAGAGGACAGAGGGGGTCAAGCAGCAAGAGCACGCGACGGCAGCGGCACAGGAGGGGGCGGGGGGCATGCCGCTGCAGCGGGTGCAAATGGAGAGGATGCGGCCGAGGGTGGCGCACCGGAGGAGCTGCACCAGCATCCTGCTGGGAATGGGACTTGACCACTGGCGCACGGATGCTGCCATAGCCTTCTGGTGGTCCCAGTGGGGCTGCTGCGCTAGCTTGCCCCAGTAGATCATGAACCGTGGTGGAAGATTGCATGGGTCATTCACGGGCGGCATGTGCCACCACCCGCCCCCGCATCCTGGCGCGTGCCAAGGTGGCGGAGCGTCAGTGCGTTCCCGCCGGGAAGTTGAGCGTCTTTCCATGCTCTGAGCGGTGTTTCCTGAAGCGCCGTTAGCAAGCTCTAGGGTGGTTGGTGGCGCACATCCCCAGTGCGGAACTCGTAATGCAACCTTGGCTGTGTGCGCGTGATGCAGCCCACTGGTGTGCCGGCACCACCTGTGCAGTGCAGCCGACGCACGCCCATTACGCTCGTTTGCAGGCACGTGCAGACACCACCAGGCGCCCCGAGCCCCAGGCATGCCACCTTCAGGAGCAGGCACCATGCCTGGTGCTGCATCAGAGCATGGGGTGCGTGCAGGCAGCCATGCCGGGCCTGACGCGTTCTTTTCGCGCGTCTGTTTTTTCCTTCCCCCCTCCCAGGCTGCAGCTTCCACACTCTCACTCTACCAACCTCCCCCTCCACCCCATTACCTTCCCGTTGCCATGCGTGCCCACATTGATGACACCACGTATCTCCACACGAGCCCATCACAGCTGAGGGGGCTCCGACTGAGCCGATACACACAGTGGATCCACTCGCTTGCATGCATGCGGCGTGGACGCGTGTCCGCGTCCCTCGAGACCGACTGGCGACCTATACCACCGCGCATGATGGTGGTGGCGCGGCGTTGCAATTGGCGCTGCTGCATGGATGCATTGGCTCGGTGCTTGCATGTGTGCATGGCCATGGGGGGGAGCTGACCGTGCGCTGCAGGAGCTGCCGGCCGTGCTCTGCCCCATGCTGGTGCTGTACGCCATACTCACAGTTATAAGCAGGCTGTGAAATGGTGAATGGAGCAGGTGAGGTGTTGGAGCGTAAGTGTGGGGCATTTCTGGACATTATTTCTCCCCACTTCGCTCCCAAATCTCCTCAGTTCGCTCTCAAATTGAGAGAACAAAAATCCAGACGTTGCACACACACGCGCTGCACCACCTGGACCCTGCTGGGACAGCACAGAGAGCTGCCTCACTCGTTGCGTTGTCGCCCTTCGGATGCGGCCTGGCCATCACCGGGGCCCGCTCCTACACGCAGGAAGCTGTTGGCAGGACCTACGAGACTTCACAGAGGTGAGTGGCACGCGCGCAGCAGGTCAGGCGGAGTGGTTACAGGAGGCATTCGGCATTTACATGTCGACATGGAGAGCCGCGGACGCAGGGATCTCCCTGACCGGCCTTAGGACGATGGACGTGGGGTTAAGGGCCTACATTAACCGTGTAAGGGAGGCTGGCAAGGCGCGATGTGGCCGTGAGAGTCGGGCCCGCCTATGCCGACGGTACGCGCCAAAGAAGGAAGCGAGCGGCCCTTGCGACAGCGCAGCCAGCGGGAGGGAGAGGAGGGAGAGGCGCAAGTGCCAGCCAGTGGCTAGTGGCGTGGCAGGCAGGGAGAGCACCCCCACTCAGTCACCCCTCAGCACCTTCCCCTCAGTCACCCTTGGGGGACGCATGCGCACGCACACGCCGCGCGCACCGACCCCCCGCTCGCACCTGCCCCCCCTCCTCCCCCACCTGCCCCCCCTCCCCAGTTCTGCAGACATGAGCACCGGGAGGCTCAAGATGCGCACACGCGCAGGGCTGCGGTGGCTGAAGAGGGTGCTGCACTGCGGCACGCAGCACCTGCCGCGCGAGGACGACACGCACGATCCCGCCGCGTTTGGGCGCGACAGCCGCACGGCCACGCCGCAGGGAGCGCTGCAGCACATAGAGGATGAAGTCGCGGCAGCAGAGCGGGGCGAGGCTGCGGAGTTAGCAGCCGCTGCGGCAGAGGCGCAGCGCCTGGCTGGCGAGCTCCAGGCGCTCGAGCGCCTGGAGCGCCAGACTGCCGAGCGTGCCGAGCGCCAGGCTGACGAGCGCCTGGAGGCTGAGCGCCAGGCAGCTGCGTCTGCTGTGGCGGAGGTGGAGTGCCAGGCAGCTGTGTCTGCTGCAGCAGAGGCACAGCGCCTGGTTGTCAAGCGCCTGGAGCGCCAGACTGCCGAGCGTGCTGAGCGCCAGGCTGCCAAGCGCGTGGAGGCTGAGCGCCAGGCAGCTGCGTCTGCTGTGGCGGAGGTGGAGCGCCAGGTAGCTGTGTCTGCTGCAGCAGAGGCACAGCGCCTGGTGGTCAAGCGCCTGGAGCGCCAGACTGCCAAGCGTGCCGAGTGCGTGGAGGCGGAGCGCCAGGCAGCTGCGTCCGCTGTGGCAGAGGCAGAGCGCCAGGCAGCCGCTTCTGCTGCGGCAGAGCTCAAGTCACAGCGCCAGGCTGCCGAGAGCATGGAGGCTGAGCGCCTGGCTGCTGCCGAGCACCTGGCTGCTGCCGAGCGCCTGGCAGCTGCGTCTGCTGTGGCAGAGGCACAGCACCTGGCTGTCGAGAGCCTGGA
Organism: Chlamydomonas sp. UWO 241; assembly: GCA_016618255.1. Lineage (NCBI taxonomy): Eukaryota > Viridiplantae > Chlorophyta > Chlorophyceae > Chlamydomonadales > Chlamydomonadaceae > Chlamydomonas > Chlamydomonas priscui. Next base: position 50,569 of record VFSX01000338.1, on the reverse strand, counting down.
GCGCCAGGCTGCTGAGCGCGTGGAGGCTGAGCGCCTGGCAGCTGCGTCCGCTGTGGCAGAGGCGCAGCGCCAGGCAGCCGCTTCTGCTGCGGCAGAGCTCGAGTCACAGCGCCTGGCTGCCGAGCGCATGGAGGCTGAGCGCCTGGCTGCTGCCGAGCACCTGGCTGCTGCAGTCGAGCTGATGGCTGAGCGGGCCGCCGCTGAGGCAGCCGCCAAGCTCCTAGCATCCGTGTGCCTCCCCTCGTCCCTGAGCTCACCACAGCCGGACGAGCAGCCTGACGCCGGGGTTCAGACCAAGCACCAGCAGGCCGAGCACCTCTCCTCGTCGCTGAGCGGCTCCTCACGGCACTCGCCCACGGCACACGCCTCGCTTGTCAGCTACGAGCGGTCGTTCGATGGCAGCGGCTCACCAACGGCGTCTGCTGCACCTGCCACAGCTGACAGAGACAACGACGGCGCCGACACTGCCCCCGAGAGGGCGCAGAGCCGTTTACACCGCGCCCTGCAGGAGTCTGGGCTGCCCTTCATCCCAGACGCCAGCCTGCGAGGCTCTGGTGTGCTTGGCCAGGGGGGGCAGGGCATGGCGATCGGGTGCAGCATGCAGCAGCAGGACAGCACCGAGCTGCCCCTGTTTTTCAAGTGCGGGTGGTTCTCGAACTGTCCCGAGGACGAGAACATGGAGCGCACGAGGGACCTGCTGTGCGAGGCGCTCATGATGCGTGATGTCGAGTGCCGCGGCGTGCTGCCCGGCGTGCCCCGCACCGTGCTGCGTGCACTGGGCTTCGTCGAGAGCAACTATCCCGGCACAGGGTACCCCGTCGTGTGGGTGGACAAGGAGGGCCGCCAGCAGATCCGCAGTTTGCTCGGCTTCCTCACAGAGCGCATGTCGTGCAACATGAGCGTGCTACTCACGGAGAGGTGTGTGGGCTGTGTTGGCTGGTTTCTGTTTCTTGTGTGCTGTGTGCTGTGTGCTGTGTCCTGGGTGTCCTGGGTGCTGGGTGCTGGGTGATGCTTGCTGTTTGTTGGGTGCTGGGTGCTGGGTGCACGTGCAAGAGAGGGGCCCACTGCCTCCGCACCTTGTGTGCAGACAGCTGCTGCTGCTGCTGCTGCTGCTGCTGCGGCTGCTGCTGCCACTGCTGACACGCCCGCCCGCACCCGCCCTGCCGCACCGCACTGCGCCCAGGCCCTCGAGCTTCCCCGCGCCCGAGATGCTGCCGCTGATGCGCGACTACGCGGCAGGCATCACCAGCATGCACGCCATCGGAATCGCGCACAACGACGGGAAGCTCCAGAACCTGCTCGTCGAGCTTGACGCGAGCGGCAGGCCGGTCGGCCTCAAGGTGGGCCCGCAACCGTTCATACCTGACGATGGGTGTCGGTCAGTCGGTCGGTCGGTCGGTCGGTCGGTCGGTCGGTCAGTCAGACAGACAGACAGACAGTCAGTCAGACAGTCAGTCAGTCAGTCAGACAGATGGACAGACAGTCAGACAGTCAGGGATGTCACAGTTAGGCAGGGACACCTCACTAAAGGCTATCAGACAGTGCTCAGCGCGCAGTATCCAGCACCTTACTGGGATGGCTGGCTAGGTTTCCAGCACCTTACTGGGATGGCTGGCTCCTACTGGTGATAGGGCCCCCCCACTATGTATGGGCATGGCATACCGCCCCCGCGCACCGAAGTGCCAACCTAGGCCATGCGCCAGGGCTGGGCTCGCCCGTGATCCCACTCGACAGCTGCACGTTGGAGTGTGCCGACCACAGGACTATCCCTGGCAGGTAAGGTGGTATGGCAATGTAGGTGCCATGTGTTGGGCAACAACGGCCGCCAACATTTTGATGTCCCCTTTGAATCCTTCCTTGGGAGGGAGGCTTGTGGTGCGTTTGCTGCTCCCCTGTGCCAGTGCCTGCCTATAGGTCTGGCTTGGAGGCATGCGCACCTGACCCCGTTGCTCATTTCCATCACTGCCCTGCGGAATCACTGCACTTTTCAGGTCGCCGACCTGGGAGTGGCGATGGACGTGGGCACCAAGGTCAGCAGCGTGGGCTCATGCAACTACACGTCACCCGAGATCGTGGTTGCGAGGGACTCCAGGACCAAGGTGGGGCGCGTATGATGGACCCGAGCGGCGGTGATGCACACATCTTGCCGCCCGACTTCAACCGCACTTTGTTTGTGATCATGACGAGCCCAGTCTGCTCACTGGCGAGCAGCCTTTGTGGCAACTGTGCTGGAGGGCACAGTGACCCACTCTTACGGTGGGCGCTACGGGTGAGACGCCGCCTGGGTTCCTCGACGGCGTCGTCGCCTCGATTTACAAGGCCAAGGACGCCGCCGATGCGGCAAACTACCGACCGCTCACCATGCTGGGCTCTGACTACCGCATCCTTGCCAAGGTGCTGGCTACGCGGTGGACGCCCCTGCTCGCTGCGGTTGTGGGGCCAGAGCAGACCGCCTTCCTCGCTGGCCGCCGCATCTCGGAGAACATCTGCCTGACTCAGATGCTGCCTGGCTTGTTGGCTGCCAATGCGGCCGAGGGCGTGGGGCCGACGGGCGCGGCGCTGGCGCTCCTCGATTTCCGCAAGGCGTACGACACCATCGACCGTGGCTTCCTCCTCGCCGTCATGGAGGCGGTAGGCGTCGGGGGGGCGGCGTGCTCGCTTGGACCCGCACCATCCTCACGCACACGTACGCGTCGGCCGAGGTCAATGGGTTCATCTCTGCGCCGCGCCAGTACGCGGCGGGTGTGCGCCAGGGCTGCCCCGTGGCGCCTGCCCTCTTCCTGGTCCTCGGGCACGCGCTGGCGTGTTTCCTGCGTAACTGCCCGGCGGTTGGGGTCGAGGTTGTGCCTGGCTGCAGAGTGACCTGCCCCCAGTACGCCGACGACTGCATGCCCCTCCTCCGGTCGTGTGCGCCGGCTGACGTCGCTGCACTCGTGGAGGCAATGGCGGTGTTTGGCCGAGCGACCGGCCTCGTCCTCAACCTTGGCAAGTGCGGCGTCTTGCCCCTCGGGTCAGCGGGGGCAGGCCTGCTGGCGGGCGCTCAGGTGGCTGGGCTGCGCGTGTTGGACGCGGGCGTGTCGCTGGGGGTGCCGGTCTCGGCCGGCCTGCCGCCCCCGGAGTGCGTCACTGGTGTGTGCCGCAAGAGGCTGGTGGCTGCGTACACCAAGCTCGCGCGTTTCCCCATGTCGGCATTTGGCAGGGGGCACGCGGCGGCGACCTACGGGGTCTCCCGCATCCTGTTCCGGGCGGTGCACTGTGGCATGACCCCAGAGGCGGAGAGGCTGCTCTCCCGGTGGACGGCTGCACTGGTGGACAGGAGCGTTGGGCCGGACCCGCCTGCCGAGCTGCCGCGCTGGGCCTCCTCGGTGCCAGGTGCGCCCGCTGAGCTGCTCATGGGGCGGCCGGCGCACGGTGGGTTTGGGGCGCCGGCGTGGCGGGAGATCGTGCATGGACAGTGGGCAGTCCACCTCGCGTGCCTTTTCGGGGCGTGGGCGGCTGACGCCGCCGGGCTCCTGATGCCGGCCCCAAAGGCTGGCGACGGCGGCGGGGCTGGCGGCGGCGGCGGCGGCGGCAGCGGCGGCGGGGGTGCTGGGGGTGCTGGGGGTGGCGGTGGCGGTGGCCGGCCGGCCGAGCAGCCCGCGCCCCCGGCACGACCGGCTTGGGAGCCGCTCATGGTGGAGGTGGTGCGCCGCCTGTGCCCGGAGGCCCACCCGAGCCTTTTTGTGCTCATGGCTGGCCTCGCGCCGCGGCCCGGCACTCTCCCAGGAGGCCTCATTGGTGAGTGCATGGGCCCGGCTGTGACCGCGGCGCTGATGCCTGGGCCGCTGCAGCGCATGCTAGACGGGGGCCAGGCTCTGGGGCCGGTGGCGCGCATCCCGGGGCGCGTGCTAACTGCTGAGCTGTGGGGGGCGGAGGCGCCGCTCTGGGCCAACCCCCTCCTGCAGCTGGAGCTGCCTGCCGCGCAGCGGACGGTTGACTGGAGGAAGCCCCCTGGTGAGGTGGCTGGGCACGCGCTTTTCAGTGCCGGCGATGCTACCCGCTGGCGTGAGGAGGGCATCGCGCGCATGCGCAGCGCTCTCCCTGGCATGCGCACGGTTGCGGACGTGTGTGCGCTGTGGGCGTGGCTCGCTGCTGTCGACATGGTGCGCAGCACACGCACGGTCGACCATGCCTGCCTGGTGGCGTACGCCTCCGCGGCTCCGGCGCGCGCGCCGTATGTGCTGGGGCAGCTTCGTGCGGCGCTGGCGTGCGGTGCGTACGAGGGGGGCGGTGCCTGGAGGGGGGTCCTGTGCCGCGCCCTCTTCCCAGGTGCGCCACCGCCAGTGACGTGGGGTGAGCCAGACCTGCTGTGTGTGCGGTGCACGCTCGACCCCCTCTACACCGCAGTGGCGGTCGTGCTCGCGGCGCTGCCCACTGCCTGGGTCGAGGCGGCGGCTGGTGGTGCTGCCCTCACGGTGCTCCGCCCGCTCCGCCAGTTCAGCCCCCTCCCCCAGGAGGGCGAGCGCGCTGCTGTGGTGGAGATCCTCCGCCTGGTCGGCTGGCAGCTGCCGGGTATCATCACGCCGGCTGGCTGGCGGCGTGGGCGGCCTGGCCTGCGCTCCACAGCTGCCCGACCTGCTCCCCAGCCTGCAGCTGCGGGGGGCGGCGCCACGGGTGAGCCTCGGTGGGTGGGGTTTGCGCATGGCCCGGGCGTGGTGGGGAAGCTGTCGTGCAAGCTGGCGGTGGCGCTTCAGTTGCGGGCGGTGGTGGACGAGCGGCGGGTGCGGCGGGCGGCCACAGTGGAGGCGGCTCTGGCGCTGGACCACGGGCCGCACGGGGGCCCCCGCGCGTCTGACGTGCAGGTCTGCGCGGGGCTGCGCGGCCTGGAGGCGGCGGTGCCGGCGCTGTGGCGGGTGCCGCTCCTCAATGCCCGCAAGGAGCCCATCTGGCGGCTGTGGGTGAGTGGTTTCCACAAGCAGGCTGCGCTGGGTGTGCCTGAGTGCCCGTGCGGGTGGCGGTGCCGTGAGGAGGACGGGCCGCCGGCGACGGCGTGGCGTGCGCACTGCTTCTGGGGGTGCCCGGTGGCGGAAGCGGTGGTGGTGGCGGTTGCTGCTGCCCTTCCTGCCCCTACCCGGTTGTCACATGCTGCCAGGTGTGGCTGCTACAGCCACCCCCTGGGGTGCGGCCAGGTGTGTGGGCGGTGGTGGCCGCGCTCGTGGTGGACGCAATGGAACGCGGCCGCTGCCACCTGTGGCGCATCACTCGCCCGCGTGATGGTGTGGTGCCCCCTGCTCGCTCGGTGGCGGTTGGGCGGGCGGGGGCGCTGGCGACGATTGATTTGTGGGACGCGCTGGCGTCTTTTGCTGCGGGCGGCATGGTGCCGCGAGGATGGGCGGGTGTGGTGGGCCCGACCCACCCCTTCGTTGGAGTGGTGGACTGCGGGCTCACTCTGAACAAGACATCCTAGGCCCCTGGGGGGGTCTGTGAGGGCAGGTGACGTCATACGCGTGCGCTGGCGGGTGTGTTGTGGTCGCTGAGTTGAGTGTTGCGGCGGGTGTGCTACCAGCCCAGCTGCCACTGGTTTGGGGGAGAGCTTTCTGGTCCCTTCATGGTTTTATACCTTGGGCCTATCCTCCGGCCACTGGAGGGGTTGGGTGTGGAGCCTGCACCGTGATGCTGCTTGCTTGGTGCCCGCCACGCCGTGGTTTGGCGCTACCGTGGGCTACCTTTGTAGCTTTACCTTTCTTTGGTGGGCCTCGTGCCTGCTCTCTACGTCCCGCTGGAGCTTTGGAACCGAACGTGTGACCGCCGGCAGTGGATTGTAAAACTCTCATCATCATCATCATGCACTGGGTGCTTTGGCGCCGTTGAGCAGCAGCGCCCCCCTTGTTGAAACGCCAGGAATATCCACTCGCACGCCTCCAAATGACGCCTACCCCACCCACCCAAATGCTGTGTCCGAACCGGCGCAGTAAATTTTAAAACTTGCATCATAAAAAAAATGCAGTGCACAGTTTTTACTGAGTTTTTACATCACATCGTTTGGGGCGTGGGCGGCAGGCGCCCCCCATCTCCTGCTGCCGGCCCCACTGGCCGGCGGTGGCGGCGGGGCTGGCGGCAGTGGCGGCGGTGGCGGCGGCGGGACACAGCCGGAACAGCAGCCCGCGCCCCCGGCCCAGCCGGCATGGCAGCCGCTCATGGTGGAGGCGGTGCACCGCCCGTGCCCGGAGGCCCACCCGAGCCTCTTTGTGCTTATGGCTGGCCTCGCGCCCAAGGCCGGCGCCCTCCCGGACGGCCTTATTGGTGAGTGCGTGGACCCGGCTGTGAGGGCGGCGCTCTTGGCTGGGCCGATGAGGCGCATGCTCGATGGGGTGCAGGCCCTGGGCCGGTGGCGCGCATCACGGGGCGCGTGCAAACAGCTGAGCTGTGGGGGGCGGAGGCGCCGCTCTGGGCTGACCCCCTCCTCCAGCTGGAGCTGCCGGCTGCGCAGCGGTCGGTACAGTGGCGGGAGCCCACTGGGGATGCGGCAGGGCATGCGCTCTTCAGCCCGACCGATGTGGCACGCTGGCTGGTGGACGGCCTGGCCCGCGTGCGCGACGCCCTCCCCGGCATGCGGACGGTCACGGACTTGTGCGTGCTGTGGGCGTGGCTCGCTGCTGTCGACATGGTGCGCAGCACACGCACGGTTGACCACGCCTGCCTGAGGGTGTACGCTGCTGCGGATCCGGCGCGCGCGCGGCTCGTGCTGGGGCAGATACGCACGGCGCTGGCGTGCGGCGCTTATGACGGGGGCAATGTCTGGAGGGCAGTCCTGTGCCGCGCCCTTTTCCCAGAGGTGCCGCCACCAGTGCCGGGGTGTGTGCCAGACCTGCTGTGCGTGCGGCGCACGCTCGACCTCCTGTTCACGGCAGTGGCGGTCGTGCTTGCGGCGCTGCCCCCAGCCTGGGTCGAGGCGGCGGCTGGTGGAGCTGCCCTCACTGTGCTCTGGCCGCTCCGTCACTTCCAGCCCCTCCCCCAGGCGGGCGAGCGCGCTGCTGTGGTGGAGATCCTGCAGCTGGTTGGGTGGAAGCTGCCGAGTGTCATCACGCCGATTGGCTGGCAGCGTGGGCGGCCTGGCCTCCGATCCACAGCTGCCCAACCTGCTCCCCTACCTGGGGGGGGCGGCGCCGCGGGCGACCCCCGATGGGTTGGGTTTGCGCACGGCCCGGGTGTGGTGGGGAAACTGACGTGCAAGCTGGCGGTGGCGCTTCAACTGCGGGCGGTTGTGGACGAGCGGCGAGTGCGGCGGGCAGCCACGGTGGAGGCGGCTCTGGCGCTGGACCACGGGGCGCACGGGGGCCCCCGCGCGACCGACGCGCAGGTCTTCGCGGGGCTGCGCTGGAGGCGGCGGTGCCGACACTGTGGCGGATGCCGCTCCTCAACGCTCGCAAGGAGCCCATCTGGCGGCTGTGGGTAAGTGGTTTTCACAAGCAGGCTGCACTAGGCGTGCCGGAGTGCCCCTGCGGGTGGCGGTGCCGTGATGAGGACGGGCCGCCGGCGACGGCGTGTCGTGCGCACAGCTTCTGGGGGTGCCCGGTGGCGGAGGCGGTGGTGGTGGCGGCTGCTGCTGCCCTCCCTGCTCCTACGCCGGTCATCACGTGCTGGCAGGTGTGGCTGCTGCAGCCTCCCGCTGGGGTGCGTGCTGGTGTGTGGGCGGTGGTGGCAGCGCTCGTGGTGGAGCGAGGCCGCCGCCACTTGTGGCGCATTACGTGCCCGCGTGATGGTGTGCAGCCCCCTGCTCGCTCGGTGGCGGTTGAGCGGGCGGGGGAGCTGGCGACGATTGATTTGTGGGATGCGCTGGCGTCCTTTGCTGAGGGCGGCGGGATGCCGCGCGGGTGGGCGGGTGTGGTGGGCCCGACCCACCCCTTTGTTGGAGTAGTGGACGGCGGGCTCACTCTGAACAAAACGTCCTAGATCCCTGAGAGGATGGTTTCTTTTGAGGGGAGGTGGCGCCACATGCGTGCGCTGGCGGGTTGTGATGTGGTAGCTGAGCGGAGTGCTGTGGCGGGTGTGCACAACGGCCCCGCTTCCGGTGGGTTGAGGGTGGGCTTTTTGGTCCCTTCATGGTTTTATACCTTGGGCCCGCCATCCGTCTCCTGGAGGGGTTGAGTGTGGAGCCTGCACTGTGGTGCTGCTTGCTTGGTGCCCGCCACCGCGTGTGGGTGGCGCTTCCGTGGGGCATCCCCCCTTTTTTCTGTTGGCAGGTCTTCAGGACTGCTTCCTCTAAGTCCTGCTGGAGCTTTGGAACCGAACGCGTGCCCGCCAGAGAGTGGATTGTAAAAACTCATCATCACATCGCTGCTGCAACCCTCAGCACCCTGGTCCAGAGCACACATGTGCATGCACGCACACGCACACGCACAGGCCAGTGGTGACCTTAAGGAAACCGAGAATTCCCTGTTTGCCCCCGCAACATTGGAGGGGACATGCAGACTTGCCCCAGGCGTTTTTTCCCCGGAAAAGTGTGAAAATGCCGATTTTAACTTTCCGGAGCGAAATTCTCGCGATTCGTCCCCGCAGTTTCCCCCCAAATTTCCGGTTTTGCCCTCACAGCACGGGCTGCGGGGGCTGCGGGGGCGCTAAGGACATCACTGGCACAGGCACCGCACAACACACACACACACACACACATGACACCGCATGTTGATTCTCGCTTTTAAGATATATTTTTGTTAAATGAGAGAGCCCGGAGAAAAGCGTGACGCAAGCCAGCATGTATTTTTGAGTGCACAATTGCAAGCCCTAGGTAGCCCTACGCCCTAAGCATCGCTCTAGGGCTAGCCCTAGCATCTCTGCGCAGTGCGCTAGGATGGCATCGATGCAACTGGGGAGATCTCTGGTCCACACGCATTCCGATCCACGCTCACGCACCCCACTGCTGGCCTCTGCACGCCTCGGCCATCAGAGCCAAGGGTGCAGCAGCATGTCTGTCGCGCGTAGCTTGCACCGCGCCAGCCAGCCCAGGGCGTCTGCCAGGTGCTTGGCGCAGGTGAGGTGGATGCATGGCCGCGCATGCCATTCAATTGATGCATGGCCGCGCGCGCGCGTGGTGGTGCTACTGCTGTTGCTGCTTCTGCTCCTGCTGCTGCTGCTGCTGCTGCTGCTGCTGTGGCAACTGCGGAGCAAGCCGACCACGCCAAAACGCACACGCACACGCACACGCACACACACATACACACACACACACACACACACACACATACACGCAGACACACGCTGACACACACACACACACACGCGCGCACACACACACACACACACACACATCGATCCCAGGGCACCAGCAGCGGCGTGGTTCTCCTCCACGAGGCCCCCCACCCCAAGCTCCACCCCGATGGCTGGCGCCGCTTTGTCAACGTGGATGGCGTGCCGTCTGAGATCATCGGGATTGATGCGGTGACGAGCGGTGAGTGTAGGCAGTGGCGTGGGCAGCAGGGCAGGACAGAAGGGCAGGGCGCAAGTGCAAGGCAGCAGTGCATGTAGCAGCAGCACAGTGGCGGAGGCAGTGGGCGAGGTGTTGGCAGCAGGCCATCGGGGCAGGGCAGCAGGGCAGCGGTGTAGGGCAGCAGGGCAAGGCAGCAGGGCAGGGTGGAAACGCAAGGCAGCAGTGCAGGCAGCAGCAGCACAGTGGCGGAGGCGATGGATGAGGCGCAGGCAGCAGGGCAGCGGCTTAGGGCAGCAGGGTGGGGCAGCAGGGCAGGAAGCAGCGGTGGATGAGGTGTTGGAGGACTACAAGGGGCCATAGGGCGCGAGGTGCGTGCACACACAGGCACACACGGTCACACACACACACACACACACACATCCACACACATGCACCCTCAAGCGCCCCACCCCCACACACACTCGCAGACCCCGAGCTCCAGCTGCTCCTGGTTCCCGGCAACCCTGGAAATGCTAAGTACTATGAGACACACTTGCGCGGCTTGCACACAGCGCTCGGAGGTGCGCGTGCGCTTGATGATGGCTTTCACTGTCGTGTGTGACGCACCATACACAGGCAGCGTCAGTGATTCTGTTTTCAGGATTTCAAGTCATTTTTTTCCTGGAGGGCTCTACAGCAAATGGGCCATTTGACTGGAGATCCGGCTCCAAGACTCCCAAGTCCGGCTCCGTCGAAAACAGAAGCACTGGGCAGCATTATCGACGCTGGAGCCGTGGAGACTCTTGCAATCACAAGTTTTGCGCGAGTCCAACATCAAGCGCCGTCATTTGGCAGTCGCGTCGTAGTTCAGATTGGTTCCGACATCAGACACCTGCCGTGGGTCGTGCAGCCATGCGGGCGCATTGCATGCACGGACTACACGAATCAACCCCTGAACTCCCAAACCCTAAATCCCACTCCCCCCCCCCCTTGACGCTAAACCCCAACCCTTAAATTAACCCTAGGGCCGTGCAGCTATGCAGGTGCATTGCAGCACTCCTGCTCAGCTTTGGGCATGCAGGCACGTGCATGTGCATGTGGCGACACGGCTTGACATATTGACGAAGCCACTGAGCCCACCCCACGCAAGTTCGAGGCGTGACGCGCCGGCACATCTGGGGCTTGAGGCTGTGTTTCTCATGGGCTGAGTTTGCCCTCGTTTTTTGTTTGGGCGCAGGGCGTGCGTCTGTGATGGCGGTCAGCCACGCTGGCCACGAGCCGGAGCTGACTCAGCGAGAGAGCGGGCGGCTGTACAGCATACAGGACCAGGTGTGTATGTGAGTGTGTGCGTGTGTGTGTGTTTGTGTGTGTGTGTGTGTGTGTGTGTGTGTGTGCCTGGGTGAGCGTGTCGAGCTTGAGAGTTTCTATGTTTAGAGAGCTGACACATCGAGAGGCCGGGCGGCTGAACAGCATACAGGACCAGGTGTGTGTGTGTGCGTGCGTGTGTGTGTGTGTGTGTACGTGTGTGGGGGAGTCTGGTCTAGGGTTTGTAGGTTTCAGGCTCACCAGGTTAAGAGTTGTAACTTGAGGTTGGTAAGTCTAGCTAGGGTGCTGATTCAGTGAGAAAGCGGGGGGCTGAACAACATACAGGACCAGGTGTGTGTGTGTATGTGCATGTGTGTCTGTGTGTGTGTCTCTAGGTTAGAGTGAATAGCTTAAGAGTTTCTTGGTTTAGAGAGCTGACTCAGCGAGAGGCCGGGCGGATGTACAGCATACAGGACCAGGTGTGTGTGTGTGTGTATGTGCGTGTGTGTGTGTGTGTGCGTGTGTGTGTGTGTGTGTGTGTGTGTGTGTGTGTCTGGGTTAGAGTGAATAGCTTCAGAGTTTCTAGGTTTAGAGAGCTGACTCAGCGAGAGGCCAGGCGGATGTACAGCATACAGGACCAGGTGTGTGTGTGTGTGTGTGTGTGTCTCTGGGTTAGAGTGAATAGCTTTAGAGTTTCTAGGTTTAGAGAGCTGACTCAGCGAGAGGCCGGGCGGATGTACAGCATGATGATGGATATTACAGTCTGTGTGACACCAGTAATGATGTATAAGACCGGTGTCGGCGCTAGCGCCCGACACCTTAAACTCAGTTTGTGGGAAACTGGCTGGCTACCTGGTAGGGGTGAGGGTAAACCCCCACACGCGCGCACGCACTGGACCTAGACAGGACACTGGGGCCCCAGATCCACCCTATACCACCCAGGTAGTGACAGCAACGCATTGTTGGTGTGCGCCTGTGTTCTACTACTAGTCCCGCCGCCGCCATTGGCTCCAGCAATCTCCTCCATGCCCGCCAGCAATCTCCTCCACGCCCGCCAGCAATCTCCTGTATGCCCGCAAGCAATCTCCTCCATGCCCGCCAGCAATCTCCTGTATGCCCGCCAGCAATCTCGTCCATGCATGGGCGCCGCCATGCGATCTCCATGCGCCGCGCCGCGCTCCATGCGCGCCAGCACCCGTACCACCCGCCTCATTCCCGTTCTTTAGCCATTCCCCGTGACACCTATGGCTGATCCTTGTTCCGCCGTCCCCTTTGGCATCTGTAACCCGTATCCTCTCCCTGTAGCCTCATTCCCCGTTGTTAACCGCCATCTCCATTATGGTGCCCGCCCGCTGGTGGGGCCTCGCCTCGCCCCATGCCGCACGGCTAGTGTATTGATTGCTGCGCCATCTATAATCTGCGCCTTGGGGCAGGGAATCCCTGCGCCACAACCTCCTCACAAAGCCTAGCCGCATGTGCCTCGCTTCCCATGTTTCTCAATTTCTCGCCATCCGCTTCCATGCCCGCCTGCAATCTCCTCCACGCCCGCGAGCAATCTCCTGTTTGCCCTCAAGCAAGCTCCTCCATGCCCGCCAGCAATCTCCTCCATGCATGCACGCGCAGAGCGCCGCCATGCAACCCCCATGCGCCGCGCGCGCCGTGCGCGCGCCGCGCCCGCCAGCTCCCGTAGCCTCATTCCCCGTTCTTTACCCATGCGCCGTGACGCATTAGCCTTGTCCGCCGTCCCCTGGCATGCATAACCCGTAGCCTCATCCCCGGTAGCCGCATTCCCCGTTCTTAGCCGCCATCTCCATTATGGTGCCCGCCCGCTGGTGGGGCCTCGCCTCGCCCCATGCCGCACGGCTGGTGCATCGATCGCGTCGCCATCTAATAATCTGCGCCTTGGGGCAGGGAACCCCTGCGCCGCAACCTCCTCACAAAGCCTAGCCGCATGTGCCTCGCTTCCCATGTTTCTCAATTTCTCGCCATCCGTCTCTCTCTTCCATCCAGGCACAGTAAACCATTAGGAGCCGCAATCTGCTTGAGTTCCGATCGTTGTGAGAGGGGGTGCATGCTCGCCGCAATTCTCGCCATCGTGCATCGTGCTCTCCATCGTACCGCTGCCCCATCTGCCACATAGCCTCGCCCCATCAGGACCAGTTCACCAGTAGCGCTGTGCGTCAGAGCCGCTCAGGGGAAATTTCCAGATTTTCAGCCGCCCAGTACCAAGCGCAGTTGTCCCGGTTGTCCGCCATCGAGCGGCGCCAGGGCGGGAGCCCCTGGCGAAGAGCTTATGGATAGGTATGGCGTGCTAGACCTAGAAGTGCATACAGGACCAGGTGTGTGTGTGTGTGTATGTGCGTGTGTGTGTGTTTGTGTGTGTGTGTGTGTGTGTCTCTGGGTTAGAGTGAATAGCATTAGAGTTTCTTGGTTTAGAGAGCTGACTTAACGAGAGGCCGGGCGGATGTACAGCATACAGGACCAGGTGTGTGTGTATGTGCGTGTGTGTGTGAGAGTGTGTGTGTGTCTCTGGGTTAGAGTGAATAGCTTTAGAGTTTCTAGGTTAAGAGAGCTGACTCAGCGAGAGGCAGGGCGGATGTACAGCATACAGGACCAGGTGTGTGTGTGTATGTGCGTGTGTGTGTGTGTGTTTGTGTGTGTGTGTGTGTGTCTCTGGGTTAGAGTGAATAACTTCAGAGTTTCTAAGTTTAGAGAGCTGACTCAGCGAGAGGCCGGGCAGATGTACAGCATACAGGACCAGGTGCATGTGTGCGTGTGTGTGTGTGTGTGTGTCGGTGTGTGTGTGCATGCATGCGTGCGTGCATGTGCGCGCGTGTGTGTGTGTGTGTGTATGTGTGTGAGCGTGTCTAGCTTTATTGTTTTTAAGCTTAGAGAGCTGACTCAGCAAGAGGCCGGGCGGCTGTACAGCATACAGGACCAGGTGCGTATGTGTGTGTGTGTGTGTGTGTGCATGTGCGTGTGTGTGTGTATGTGCGTGTGTGTGTTTGTGCGTCTGGGCTGGAGTATGTAGCTTTATAGTTTCTAGGTTTTGAGAGCTGACTCAGCGAGAGAGCGGGCGGCTGCACAGCATCCAGGACCAGGTGTGTATTGTTTGAGGTGGTGGATTCTGCTTCAGGTTAAAAAGGCTGAGGGGTCCCATCCAGGTATAGGGCCATCTGTATAGCATACAGGACCAGGTGTGGGTGTTTTTTTGGGGGGGGGGGGGCTGGCGAGCGTGCACGTGTGCCCCCACGTGCGTACGCTTGTTGTGGCTTTCTCCCATCGGCAGCACCAGTGTTTCCGTTAGCCAACCCGCAAACCTGCAACAGCGGGTTGAGATTGGCCGATTTGGGCTGGCGCTGCAGGTTTAAATTACGCTCATTCTGACCAAAAACATGAAATCGACATTTCACACCCTTTTTGCAAAAATATCGTCTCCGTCGGGTTTTGGTATTGGGGAGTGATCCGTGAGGCCCGAGTTTAGCCATAATTTCCCCAAGATCCTTAGCGTTACCACTGGGCCGCACGGCCATCACTCCCGCCGCCTTCCCCCGTGACAAATACACCTTACTTGGCTACATGTTGGTTGTAACGACCAACGGCTCCCCAACATGCACAAAGGACCCTTTTGATGCCTCTGTTGTGACCCCCCCCCCCCTGTTGGTTCCAAGGACCAACGGCTTTGAGGCCGGGTGAACACCGCTAGGACCCATTTGATGCCTATTGTGCCCCCCCCCCCCTTCTGAACCTCTACACCCCACCTTGAGGCAGCTACGATGCCTATTGTGCCCCCCCCCTCTGAACCTCTACACCCCACCTTGAGGCAGCCACCTCAACCCCACGCCCTGAGCGCGCCAACTGTAAACTGTTAACTGTTAACTGTAAACAGCACACACCCACTTGCACTCCCCTGGCATGCCACAAATGTGTGTGATGCGCCCCCACAACAGGTCGCCCACAAGACCGCGCTCATGCGCTCGCTGTGCCTCGCACCGGGCTCGCCACCCCTCGTGGTGCTGGGCCACTCCATCGGAGCATACGTCGCACTCAATGCGGTGGGTGCCTTGGGAGAAGGGGCGGGAGGGGGGGGGGGAGGGTGCACAAGTCCACACGCTCAGAGGAGAGGGCAGCCACTCCCACTCCCACGCATGTACACATACACGCAAATGCACATGCACTATCTTTTTCTCTGGCCGTGCACACGTACACCCGCCCTTCACGCTCCTCCCTGCCGCCGCCACGCCCGCCAAGAGACCAACTGCTGCTTGTAACTCAAACCGCCACCCCTGGTAGGCTGGCGCGCTGCGTGGCCTTGCGGGCTCTCCTAGTAGAGCTCCCCTAGACGTGTAGTCTAGGCTCTAGGCCTTTACTCACGCCCCGGGGTCCTCCGGGTGCGTACATGTAAAAACTGTAAAAACTCAAACCGCCACGTGATTGAAAGTGGAACCACCACCGCTGCTTGGACAACAAACCACCATTGCTTGGAAGTCAAACAGTCACCGCCACACCATCGCCACACAGGTCCACGCACTGGAGCAGGAGGGCAGCCGTGACGGGCTGCACCCCGGCGCGTGCTCTTCCGCAACACCAGCAGCAACACCAGCAGCAACAACAGCAACACCAGCAGCAACACCAGCGAAAACAACAGCAACAGCAGCAACAGCATCATCATCAACGCAAGGAGAGCCTGCGCAACGCGGCGGCCGCGCCGGCGGCAGCGGTGCACCGCGCGTGGCGAAGGTAAGGTGCTCCTCTTTGCTCCGCTGTGCTCTGCCATGCTAGGCTGCCATGACTGCCTCTTATGAGTGCATGCAAGGTGTTTGGAAACGCCATAGTTTGAGGGTGTTGTTCAAAGCAAATTAAATAAAACCTGTGCTTCTGTAGGGGGTGATGAGCGCTCGTCTACCTCTCTTACACCCCGGCCACCAAATTTCCGTGCCCACCACCGCAGCCAACCACAACACACCAACACCACTACCACCACGCTTGTCTGACAGTGGTGTCTGATGTGGGGTCGACAATCTGCACGGCATCCGCTCCTCCGCCGCCGCCGCCGCCCTCCCCCCCCCTCGCAGATAAAGCTATTTTCCTTCCGCTTTTATTCCTTTACCTGCCCGCTGCCCCCCCCCCTCGCCCCGCAAAAGCTCAGCCCCACCCCCCCCGCTTCCATAAGCCAACACAGGCGCCCCACAGACTGTAAATGCCCCCCCCCTCCCCGCGCAGGCGTTCGCGATGCTTCCGTTCCTTTGGGTCGACCGGTCAGCGTGGCAGATCTGGGGGCTGTCTAGCAGCTATGGCTGCAGCCCCACAGCCTATCACCTGGTTCCTGGCACACAACATACACACACGCACTCACGCACCCCCTCCTGTGCTGCGGCAGGTGTTTGCAATGCTGCCGCTCCTTTGGATATGCCTATCAGCATGACATATCTGGGAGCTGACCCCTCCCCTTCCACCAAACACACACACACACACACACACACACGCACGCATGCACATGCATGCATGCATGTACTCACACACATCCTCCGGCAGGTGTTTGCGATGTTGCCGTTCCTTTGGGTCGACCGGTCAGCGTGGCAGATCTGGGGACACCGGCTCGTCGCCGCGGCGTACCAGGTGGGCAGATTTTTTTCTTTCAGTTTTTTTCACAGCCATGCAACAGGCATGCAACAGGCATGCAACAGGCATGTTCCAGGATTTCTTGAAATTTTACGGAAAAGTTCCAAAAAACGCTCCGGCTCGTTGCCGCGTACCAGGTGCGGCAAAACCAAACGTGCTGCCGCCAGTCACTGGGCGATGTACTACACAAATTGGGGTACCGATTTTGGAGGCATCAGTTACAGTTACATCGGCTTTCCAGCAAAGGCTACCTCTAGTCCTAGTACCACCGCCTAGACCCAAGTCCAGTTCTGGCCCTAACAATTACTTGTGAGCGGCGGTAGCCACCAGCCGGCTGCCTGCCAACGTGTAGTCCCAGAGCAAAAAGGAGAGCTATTGTGCGACGCCTCCAAAATAGGTCCTAACTGCTTCTAGGGGATAGGGGGTCAAGTGGCGCTTGCCAATCTACTTGACCGCCGTGGTGGAGGGGCCGGCGCCTGAGGGGCAGCCGGACCGTACACCACGGCTCTCCACCCGACCCTATCCTGAGCACGCTCAAACGCCGTGTCCGAAAAAGTCTTCCAATCAGAACGAGTGCCACTAGTTTCGCCTAGCTGCTGAATCAGTAGCTTAAGAAAATAGTGTCGGTAGGAGGCTGGAGGCCGGCCTTGCTGCCGAGCCACATCCATTGTGCAGTCAAAAGTCGTACGAGGAAGACGAGAAGCCGGCATGCGCATCACATGGCCTAGCCACTGCATTGATCGCTTTGCCACAAGGCTCTCAATTGGCTCAGTGTCGCACGCCTGCCGAATATAAGTTAATCTGTGCTGGTCGACCAGGCGCACACCCAGAATGCGACGAAGGCAGTTAGAGTGGGCAACCTCCAATCGAGTCAGTTGTGTTTTAGTAGGGGCCCATGTTTCGCAGCCGTACAGAAAGTGGGGCAGCACGAAAGTGTTGTAAACCCGCATCTTAGACTGCACTTGCATCTTCTCGCTGGCCCAAATCTTATCAAAAGACGCAAACACGCCCAGCGCGCGACCGACACGCACACCGATCTCCTTTTCCACACCACCACTCTGGGTTATCCAACTCCCTAGATACTTAAATGCAGAGACGGTCTTCACTTCACCACCAGTCAGCGCAAACGTGGGCAGATCCGCGTCAAAATCTGCTGGCAAAATCATCACTTCTGTCTTGGCGGCGTTGATTTGCATGCCAAAGCTAGAGGACACTTTGTCAAGGATTTTCAGCATAAGCGCCAACTGAGCTGGGTCATGCGAGAACAAACATAAATCGTCGGCATACATCAGCATTACTATGCGCTCAACCGACGACGACAACACAGAGCCGCCGGCTCGGGTCACGACTGACACGCCAGCCCCCTCTGGCATCATGTCTAGCGCCTTTTTCACTATGTGGTCAATAAAAACATTGAACAACACAGGAGCAATGACGCACCCCTGTCGCACACCAGACGACACGGGGAATTCGTGCCCGATTTTCCCAGCCAGCCGCACGGCAGCTGCTGTGTTGGTGTGAAGATCCTCCAACAGATCAATAATGTGCGGATGAACACTATATAATCTAAGGACTCTCCACAGTGCCACACGGTTTATGCAATCGTAAGCTTTAGAATAGTCGACAAATACCACAGCCATGCATTGTTTGTACTCGGCATGTGCCGCGCTCAGCGAGCGCAGAGTAAAAATCGCATAACAGTGCCTCTGCTTTTTCTGAAACCACACTGAGCCTCATGCAACTGACCATCAACCTGCGTGGAGACGCGGTGCAGAAGTATGGCAGCGTACACTTTCCCGGCAATAGAGAGAAGGCTTATACCGCGGTAGTTACCAGGGGAGTCACGCGGACCCTTCCCCTTATATAAAACAGTAAACAGTAACACGGGGTTTCCAGCTCAGCAGGCTACTCTTCTACTAGAGACACCCGCCGATACTCCAGCACACTTCAGTGCTAGAGTACCGCCGGCTCCCGGCCGATAGACTACCGCTCCCGCCGGCTAGACTACCCCAAACAGCGGTCTCTGAGAGACATGTCTGGCAAGGAGCATATAGGAGAGGACCTTCCTCAGGGTCACAGTAGTGGCCTTGTGGCCAGTCAAGCCGGCAGAGCGACTGGCGCTGACTGGAACGGTCCCCGCCTGGCAGTGCATGGCTGTCCAGCTCTCGTTTGCATAGGGCTCAGCCGGCGCCCCGTGCCTCATGCATGGCCAGGTCCCACCCTCCAGGGGTGCATGGACGACCGAGTTGTCATGGAGGCTGCCTGAAGACCTTCCAACGCCAGTCACCGGCAGACGAGCGACCCCGAGGTTGAGCGCGGTGACGAACGCTGCGATTGGTGAAGCGGATTTACTCTGTGTTGCCTCGGCGGTCGCCACCGCTGAAGCCGTGATGGTAGCCCGCCTCCACGGGCAGCCATCTTGACCAATGTCCAGCATGCATGACGGGCGCCAGCTCCTCCGCTCGTCGATCAACTCGTCGAGATCGGTGCCGCATGGCGTCCTGCATGGGGGGAGGAAAAGGGCCGTCTCCCAGCACGGGCCGTGGCAGCGCCGCGGCTGCTCGCCAAGCCATAGCAGCGCCGGGCAAGCCGCTCCTGAAGTGTTCCACCGAGGGCAGTCTAGCAGGAGCCGGGCCAGTCGTATTTTACCCCGCTCGCCAGCGGCACGGAGATCCTCG
Source organism: Chlamydomonas sp. UWO 241 (assembly GCA_016618255.1). Classification (NCBI taxonomy): domain Eukaryota; kingdom Viridiplantae; phylum Chlorophyta; class Chlorophyceae; order Chlamydomonadales; family Chlamydomonadaceae; genus Chlamydomonas; species Chlamydomonas priscui. The sequence goes on along the minus strand of VFSX01000338.1, from coordinate 31,582 downwards.
TCTCCAGCAGCGCCGCATTGCTGGGTCCAAGGCTCGGCGACGAGAACGCGCCTCCGTTAATCGAGCCCCAAGAGAGAAGGCTTATACCGCGGTAGTTACCAGGGGAGTCACGCGGACCCTTCCCCTTATATAACGGTGTGATAATAGCAGTTTTCCATTCCCTCGGGGCTCTCCCCGACCGCCATACGGAGATGATGACCCGGTGGAGCCATGCGATGGCAGGTGGGCACCGCAACAGCATGGCGTCCAGCTGGTCACCGCCCGGAGCGGCGGCTGAGCGCAACGCTCGCAAACACGCCTCCGTCTCAGCCAGGTCAGGGGGGCGCCCGTGCGCCTCGTCCACCTCTGTGGCGCGTGTGAGCTCGAACGCCGCTACATCGTTCTCCAGCTGGTTCAGGGTCTCGTCGCTGAGCTTGGTCTCCTCGCCATATAGCTTGTTGAATGACTCTGTCATGGCCTTCAGCACCCCGTCTGGACCGCTGTGCAGCGCGCCAGAGACGTCCCGCATGGCAGGTGGGATCTGATGGCTGCGGCTGCGGCCCGCCAGCCTGTCGCACGCGCGCGCAAACTGGCGCAGATTCTTCTTGCGTAGCATGTCTTGCGCCTCCGCCACCTGCTGGCCGATCCACCTCTCCCTGTCTCTCTGCACAGCTGCGTCGGCCGCGCGGTTGGCGCGGTTGCGCTCTCGTTTGGCAGCAGCAGACTTGCTCCTGAGCCATGCCGTGTGCGCGCGCTGCCGGGCGTCCATGAGCAGGAGGGTGCGCTGCGACAGAGTGAACTGCCAGCCGCGCCGCCGGCGGCTGCCGCGTGGAGCGAGGTGGTTGGTGGCCACCTCGCGAATGGCAGCAGCCATCGCGTCGTACTCCGCCTGGGCATCAGCGCCCTCGGGCGGCACGGCCTCTAGCAGCCCAAAGCGATCGGACAGCTGGAGGTTGAACTCACGACGGACAGCCGGGCGCCGCAGTTGTGAAGAGTCCCATGCGCGCCGCTGAGAGCCGCCTGCATGGCGGGAGGCTTGCATGCGGAGGCGCATGGACAGTACCACCATGCGGTGATCGCTGTCCCAGGTTGGGCTCCTACGCACCCTACAGTCTGTCACCGCATGCATGCGGCGGCGCGCGACCAGGATGTAGTTTGACGCTGTGCAGGCGGCGCACAGAGCATGCATGCCGTCTGCTCTGTGCAACAGCCATGGGGCTGATGTGGGTGTACTGGTGCTCAGGCCTGTGGGGGTAGAGAGTGTTGGCAGCGCGCAGGCTGCATGCAGTGGCAGTGTCAAGGAGCAGGCGACCGTTCCTGCTGGCCACCGCTGGCTTGGAGGCATCGCATCATGATAATGATGGATTTTACAGTCGTGTGTGACGCACCTACCGGCAGCGTATTCGACCTTGCTCGGCGTATAATGCCCGAGCGCTACAGACGGGTGGCTGGCTACTGGTGGTGGGGGGCTGTGGGGTCGGGACTGGACCTAGACAGGGCACTCGGCCCCCAGATCTGTCTCCTCCCCGTGGGGGCACGGCCGGCGATCACAAGCCCGCAGGATCGTTTCCCCTAGACCTGCACTGTAGCGGCAGCAGGGGCTACTGATCATTGTGTATCAGAAGGGACGTGGATCTGATCAAGAAGTGACCTGAGATGATGAAAAGGTTGAAAAGCCGGGCCGCAACCTCAAACGTTATAATGGGATTTCTAACTGGGATTTCAACCAGCTTGCACAGGACTTGAAACCTGCTACCCATACGCGGCTCTGAGCATAAGCTCACCCCTTGGCAAAGCACCGAGCACTACATTGAACGTGTCGCAGGCCCCCCCCCCTTGGTGTTGGAGGGAGGCACAGAAGGACTCGGTGAGGGGCACAAACCTATACTAACTAAACAAACGTAATGTTGGAAAAGGCGGTACGGAGTACACGGGCAAGCAGAGGCCATTTAGTGGTAAAGAGAGATGCGTCTTGAGCATCGTGTAAAATGCAGCCAGAAATTAGAGATCAGCAAGCCTGCTTGTCCTCCGGTTATAGCGGATAACATATTCCTGTTGCATTCTGTGTTCTGAGCTTATCATCTTAGATTCAGTCGTCCCGTGTGAGACCCAATCGTGGGCATTTCTCAAGCGCCGCCAGCTGCAGTAGACTGCAAAAGGCACAGTTCACTGCAGCTCTTCGGGGTCCCAAGCTTGGGTCCCCGCCAGGCTCAAAATTGTTTCGGCAACTCTAAGCTCAGAACGTCGTTTGCTTTAGGTCAATTAGTCCTCCCGATCCTCTGGCTACTCCTCAACCTCCACCTCCCCCCGGCTGGTGTCTCTAGCCTGAAAGCAGGCCACGAGAAATGTGGCCAGTTCATGCCAGAAATTGGGGATCAGGAGGTCTTGTCTGGGGTTCATAAACTTGTTCATTCTCTCGTCCATACCACCGCCGTGGGCCGCCCCGGGAACAGGGATGTCTGCCAAAAGGGGGTGGGCCGCGGTGCGTGCCGCAGCGTAAAGGGGGCATTCAAAAATCATGTGGGCCTCATCCTCTCGGATCATAGCTCTCTTTTTTGCTGTAGGACTACGCGTTGGCAGGCAGCCGGCTTGTGGCTACCGCCCCTCGCAAGTAATTGTTGGGGCCAGAACTCGACTTGGGTCTATGACGGGTGGTACTAGGACTGAAAGGTAGTCTTCGCTGGAAAGCCGATGTTACTGTCACTGGGGTGTCAGGGTGCAACTGCCTCGCGTCTAGACTGTGACACCCATCCTGTCGAAGGGGTGTGGTTCTCGTCCAAGAGGGCCCAAACTGTGTGAAGGCACAGACGGCCCTTCTTGGTACTGGATGGCATTAGGGGTAGTCTGTGACACCGCCGAGCAAGGCAGCTGGCTGATACCATTTTCTTGTTTGAGGGGGCGGCCTCTGTGTGTGTATGCATACATGTGATCTGCACATGCGTGCGAGCCGCCTGCGTGGCTGGGTGGGTGTGGACGTGCTGTGTGCGTGCACGCGCACGCGACCTGCCTTATGCGTGCGTGTCGCCTGCATGGCTGGGTGGCTGGGTGCGTGTGGGCGCTGTGCTGTGTGCGTGTGCGCCCACGCGACCTGCCTGTGCGTGTGTGTCGCCTGCGTGGCTGGGTGGGTGGGTAGGTGGGTGGGTGTAGGCGTTGTGCTGTGTGCATGCGTGCACTTGACCTGCCTTACGCGACCTGCCTTATGCGTGCGTGCCGCCTGTGTGTGTGTCAGTGGTGCATACAGGCGTGACGCTGAGACACACGTCACATGGAAGGGTCGATTGGCGGGAACCCCGCGTCACAATATCGCTCCAATGCCATGTGGGGCTGTAAGACATGTGAGAGTGTTCCCCAAACCCTGATGTGAAACCCTAAAACCCCAAAACCCGGAACCCGAAATCCTAAGGTTGTGCACCACACGACCGCCACCACGGTAACAACTTGTCTGCATCACTGGTGTGTGTGTTGGCAGGTCATGGCGGCCGTCGCGTGGGTGCTGAGTCGGATATCAGATGACAAGCGCCTCGCGTTTGTGCGCTCGGTCGCAGGTTAGTGAGTGGGTGGGCGTGGGGGGGAAGGAGGGGGGAAGCGACGTTGGAGGGGAGGGAGGGGGTGAGGTGAGGATAAGCGGGAGGAGGAGGGAGTTGAGGGAGGGGAGGGGCGTTGGAGGAGAGGGGGGGGGAAGGGGGGGAGGAGGGAGATGGGAGGAGGAGGGAGGAGGGAGGAGGGTGGGGAAGGAAGAGTCCCCCCCCCCCTCGAAATGCACACCACACCACTCAACCCTGAACCTTAAACTCTCAACCCCAACCTCACCTCTAACGCTGAACCCCAAAACCCAAACCAGGCTACATGGACGCCCGCTGCGAGGAGCTGACCCTGCAGCTGTTGCGCGCCGGGAGCGTGCGCAACAACTTCTTCATGGCCGATACAGAGTACAAGCTCATGGACGCAACGCCCGACTGGGGCGTGCTCAGGTGTGGTGTGTGGGGGGGTGGGGTGAGGGAGATGCTCAAGAGCTGGCTGCGTGAAGGTCACGTCAAAGCTTGAAAATAACTTGTAAAAACACGGATCAAACAAGCCGCCCATGGCGGACACAGAGTACAAGCTCATGGACTCGATGCCCAGCTGGGGCGAGCTCAGGTGTGGGGTGGGTGGATGCTCAGGAGCTGGCTGAGGAGGATGGAACACGGGTTGTCGTCGGGCTTGCTCTAGCTCCTGAGCATCCACCCACCCCACACCTGAGCACGCCCCAGTGGGGCATCGCGTCCATGAGCTTGTACTCCGTGCCTGCCATCCATGGGCGGCTTTCATCAATTCTTTTGCAGTGTTTTCATCAGTTTGTTGCAGCTTTGGCGTGAGCTTTGCGTGAGCTACAACAAACTGATGAAAACACTGCAAATTAATTGACAAAAAAAGCCGCACATGGCGGGCACGGAGCTCAAGCACGTGGACGCGACGCCAGACTGGGGCGTGCTCAGGCAGATGCCTCAAAAGCAAGAGCTTTCTCCTGCAATTACCTGCACGGTCTAGCACCCTCCGTAGACACACACACACACACATACTCGCACAAGCACGCACACACACGCGCACACACACACACACACACACACACACACACCGTAGGCGCCAGGGCGACCGCCTGCACACGCACACACACACACACACGCAAACACACACACACACACACACACTCGCACACACACACACACACACGCACACACACACACACACGTGTGCGCACACACGCACGCACACACACGCACCACATGCGCCTGTGCAACCGTCTGCACGTGTTTGGCTGCCCTGACGACTACTGGTTCAGCGAGGCCATGTGGGCGCACTGACACTGACCGCGGCACTACCGTGCAAGATGTACCTGAGGAGTGGTCGCGCGGCTTTAAGATGCTGACTTACATGCGGTGGATGGCGGAGAGCGACAGCGAGCCGCCGGCCCTGTTGAGCTTAGGGCTGAACAGTGCTGCCCGGATCACGGCTCTAGCTAGGTTCAGGATGGGGCTCCATGAGCTGCAGATAGAGCGGGGGCGCTGCGCCGTGGCGGGACAGAGGCAGCGACGCAGCCAGCGGGCGTGCTGCCTATGCGGCGGGCTAGAGGATGAGGCACACATGGTATTTGAGTGCCCTGCCTATGAAGAGGCACGGGTGCGGGCCCACAGCCTGTTTCGGTCCATCCCTCGCCCCGAGGAGGCCGATTTAGATGAGCGGATGCGGGAGTTTATGAATCCTCGGCCAGGCCAGGAGAAACCCAGGTTCTGGCACGAGTTGGCTGACTTCCTTGTCGCCTGTTTTGAGACACGCACCGCATGCACAGCAATCATGATGGCAGATGGCATGCTAGGGGTTTAATTTTGACAGCTGCCAGCCTCTGTCCTAGGGTCTAATGTGCCATCAAAGGCGTCCGACGGACTGTAAAATCGAACACACACACACACACACACACACACACACACGCACCGCAGGTGCCTGGGCGACCGCCTTCACACGCACACACACACACACACACATTCACACGCACACACACACACACACACATGCACGCACGCACACACACGCGCACACACACACGCACGCACGCACGCACGCACACGCACACACACACACACACACACACACGCACACACACACACACACGCACACACACACACGCACACACACACGCACACACACACACACACACACACGCGCGCACGCACCCCGCAGGCGCCTGGGCGACCCGCCTGCACGTGTTTGGCTGCCCTGACGACTACTGGCTCAGAGAGGCAATGTGGGTGCACTGACACACACACACACACATACACACACACACACACCGCAGGCGCCTGGGCGACCGCCTGCACACGCACGCACACACACACACACACACACACACACACACACACACACACCCCGCAGGCGCCTTGGCGACCGCCTGCACGTGTTTGGCTGCCCTGACGACTACTGGCTCAGCGAGGCAATGTGGGCGAGGCTGGACGCAGAGATGGCGGGGCACGGCGTGCAGGTACGTAACCTTGATTCTGACCCTTAAACCCTTGAAAACTAAAATAAAATTAAGAAATACAGAATATACTCTTGTGGGGGCCTCTTGAGAGCAGCAGAGCCGAGAGGTGGCGGGGCACAGCGTCCAGGTACGGCGTGCGAGTTGGCTCCCAAACCCTTGGAAACTCTCATCCCTGAGCCCTCTTGGAGCCGTCTTGGAGTGGCCTGATCAGAACAGCGCACCTGATGAGAACAGCACAGAGGCGGCAGGGCACGGTGTGCAGGTACTGAACCCTGAAGTTGGAAAAAAAAACTTGTTGGAGCCTCTTGAGAGCAGCATGGCCGAGAGGTGGGGGGCACGGCTTGCAGGTACTAAGTTCAACCCTTAACCCCAGGCTACACTGCGCGGCGCACAACACGTCCACGAGAGAGAGGGGGAGAGAGAGAGACACAAACACGCCCACGCCCACACACACGCCTGCCGCCCACCACCCAAACACACATGGTCCCATTATGGCAGCCAGCCTCGCGAGGCAGCTCCCTCAATCCCAGCCCCCCCCCCTTAGGGCCGTCCTCGCACACGCATGCACACACGCACACCGCACACACACGCACACGCCCCGCTCTGCCCCCTCCCATCCCCCTCCAGGCCACCTGGGTGGACGACGTGAGCCACACGTACTGCACGTCCTCGCAGCACTGCGACGTGCTCACGCAAATCATCACGCGCTGCCTGGCAGAGGATGCAGCTGCTGGAGCTGAGCTGCAGGCGGTGGTGGTCCCAGTGCCGGTGGCAACCGTGGCGTCCAAGCCGTAGCGAGGGAGATGAGGGAGAGGGAGAGAGAGGGGACGAGAGAGGGGGAGAGTTGGCAGGGCGCCCCTCCTGCGCTAACCGTGTGGTGGCGCGGTAAGGAAGGGCTTGCACTGCTAGCGGGGTGACGAGCGGGCTTTATTTGCCAGCGAGACTGACCTGAATGTGTTCGCAGCGAGAGAGACGGGGGGGGGGCGCTTGCAGCGCGTGACCGCAACGACAGATCAGTTGACTCAACGTAAGCGTGGGGCACCCCCGCACATGTGAAGTTCCAGCAAGTGCAGAAATACAGGAACGCAGCAATACAGCACAACCTGCTGCGAGCTCCCCGACTTGTCTTGTCTGGCCTGTCTATCTGGTGGGCACACACAAGGGCCCGACTTGCCCAGCTATCAGATCTGAGAGATCTACGCTCTGTGGAAGCAGGCAGGGGGCGACGCGTCGCGCGAAGCACCGTCCCTCCCACCACCGCCATCATCGAGCAGCGCAGCAGCACGCGTGTCCGTTGGGTATGAGTGGGTCCTGTGGGAATTCCACAGGCTTCCGATGCATGGAAGCAGGAGAGGGGGCGACCCTGCGCCAAGCACCACCCAGACGCAGCGTCATGATGTCGAGCGCCTGCGCATGCAGCGCCTTGTAGTTGACCGTTGACCGTTGACCGTAGCCCGTCACAGCTTCATCGACGTCGAGTAGCGCAGCAGCACGCGCATCGGTGCGTGCAGCACCTTGTCGTTGACCGTGAGCACCGTCTTGTCCTCTGTGTGGTTTGTGTTGTGTGAGGTGTATGTTGGAGAGGGTGGGGAGGGGGCGCGGTTGAGGTTTTACAGGTGCTTGTGCGCCTCCAGAGACTCTCTTGTGCAGGGCCCCGGGGCGTGGATTAAGGAACTTATGGGGGCAGCGCCAAGCCCAGCGTAGCAGCACGGTTCGCGTCTGGCAAGTCGCGCGGGCCACACGTAGCGCACTCGCACATGAACAGTTTTATGTGTATTGATTGATCGGGCGAGTCGCAATTAACAGAGGAGACGAGCTGCAGCCACGTTGCAGTATTTGTCTCGTTCTACTCCGGCTCAGCGAGCCTTAGTGGAACAGCTAGTGAGCCTTGTCAGTGGAACAGCTAGTGCAGAAACACACACACCTGGCACGAGGTCGCGCACGCGCTTCGCGAGGTTAGGCCGCGTCTCGTCTTCAAACACGCCGTGCGCGTACAGGTTGGTCGCGCCAAGCGCGACGCTGGGCTTCTTGAGCTCGGCGCCGATGATGGGGTCGGCCATCATAGCGTCGATAACCTGTGCGTGTGTGTGTGCGTGTGTGTGAAGGGGAAGGGGAGGAGAGAACTTTAGCTTGGCGCCGATGATGGGGTCGGCAATCATGGCGTCGATGACCTGCGAGGAGATGGGTAGAGAGATTAAGAGAGAGGTAGAGAGAGGGGGGATTTACAGGGGTGGCCCAAAATCTACTCTTACATAACCGGCTCTCTCTCGTCTACCAACCCTGAGTGCTACACCCACCTGCTGCAGCGTCGCGTCGGGGTCAATGTCCAGCGGCAAGCCCGCGCCGCACACGACGCAGGCGGTGTCGCGCTCGTACGCGACCGTATGCGTGTAGATGCCCTCCGAGCCCATGTACCTGTTTGTTGCCGGAAGGGAGGGAAGGGAGGGAAGGGGTGTGTGGCACAGGGACAACATGGCTGTTGTTGCTGTGCGACCGTGTGCGTGTCGATGCCCTCGGAGCCCATGTGCCTGTTAAGGTGGCGTCGGTGCGGCACATGCCATGATGGGGAGTGAGGGGAGGGGGGTCGTGTCAGGGGGACAAACGAGGAAGGCGGTGTCACGCGCACACGCGGCCGTGTGCGTGTCGGTGTCCTCGAATCCCATGTACCTGTTTGCTGCCATGAGGGAGGGAAGGGAAGGGGGGTGAGACTGACAAAACGGCTGTTGTTGCTGCGCAAACGTGTGCATGTAGATGCCCTCGGAGCCCATGTGCCTGTGAAGGTGGTTTCGGTGCGGCACATGCCATGATGGGGAGTGAGTGGGGTGGGGGGGTCGTGTCAGGAGGACACATTGCGCAGGCGGCGTCGCGCTCGTACGCGACCGTGTGCGTGTAGATGCCCTCGGAGCCCATGTACCTGTTTGTCGCCGGGAGGGAGGGGAGGGAAGGGGGGTGAGACTGACAAAATGGCTGTTGGTGCTGCGCGACCGTGTGCGTGTCGATGCCTTCCAAGCCCATCTACCTGGTTGGTACAACAGGGGGGGCACTAAACTATTCAAGCACACGCAGCGAGCGAGCGAGTGCCTAGCTGCT
>VFSX01000338.1:0-17500 GCA_016618255.1 Chlamydomonas sp. UWO 241 | reverse complement strand
ACACACGCACCTCACGCGGGAACAGCCACAGCGTGCACTCGCAGCACGGCGTGACCCCGCATCAACACTGCCACCGCGTACACACACACACGCTAACACACACACACACACACACACACACACTCACACAAGCACACGCACACACACGCACGGCTCAGGGTCAACTCACACGCTCACACGCACGCACCTGACCCCGGGCAGGATGACCCCGGGCAGGATGACTCGCGCAAGCACACACACACACACACACACACACGCATGAACACACGCACACACACACACACACACACACACTCACACACACACACACAGAGAGAAATACGTTACAGTTCCCACACACACACACACGCACACACACACGCACACGCACACACACACGCACACACACACACACACACACACGCGCGCACACACCTGCGGCGGGAACAGCCACAGCGTGCACTCGAAGCACGGCGTGACCCCTGGTAGGATGATTCGCGCGTGGCCCTTGAACCCCTCGGTGCCGCCGTCGACCACCGGCTTGATGGTCGACATGTCGGGCGCACCGGCCTCGTCAAATTCTGCGCAAGCAGACAGAACACCGTCGTGTTGTGCATGGCGTGCGTGTGTGTGTGTGTGTGTGTTGTGCACACGTGTGTGTGTGTTGTGGCGTTGTGTGTGTTGCGGCGTGTGTGTGTGTGCGGCGTGGGTGTGTGCCGTTCTCATGGCGTCCACCACCGGCTTGATGGTCGACATGTCGGGGGTGCCGGCCTCGTCAAACTCTGTTGGGGGGGATGTGTGTGTGTGTGTGCGTGTGTGTATGTGTGTGTGTGTGTGTGTTTGTGTGTTTTGTGTGAGTTTCTGCGTGTGCGTGCACCATTCTCATTCAGTGCCGCCGTCGACCACCGGCTTGATGGTGGCCATGTCGGGGGCGCCGGCCTCATCAAACTCTGTAAGGTACGTGTCTGTTTGGCGGTAGGGGGGGGTGCGTGGAGGGTGTGTGTGTGTGTGTGTGAGAGCGTGTGTGTGCGTGCACGCGTGCGTGCGTGTGAGTGTGTGAGCGTGTGTTCGTGTGCACGCGTGTGTGTATGTGTGTGTGTGTGTGTGCGTGTGCACGTGTGTGTGTATGTATGCATGTGTGTGTGTGTGTCTTTGTGTGTGTGCAACTTGGCTGTGAGCATGGCCACGACCCAACGAGGAATGAGCACACGGCTGAATGCATGTAACGCCGCCCACCCACTCACTCACTCACTTACCACCCACCCACCACCCCTCACTCGCACACACACACACACACACACACCACCCCTCACTTGCACACACACACACACACACACACACACCGCCCACCTACTCACCTAGGAATGAGCACACGACTGAGTTCATATAGCGCCGCGCCTCGAGCGAGTCCAGCCCCAGGATGATGACCGCAAACTGCTGGTACCAGCTTGCGGGCTTCTCCTCGATGCGTCCGTTGTGGGCTGGTTTTGCGTGGGTGGGTGGGGAGCGTTGGGGACGTTTGAGTGTGGGTGGGGTGGGTGGGGGTGGGGGGGCTGCAAACTGCTGGTACCAGCTCGTGGGGTCCTTGATGCATCCGTTGTGGGCTGGTTTGGGTGGTGGTGGTGGTGTGGGAGGGAGGGGGAGAGGTTTCAGGGTTGAAGAAGGAGAGGGGGGGGGGGCTGCAAGCTGCTGGTACCAGCTCGCGGGCTTCTCCTCTATGCGTTCGTTGTAGGCTGGGGGTGTGTGTGTTTGTGTGTGTGTGTGTGTGTGTTTCGGTGTTAGGAGGAGGAGGACTGCAAACTGTTGGTACCAGCTCGCGGGCTTCTCCTTGATGCGTCCGTTGTGGGCTGGGGTTGGGCACGCGAGGCATGTTGGGGGTGGGTGGTAAGGCTTCTCGTTTAGCACTGCGTGCGTGCCTACTGTCTTTACACGCGTGCCTACAGTCTGCACGCTTGCTTACTGCTGCACTAGACGCGTGCAGCACTATCTGCACTTCTACCCGCGCTCTTTGCTGCACTGCACTTTTCGTGCACTTCCGCGCACTGCAATCGTGCAGCACTGCTGGACTGCACTACATGCTTGCCTAATGCTGCACTGCATACGTGCACTGCTGCTGCACTGCAATCGTGCAGTACTGCCTGCACTTCCACTCGCGCTCACTGCTGCTTCACTGCACTTTTCGTGCACTACCGCTGCACCGCAATCGTGCAGCACCGCTATACTGCACTACATGCTTGCCTAATGCTGCACTGCATACGTGCACTACTGCTGCACTGCAATCGTGCAGTACTGCCTGCACTTCTACTCGCGCTCACTGCTGCTTCACTGCACTTTTCGTGCACTACCGCTGCACCGCAATCGTGCAGTACCGCTGTACTGCACTACATGCTTGCCTAATGCTGCACTGCACGCGTGCCTACTTCACTCCTACTCAAGCCCTCTGCACTCCAACTCGTGCATCACTGCTGCTCGTGCCTAGTAGCTCGTGCCCAGTAGCTTGTGCCTAGTAGCACTGCCTACTGCACTCCTACTGGCAACTAGTGCTGCACTGCACTACTCGTGCCTACCCCTGTCTGCACGCATGCATGTTCCGCATGTTCTGATGAACTTCTACTCGTGCCCACTGTTGCACTGCACTACTTGTGCAACACTAGGAGACCCCTCCTACTGTCCGCACTTATACTCGTGTGTCTTCTGACTGCGCTGTACGTGTGCACTACTCCTGCATTGCACACGCGCCTACTGCGCGCGCACCAATCCACTGTACACTGCTCGCTCGTGCACCACTCCTGTCTGCACTCACGCGTGACCTTGACGCCCGCCACACGCGCGTTGACCTTCTCAGCCGCGGCGATCGCCTTTGACCGCCCCACGTCCTTCTGCCTGCAAGGCGCGCGCGGGCAGGCGGCACGCGTGGGCATGCGGCACACGCTCGGCACGTGAGAAGGGGCACAGCCCTACAGCTACTACGTGACCTTCTCAGCCGCGGCAGTCGCCTTTGACCGCCTCACGTCCTTCTGCCTGCAAGGCGCGCGCGGGCATGCGGCACGCGTGGGCATGCGGCACACGCTCGGCACGTGAGAAGGGGCACAGCCCTACAGCTACTACGTGACCTTCTCAGCCGCGGCAGTCGCCTTTGACCGCCCCACGTCCTTCTGCCTGCAAGACGCGCGCGGGCATGCGGCAGGCACGCAGCCATGCGGCACACGCTCGGCACGTGAGAAGGAGCACAGCCCTACAGCCGCGGCAATCGCCTTTGACCGCCCCACGTCCTTCTGCCTGCAAGACGCGCGCGGGCATGCGGCAGGCACGCAGCCATGCGGCACACGCTCGGCACGTGAGAAGGAGCACAGCCCTACAGCCGCGGCAATCGCCTTTGACCGCCCCACGTCCTTCTGCCTGCAAGGGGCGCGTGGACGCGGCGCGGCACACGCTCGGCACGTGAGAAGGGGCACAGCCCCTAAGTGAGCAGGGGCACAAACCCAGCAACCCACAGAGCGCAGCGCTGCGCTGCGCAGCACTGCGCAGCACAGCACAGCACAGCACTGCACTGCACTCCACTGCGTAATTCAACGGCACAGCGCGGCACAGCACTGCGCAATGCAGCACAGCACGGCACACCACGGCACGGCACAGCACGGCATGGCACAGCACAGCACAATGCAGCGCAGCCTTCCAGGTAGGGCCGCCGTGCCGAGTGGGGGCGGCGCTGTGAGGCTGTATACATAATCGGGTGCCCCCCCCCCCCGGTTGTGTCGCACATCGCCGCCACTCGTGCCGCCACCCTGCACGCATGCACACAAACACTGCCACGTGCCATGGCCGTCCGGCGTGTGACAAGGGGGGGGGGGGGACGAGGTGCCGTGGCAACACGTTCCCTGCCAAGGACGGCACCCCCACCCCCACCCACCCCCACCCACCCACTGCACCAACCCACACCACACCCACACCCCACCCACCCATCCACCCACCCACCACACACACACACACACACACACGTGCCTCCACGCGCAGCCCCACCTGAACAGGAACTGGCGGTTGAGATTGGACACGTCGATCGTGTCCATGTCCATCACGTCGATGTGCACAACCCCCCCCCCCCCACCCACACACATCCACCCCCCCCCCACACACACACCCCACGCGCGACCAAACCTAAACAGGAACTGGCGGTTGAGGTTGGACACGTCGATTGTGTCCATGTCGATCACGTCGATGTGCACAAACCCTGCGCCCAGACACGGGGTGGGATCACATGCAAGCACCGCGCGGGCGCAGGCGAGGCCGAGACGTCGTCTGTGGCCTATCGATGTGTGCGTGTGTGCATTACCCATGTGTGCGTGTGTGCGTGTGTCCTGCATGCACCTCGGGTGCATGGCGTGGCGACACGCATGGGGGCAGCTGGAGGGGCACGGCGCACATGGGCCGTGCACGCACCCGTTAGCGCCAGATCCTTGAGGATTTCGCATCCCAGGCCCCCAGCCCCGACGCACAGCACGCGGCAGTCCTCCGAGCGCATGAACTCCAGCAGCTCTGGGCCAGGCTCGAACCCTGGACCCACGAGGTTGCCTGGGCGCGTGAGCAGGTTCTGTACAGCCTTGAACCTTTCACCAACGTCTGTAGACATACTACTCGACTCCATGGCGGGTCGAGGGAGTGCTGGAGAGAGGCGTTGCGGGCCCAAGGCCACGCCACACACCAACCACCCCACTCCATGCGGGTCGCACCATGCAAGCATGCATGGTGCCTCTATCCCCCACAAGTTTCTAGCGCGTGTGCTGTGATGCTGTCTGGCACTGTCGGACTGGCCGGTGGGTGCCGGCCCTGTGGCGGCCCGCCCATGCGACCGATGGTGCTTTCTTCTTTGCAGCAGCCGCAGTGGGTTCTGGCCGCACGGAGCCGCAGCACCCGCGCCCGCGTGGTGTCCAAGGCGTCCCAGGCTCTGAAGTCTGCGGCGGCGGCGGCCCAGGCGCTGAGGGGGAGCGGCGGTGAAGGGGGCTACGGTGGTGGCATGGAGGCGAGCACTTCTGGGTCTGGGCAGCAGCACGCGACGCCGATGCAGCGCTACCAGGGCGGCATGGTCTCCCCTGTGGGATGGGACTATAAGTACGTGCGCATCCCATGCGCGTCGCCCGTGTCGCCCGATGACACGCGTTGCCTCAAGATGGAGGCGCTCTTCCAGCATGTGCTCGGGTACCCCCGCCTGCCGCCGCGCGTGTACCGCCACTTGCACAACAGCACCGCCAGCGTGGAGGCAGTCACATCGTGTGTGGAGGGGCTGAGCGCCAAGTACGGGCGGGAGCTGGTGCTGTACTTGCTGCGGCGCTGCCCCCTCATCCTGGACACAGACGTGGCCACGGCGGTTCAGAAAGCAGACGTTGCGCGTTCCATGCTGGACCTGCAGCCCCACGAGATCTTCATGATCCTGCGCAAGAACCCCATGCTGCTGGTGCTGGACAGCGTGGAGGCGCGCGCGCGGTACGACCGGCTGCACCGCATCACGCCGCTGACGCACGAGGCCGTCAAGCTCATGGTGCGCAAGTACCCGCTCGTGCTCAACTCGAGGAGCGAGACGATCGAGGCCGTGACTGAGCGGATGCGCCACCTCGCGTACACGCGCTCGATGTGGCAGCAGGACTTTGACTGCATCTCGCCGTCGCTGCTGGCCTTCTACCTGCGCGATTACGCCGACCTGCTGCTGCGGCTCGAGTACCTCGCGCTGAGCGGCGAGAGCGCGACGTGGACGCTGCAACAGGTGTTCAAGCCGTCCAACAATCTGTTCAGCAAGAAGCACCGCGGCTTCCGCGAGTGGCTCAGCGTGCGCAGCGCGCGGCGGCAGCAGCTAGCGCGCCGGGCGGCGCTGGCGCAGCAGGAGCGACCGCAGCAGGAGCGGCCGCAGCAGCCGGAGTGGTGATGTTGCGTGCTGCCACGCTGCTGCGGCACCGCCGGCGGTGCCAGCAAGCTGCGTGCTTGAGTTGCGTGCTTGAGTTGTTTGCACCTAAGACTAACAGCCCCTTCCCCCCACAGCGCAATTGTGGAGTAGGCAGTCCCACCATGACCCTGTGACCCTGTAACACTACTGACCGGTCTTTCTGTCTATCTGTCGCTCGAGCTCTGTATTTCGCCCTCGCTGCCATCAGCCTCGCCCCCCCCTCCCCTGCCTCCGAATGCATGTGCTTGCTCGCCTCGTATCTCGCCGTCTTTTGCAATCACTGCCGACAGCCGCGCTCATTGCTCCCTTCGATTGCATCTGCCTGCTCGACTCTTTTCTCGCTGTCGTTTACAATTGCTGCTGACAGCCGCGTCCACGTCCCTGTTTCGAGCCTGCCTACTCGTTGAGGACTGCCTCCTATTCCGGGACGGAGCTTCCTGCATTCTTAGCGTCAAGTGGTCCCTTGCCCGACTGCCTGCTGCTCCCCGCCCCTGCAACGCGCCCGCTGCTCCTGCTGTTGGACCGAATCATCGACACGCTCGCCGCGAGGCCCTTGAACGCCTGCGCGTGCCCCACGTGAGACGTACGTGCGAGTGCGTGAGTGAGGTGCCGTCGCCGCGTTTGCACGCGTGCATGACTGGGGCACGGCTGCATGAGGCGCCGACGCCGCGTTAGCACGCGTGCATGAGTGGGGCACGGCTGCATGAGGCGCCGACGCCGTGTTTGCACGCGTGCATGCGTGGGGCACGGCGTGCGCGCGAGCATGCTGCCCTGCCCTGTCCCGCCCTGAACTCTGCCAGCACAGCACCCCCCCCTGATCGCTCCCCTACCTCCATCCGCTCGGTCAGCGTCGCGAGCGCGGAGCGCAACTGGTCCACCTCACCGGACAGCTCCTCGTTGACCTGCGCCAGCTCCGCGCGCTCCACCTCGCTGTCACGCAGCCGCTGGAACACGCCCGCGAGGCTGCCCTGCAGCTGCGTCGCGCTCGGCGACGCGCCCGCGGGCGCCGTGGGCGTGGGCGCCGCCGCGCCCTTGTCCGCCTCGCCCGCCTCGCCGCCGCCGCCGCCGCGCGCGCTCGCTAACTCAGCGCCGCCGCCGGGCGAGCCGCCCCCCTCGCCGCCCTCGCCGCCCGCCGCGCCGTACGCCTGCGCCGGGGCGTGCACCAGTGGTTCCGTTAAGGATCTTGGAAAAATGATGGCTCAACCCGGGCCTCGCGCCCATTTCGCCAATCTCAACCCGACGGGGGCGATTGTTTTTGCGGGAAAGGTGTGAAAATAATTTTCACACTTTTTGGGGTCGGACTTCGCGCAATCTCAACCCGACGCGCCAGCCCGACTTGGCCGATCTCAACCCGAAAGTGCACTTTGTCGGGTTGCGGGTTGGCTAACGGAAACACTGGCATGCACAAGCCATGTTTTGTGTACCAGCTCTTGCTCTGTTATAAGGAGCGGAGCTGGCTCAGTGCACTGTTGTGCTGATTTGTTGGATTGACTGCTTGGATCGTATCGCTCGCCCGCACAGGTGCGCCGAGGCATGCACAAGCAGTGATGTCATGAGTGACCCCGCACACCCCGCAAAGGCCCCGCAGAGACCTCGCAGAGACCCGTAGAGACCCCGAAGGGCCCCGCAGGACCCCGCAGAGACCCCGAAGAGACCCACAGGGACCCCGCAGATACCCCGCAGAGACCCCGCAGGGCCCCGCATGGACCCTGCGGGGACCCCGCAGGATCCCGCTGCGGGGTGGCACATGGGGATTCTGGGTACGATGCTCCGGGGTGGCAAACGAATGTGCTCCCGTCTCATCTCCTCCCCCAAACACAGAGAGAGAGAGAGATAAAGAGAGATAAAGGGAGATAAAGAGAGAGAGTGAGAGAGGAGAGGCATTTGGCTGTGCCCCCTCCCCCCCAACAGAGACACACACAACAAGCATGCACACACACACGCACCTGCATTGCAACATTGATCTGCGCGCGCAGCAGGTCGTTGTCGGCGAGCAGCAGCTCCGCCTCGTGGCGCACACACACACATACACACATACGCACGCACGCACCTGCACCGCAACATTGATCTGCGCACGTAGCAAGTCGTTGTCGGCAAGCAGCAGCTCCGCCTCGTGGCTCAGGCGCTGCAGCTCAGCGTTCTGCGCCGCGAGAGCGGCGTGGCCCGCGCGCACGCGCTGCAGGTGCTGTGTGGGGGGAAGGCGGGGGGGGGAGGGGGGTTTGTTTGTTTGTTAGCCACTAGTTACCACCGCGTGGCCCGCGTGCACGCGTTGCAGGTGCCGCGCGGTGTATGCTGTGTGTGTGTGGGGGGGGGGGGCGGGGGGGCAGGGGGGGGGAGTTAAACACGAGTTGCCTCGTGGCTCAGGCGCTGAAGCTCAGCGTTCTGTGCCGCCAGCGCGGCGTGGCCCGCGCGCACGCGCTGCAGGTGCTGTGTGTGTGTGTGATGGTTGTGGTGGGTGTTAGTCACAAGCTGTTGTTCTGCGCCGCGTGTGTGTGTGGGGAGGGTATGGGGCACTCGGGTGGCACACACACACACACACACACACACACACACACGTGCACACACACACCTGGCGCAGCTCCCCGTCGGCTGCAAATACGGTGCCCCGCCCGGACCCGAGCTCAGGGTCGCTCAGAGTCGTACACACACACACACTCTAACACGCGCACACGCACACACACACACACGCACACCTGCCGCAGCTCTCCGTCGGCTGCAAACACAGTGCCCCGCCCGGAGCCAAGCTCAGAGTCGTAGTCAAAACGTCCGTCGCCGCTCTCACGCACGGTGGGAAGCGGCCCAGAGCCCTGGCAGGTGGGTGGTAGGTGGGTGGCAGGTGGGTGGAAGGTGGGTGGTAGGTTAGTCGCTGCTCCCACGCACGGTGGGAAGTGACCCAGAGCCCTGACAGGTGGGTGGTAGGTGGGTGGGTGGACTTCTGAGTTGACGACCCCGTAGTTCCCGAACAACGTCGTTGTTCCCGAACAACATTTTTTTCTAGGTTACAAAAAAGCATGGTCTAGTTAGACTGCAGATCCTGACTACCATGGTATAAGTCTCAACTAAGACTGGTGGGTGGGTGGCAGGCGGGAAGTAGGTTCGCCGCCCTCGCGCACTGTGGGAAGCTTCCTTTGTGGGAAGCGTCCCAGAGCCAGAGCCCTGCTTGCTTGTGTGTGTGTGTGTGTGTGTGTTTCGTGTGTTTTTGTGCGTGTGTGTGTTTTC
Organism: Chlamydomonas sp. UWO 241; assembly: GCA_016618255.1. Lineage (NCBI taxonomy): Eukaryota > Viridiplantae > Chlorophyta > Chlorophyceae > Chlamydomonadales > Chlamydomonadaceae > Chlamydomonas > Chlamydomonas priscui. The sequence goes on along the minus strand of VFSX01000338.1, from coordinate 8,370 downwards.
GACTTCTGAAACAATTGCCGGTGTGTGTGCTTGAGTTAGCACAGGCATGAGCCATAATCCAGGTTGCCCGTGCGGTGGGAACTGTAACGAATGTCTGTGTGTGTGTGTGTGTTTGTGTGCGTATTTTGGCAAGACCTGAAGCAATTGCAGGGGTGTGAACCTTCAGGGCAAGAGCAAGGGCCGCAACCCACTCACCCTGGTGCGGTACCAGCTGAAACAACTGTCTCTCTCACTCTTTCTGTTCCTCCCTCTGTCTGTGCATGCGATCGTGCGTGTGTGTTGCACGCGCGTGCGTGCACGCGCGTGCGTGTGTGTGTGTCTGCGCGTGTGTGTGTCTGTACCTGCTCCAGCAGCGCCGCCGCTGAGTCAGCGTCGTCCGCGGGGTCACCGCCCCCCATGCGCGCCATGAGCGCCGTCGTGCGTGCGCGCATCGCGTCAACCTCGAGTGCGAGCGCCTCGGCCTGCGTGTGTGTGTGTGTGTGTGCGTGTAATCTACGTTGCCCGTGTCGTTGGCACTGTAATGACCCCCCTCTCTCTCTGTGCGTGCGCGTGTGTGTGTGTGTGTGTGTGTGTGCGCGTGCGTGCGCGCATCGCATCGACTTCGAGTGCGAGCGCCTCAGCCTGCTTGTGTGTGCGTGCATGTATGGTGTGTGTGTGTGTGTGGTGTGTGTGTGTGTGTGTGCAATCCAGGTTTGCCATGCAGTGGGCACTGTAATGACTCTCTCTCTCTTTATCTGTGCGTGTGCACATGGCATGTGTGTGTGTGTGCACGCACGTGTGTGCGTGTGTGTGTGTGTGTGTGTGCGTAATATACTCAAAACACGAATGTGTTCTGACCCCTTACCTGTGCTTGCGCCTCGGCGAGGTCGTCGCGCTGTTCGCGCAGCGTGGAGAGGCGCGCCTGCATGTGTGTGTGTGTGTGTGTGTGTGCGTGTGTTCAGTTCAGTCAGCAAGCCTTTAGTTAGATGCCAGTGCCTCAGAGGCCCCCCCCCCCCATTCCCCCAAACCAAGGATACTATCCACTCAATTCAGGCGCTCGTCGGTCACCCGCAATTCGATAGACATACCAGTGCACGGGTCAGACCTCGTTACAATTGCCGGGGTGTATTGCTGTAAGAATGGGCGAACAAAGTAGTTCAGGCATTGCCGGTGCATGCGGACGGCCTCATGTAACGCTTGGTTGGTTGGTTGGTTGTGTGCGTGTGTGTGTGTAATGCCCTGACGGTGGGATCTGTAACAAATATCTTTGTGTGTGTGCGTGTAGGGGAATGTGTGAGTGTGTGGAGAGAGATCAGGGTGATCTGTGTCTCATGTAATTGAGGTGGTGGTGTCAGGTGGTGTCAGGTGGTTAAAGGCGGCAGGGGAGGGGTGGGTGCGTGGGTGGGGTGTGGGGGGGAGGGGAGGGGGCGAGTCGCGCTGTTCGCGCAGCGTGCAGAGGCACGCCTGCGCATCGCACGTTTGCATTGCACAAGTCAGGTGGTGTCAGGTGGCGGAAGGCAGGGGGGGGGGGGGAGGGGGGGAGGGGAGAGGGAAGGAGGAGGGGCCGAGAGGCCTGGTGCGCTGCGCACAAAGCGTGGACAGGCGCCTCTGCGTAGGACGCACGTTCACTCCAAGCTTGCACAAGTCTGGTGGTGGTGGTCAGGTGGTGTCAGGTGGCGGAAGGCAGGGGGGAGGCCGTCGTGATGCACGCACTCGCACTGGACGTTGCATTGGGAGAGACAGAAGGGGGGCACAGACAAACCAATCTCCCTCCCTCCCTTCCTCCCTTCCGCCCTCTCTCCCTCCCTTCCTCCCTTCCTCCCTTCCTCCCTCCCTCCCTTCCTCCCTCCTCCCTCCCTCCCTCCTCTCCTCCCTCCCTCCCTCTCCCCATTCCCCACGAACCTCCACCGCCGGCTTGCCCGCCACCTTGTGCCCTCAGTGCCTCAACCTCCTTGCCCTGCTGACTCAGCTCCTCAAGCTACACCCCCCCCCACACACACACTCACGCACCTACACCGCCGGCTTGCCCGCCAATTGTGCCCTCAGGGCCTCAACTCCTTGCCCTGCTGACTCAGCTCCGCAATCTGCTCCCCCCCACACACACACTCACGCACCTCCACCGCCGGCTTGCCCGCCACCTGCGTCCTCAGTGCCTCAACCTCCTTGCCCTGGCGAGCCATCTCCTCAAACTGCTTCCGCAGCCGCGGCACGTTGGCGATCGCAGCTTGCGTGGCAGCGATGTCTGCAGTAAGCTGGGACACCTCGGCAGCCTGCAGTTTGTGTGTGTGTGTGTGCGTGCGTGTGTGTGCGTGTGGGACCGCGTGCATGCATTGCATGAGCACCAGGTGGTGGTGGCTGCTGCAGCGCTGCCATGCGTCAATGCTGCCACGCGCTGCCATGCGCTGCCACGCGCTGCCATGCGCTGCCACGCGCTGCCATGCGCTGCCACGCGCTGCCATGCGCTGCCACGCGCTGCCACGCGCTGCCACGCGCTGCCATGCGCTGCCATGCGCTGCTTGGCGCTGCCATGCGCTGCCATGCGTTGCGTCAATGCCTGCACGTGCACTGCAGGCAGGCACTGCAGACAGTGCCCACCTGCTCCCTGAGTTCTGCCTGCTGGCGTCGCAGCTTCGCACCCTGGGCTGCGGCAGCCATCAGCTCCGGCAGCTGGCTCTGCGAGGAAGAAGGGAGGTTGGTTTGCATGGGAGTCGAGGGGTTCGTGCAGTCCCCATCTTGTAGCTTCGGCAGAGCTGGGTCTGTACAGATCACAGCACAGTGAGTGAGTGAGTGAGTGCATGGGTCGAGGGGAGTTGCGCGGTGCAGCTCTATCCTGCAGCTCAGGCAGCTGGCTACGTGGAGAGCAACACAGAGCAATCACGACAGCACCTGCGAGGTTGGGATTTGGGAAGGTGTGTGCATGGATCGAGCGCTCCGTCTCATTCTTCACATCGGCATGCGCACGCATGGGCATGAGCGCGCAGGCACACACACAGACGCACATGCACACGGGCACACAGGGGGCACACATCACTCTGTGTTCAGTGGAGGACTGCAGGTGACGTCAACATGCCCCAGGGTGCGCACGCACACGTCTGACACGCCACGAAAGGCATCCGACGCACTGTACAATTGATCACACGGACCTGCATCACAAAGACCTCGTCAGCCTCCTTCTCCAGCGCTGCTCCTGGAGCACAGACGCACACACATTCACACACACACACACACACACATACTCGCACACACACATGCAGGCACATGCAGGCACACATGCACCTGCATGACAAAGACCTCATCCGCCTCCTTCTCCAGCGCTGCGTGCTGCTCCTGGAGTGCAGACAGGCGGTCGCCGACGTCCGACAGGTTGGCCACACTCCTGGGGTGGGGCAGAGTGTGGCATCGTCAGGGCAAAGCAAATCATGAGACCACCAACATAGCACCGTGCACGAAACCACCATCGGAGCACCATCAGAGCACCATCGCAGCACCATCCGAGCACCACCAGAGCACCACCAGAGCACCATCAGATCACCATTAGATCACCATTAGAGCACCATCAGAGCACCATTAGAGCACCATCAGAGCACTATCAGAGCACCATGACAGCACCATCAGAGCACCATCAGAGCACCACCTCAGCACCATCAGAGCACCATCACAGCACCATATCCATGAAACCACCATCAGAGCACCATCAGTGCACCATCAGAGTACCATCAGAGCACCATCGCCCCACCATAAGAGCACCATCATAGCACCATATCCATGAAACCACCATCAGAGCACCATCAGAGCACCATCTCAGCACCATAAGAGCACCACCACAGCACCATATCCATGAAACCACTATCAGAGCACCATCAGAGTACCATCAGAGCATCATCACCCTACCATAAGAGCACAATCACAGCACCATATCCATGAAACCACCATGAGAGCACCATGAGAGCACCATGAGAGCACCTTGAGAGCACCATGAGAGCACCATGAGAGCACCATGAGAGCACCATGAGAGCACCATCAGAACACCATGAGAGCACCATCAGAGCACCATCAGAGCACCACCAGAGCGCCATCAGGGCACCATCAGAGCACCATCAGAGCACCATCAGAACACCACCAAACCATGATCAGTAACAGTGAAAGTGACATCGGCTTTCCAGCGAAGACTACCTTCTAATCCTACCACCGCCTAGACCCAAGTCCACTTCTGGCCCTAACAATGACTTAACAATGATCAGAGCAAAATGAAAGCAACACCAGATCAGAGCACCATGACGGCACCATCAGGGCAGCTCTCTGGCCCCCTCGCGCTTGACGTCTCCATGTCTCTCTCTGCTATTGAAGCCCAAAACTACCGAAACCAAACCTCCCATCCTACCTCGTGAGCGTGTCGACCTCCCAGCTCTGCATCTCAAGCAGCTCCTGCTGCATGCGCACCACCTGCGCAGCAGCTGGGCTCGCCCGCCGCACGTCCAGCTGCGCCTGCAACACGGCAAGCGTGCGTGCGTATGCGTGTGTACGTGTGTGTGTGTGTGTGTGTGTTTGTGTTAAAGTGACAAATCGCAGCGAGTGGTCACCCATCGCAGCCCGTCCCAGGGCGTAGCGATAATGACCAAGGCGAGGATAGTCGGTGGTTATTTCAGTTGTTGCACTAACAGTGTGGCAGATGGTCCGTGCTGTTACATTACCTGCTATTGACAGAGGCCCTCAGGTATGCAGACCTGGAACGATATTGCCGTTGTCTATGTGACAATCTGGAATGGGATGGAAATGAGTGACAAGGGTTTCAAGTAGGAGCCCTGCCTCTCTCTCTCTCTCCCTCCCTCCCTTCGTCTTTGTCTCTCTCCCAGCCCCACCTGTAGGCTGCGCTGCAGCCCCGCGAGGTCTGCATCGCATCATTTGCGACCATGCCCCGGCAACCCGCCTCCCCTCCTCCCCTCCTCCCCCTCTCTCTCCCTCTCTCTCCCTCTCTCTCTCCCTCCCTCCGTTGCTGTCTCTCTAATAGCCCCACCTGCAAGCTGCGCTGCAGCCCCGCAAGATCCGCCATCTCTTCGTTTGCTGCTCGAAGTGCGGCCGCCGCGGCGCGGGCGCGGTCGAGCGCTGCCTGCGTATTGTGGTTGTGTATGTGTGTGTGTGTGTCAGCGTGCGGCCCAAAGCGCGGCCACCACGCGCGCGTGCGGCTGAGAGCCGTCATAAACTGCCTGGCGGCGGACCCCTATCTGTTATCTGTAGGCATCTGTCTCTCTCTCCCTCTCATTCTCTCACGCTCTCTTGACTCACTCACTCTCTCTCTGTGCCCCACCAGAGTGCCTGGCTCCAGCGGCTGTGGCGGCGCCAGAACGTTGAACGTATTGTGGTTGTGTGTGTGTGTATGTGTGTGCGAGTGTGTGCGTGCGGCCCAAAGCGCGGCCGCCGCGCGCGCGCGTGGCTGATAGCTGCCATTAACCGCCTAGCGGCGGACCCGTATCTGTTCTCTGAAGGCGTCTGTCTCTCACCCTCCCTCCCTCTCTCTCTGCCTCACCTGTGTGCCTGGCTCTAGTGGCTCTGGCGGCACCAGCACGTTGAGCGTCAGCGACAGCGGAGGGGCCTCCGCCACCGTCACGTTCAGGCGCACATGACCCGCGGCGCCGTCGGTATACGCCGTCGACGCCTGAAGTGTGGATGTGTGGAGTGTGGTCGTGTGTAATGTCGAGGTGTGGATGTGTGGAGTGTGGAGTGTGGAGGTGTGCAGGGGGTGGAGGATGGAGGGGCCCACACATGTGTTGGAGAGGGGTTTAGGGTGGAGGGGGTGGAGGGTGGAGGGGGGGATGGAGGGGGGGGCTCAAACAGTGATAATGTAGCGATTATGCAGTAGTAGAGAACCCCTCGAGCGCTTCCTAGACTTGGCTGTGTGTCACTGGGCAGGCGGAAACATGCTTGCTGCAAGCGCTGGGAGGGCCGGGGGGCGCTCTGGCGTGTGTGTGTGCTGTGTCGGGGGCTTGTGCCCAGCCACCGATTTCGCCGCCCAGCGCTCGCCCATGTCCCCACATGCACCCAAGGGCACGTAAGGGACTGGACACGACCCAAACATCATCGCTGCAGCGTTGGATTCGCCGGGGAGGGCCTGGCACGCACTTTTCTCAGACCCGTCACTTTCCCCCCCACACGAGATTTCTGTGGACGCACCAATTCCCTGGGTAGGAGGACGCGGACAAATTAGCACAGGGGCTTATTAGAGCACACCCTGCTCTTGGAGAGCTGCTTCCTGCTGCTTGGCTGTGCGCCCGGCGCCCCCCCCTTGTTCTAGTGCAGTCAGGGGCAGGAGATAACTTGCCCCAACGCACGCTCCCGGCAGCCTGGCGTGTTGATGGTATTTATAACGGCGATGTACCGCGTTTGGGGTGGGGGTGGGGGGGAGGCCTGGGGTAGGAGCTGGTGGGTCCCAGCAGAAAGGAGTGGGATGAGGGTGCGCTGACTGGGAATGGGATCAATTGAGGACGCACTGCTGAGGGGGAGGGGGAGGGGTGGAGGGGGGCTGCCTGACCTGCATTGGCGACGGCGCGACGGCGTGCTCCTCGACCGCGACTGGGTGCGACCGCGGATGGTGCTGCAGGGTGTGTGTGCGTGTGTGCGTGCACGCGTATGTGTGTGTGTGTGTGTGTGTGCCAGCGCACGGTGGTCCTTTTCGACCGTGACCGGGTGGTGCTGCAGCGTGTGTGTCAACGTGTCAACGTGTCAACGTGTGTCAACGTCCCTGCACCATCCGTCCCCCCGGCTACCAATCGCCCCCACCTCCTTCACCCACGCCACGAGCTCATCGCGGCCACCTACAACTGCTGCACCCTCTGGGGTGCAGCAGATGGCTCACGCTTCAACCCCATGGCACACCCCCTTGCTCTCGCCAAGCACCTCGCACACCTCCGCATCGACATATGCGGCCTCCAAGAGGTGCGGCACCCCGGCTCCGGTAGCCAGCCGCTCGAAGAGAATGGCTACCACTTCATCTGGTCCGGTGGGACTAAACACACCCACGGTGTCGGCGCCCTCCTCAGCCCTGACACCGCCAAGCTCCTCCTCAAAGAGGGCGGCTACGCCGCACTCAGCGACCGCATCCTCGTCCTACGCTTCCGCCCCGCCGGCGCCCCTCCCGTCACCGCAGTCATCACTTACGCCCCCACAGACGCCGCGGATGACGCAGTCGCCAAGGACGCGTTCTACGAACAACTCCACCGCGACGTGCTCTCCCAAACCCCCGCAAACCACTTCCTTTTGGTCCTAGGCGACTTCAACGCCAAGATCACAGCGGCAGCGTACGCCTGCCCCCCCCTCCACCGCCCCTCCTCCTTCTTCCCTCCCTACTCCCCCCTTGCCGGGTTCCACCACAAACCTGGCATCAGCGACAACGGCCACCGGCTTCTCGACTTGTGTGCCGCCCACAATCTTGCCGTCACCTACACCTTCTTCCCCCACCCGCCTTTGAGTGTATTTTCCTGGTACAGCAACACCCAAAAGGATTGCAACATCCCAGACTACATCCTCGTCCGCCGCCCTCACCTGGGCTCCGTGCAAGACGTGCGAACACGATGCCCAAGACCCGGGGACTTGACACCATCGCCCGCTCTGACCACGCCCTTGTTACCGCGCGCATCCTCTTCCGCTTCTCCAGAGCCTGGAACATCTCCCACTCCCGCCGTCCTCCTCCGCCCTCCCGCTATTTCACCGACCTGCTCCGAGACCCTGACACGCGGCTCCACTTCGCGGCAGCAGTCGAGGAGGCCCTCGCCACCCTCCCCCCTTCCCCGACCCCCCCCACCCTGGACCAGATGACGAGCCACCATACCGCGGCCATCCACTCAGCGGCCAGATCCACCCTTGGCCCCGCCCACGCGTGGTCCCCATCCACTTCTACCTCCCCCCCGAGACTCTCAAACTCGCCCACGACCTTCAGCCCATGCGTTCCGACAGTGCACTGATTGGCAACCGTGACGCCCCCAAGGAGGCGCGCATGACTGCCCAGCTCAAGTCCGCCATCGCACGCGCCGACTGCCCAGCTCAAGTCCGCCATCGCACGCGCCACCAACAAGCACTGGGACGGTGTCCCTCAACGCGTGCAACACGATTTTGACGACAACAACCCCCACTCCGCCCACCGCATGCTGTCCAAACTCGTCGACCGCCCCCCTTCCGCCGCCCTCCCTGCCCTCCGTTTTGGCGACCACCTGTGCTTTGGAGCTCAGGCGGTGGCAGACGCGTTTGGAGAATATTTCCGTGTCCTCCACACTCCACTCCGCTCGGAAGTCGACGGAGCCACCCTCGCCTCCCACCTCATCTTCACACCCACCACCCCCGCACCGCCCCTGTCTCCCTCCCCCTCCTCCTCCTACACTACCCCCGCTCCGCCTCCGTCCC
>VFSX01000173.1:238549-365646 GCA_016618255.1 Chlamydomonas sp. UWO 241 | reverse complement strand
GGGCGAGAAGGGTCGCGGTGGGTTCAGGCTCTAGCACTTAGGGTCTAGAGGTCTAGGGTTTAGGGTTTTAGGGCGAGAAGGTTCGCGGTGGGTTCAGGCTCTAGCATTTAGGGTCTAGGGGTCTAGGGTTTAGGGTTAAGGGCGAGAAGGGTCGCGGTGGGTTCAGGCTCTAGCATTTAGGGTCTAGGGGTCTAGGGTTTAGGGTTTTAGGGCGAGAAGGGTCGCGGTGGGTTCAGGCTCTAGCATTTAGGGTCTAGGGGTCTAGGGTTTTAGGGCGAGAAGTGTCGCGGTGGGTTCAGGCTCTAGCATTTAGGGTCTAGGGGTCTAGGGTTTAATATGGCGTGAGATAGGTCGCGGTGGGTTCAGGCTCTAGCATAGGGGGTAGGGTCTAGGGGTCTAGGGTTTAGGGTTTTAGGGCGAGAAGGGTCGCGGTGGGTTCAGGCTCTAGCATTTAGGGTCTGGGGGTTAGGGTTTTAGGGCGAGAAGGGTCGCGGTGGGTTCAGGCTCTAGCATTTAGGGTCTAGGGGTCTAGGGTTTAGGGTTTTAGGGCGAGAAGGGTCGCGGTGGGTTCAGGCTCTAGCATTTAGGGTCTAGGGGTCTAGGGTTTAGGGTTTTAGGGCGAGAAGTGTCGCGGTGGGTTCAGGCTCTAGCATTTAGGGTCTGGGGTTTAGGGTTTTATGGCGAGAAGGGTCGCGGTGGGTTCAGGCTCTAGCATTTAGGGTCTAGGGGTCTAGGGTATGAGGGCGAGAAGGGTCGCGGTGGGTTCAGGCTCTAGCATTTAGGGTCTAGGGGTCTAGGGTTTAGGGTTTTAGGGCGAGAAGGGTCGCGGTGGGTTCAGGCTCTAGCATTTAGGGTCTAGGGGTCTAGGGTTTAGGGTTAAGGGCGAGAAGGGTCGCGGTGGGTTCAGGCTATTTAGGGTCTAGGGGTCTAGGGTTTAGGGTTAAGGGCGAGAAGGGTCGCGGTGGGTTCAGGCCTAGCATTTAGGTCTAGGGGTCTAGGGCTTAGGGTTTAGGCGAGAAGTGTCGCGGATGGGTCCAGCTCTAGCATTTAGGGTCTAGGGTTCAGGTATGGAGGGGCGATGAGGGTCCGGTTGGAGTTCAGGCTCAACATTTAGGGCGGGCGTCTAGGTCTAGGTTTAGGTTAGGGCGAGAAGGGTCGGGTGGGTTCAGGCTCTAGCATTTAGGGTCTAGGGGTCTAGGGTTTAGGGTTTTAGGGCGAGAAGGGTCGCGGTGGGTTCAGGCTCTAGCACTTAGGGTCTAGAGGTCTAGGGTTTAGGGTTTTAGGCCGAGAAGGTTGTATGAGGGCGAGAAGGGTCGCGGTGGGTTCAGGCTCTAGCATTTAGGGTCTAGGGGTCTAGGGGTTAGGGGTTAAGGGCGAGAAGGGTCGCGGTGGGTTCAGGCTCTAGCATTTAGGGTCTAGGGGTGTAGGGTTAAGGGTTTTAGGGCGAGAGGGGTCTCGGTGGGTTCAGGCTCTAGCATTTAGGGTTCAGGGTTAAGGGTCGAGGGTTTAGGGCTTTGTATGGTTTGGGGCTGAAGGTTGACGAGGGCAGGGCACTGCACGCGGGCCCGTCGGTGTATGCCGACGGGGCCATTCTTGACGAGATGTACCTAAAGCCACTGACGCATACCCCAGGCGGGAGGTTTCGCGGTGGGTTCGGGGTCTACCGCCCCCCCCCCACACACACACACACAAACCCTCTGAACACACACACACACGCACATACACACACGCACACACACGCGCACGCACACACACACGCAGCTCCTTCCTTCGCCGCCTCTTAATGCTCGCTCCTGGCTCCCCCACCAAGATCCCTCCCCCCCCCTCTTAAGCGCACACACACCCATTCACACACACATACACAACCATCTTCACACACACACTCTCAGCTCCTCTCTTCGCCGCCTCTCCATGCCGCTCGCCCCTGGCTCCCCTGCGGAGATCCCCTACCGCCCCTCACCCCCACACACACAACCCTCCGTGCACACACACACACACACACGCTCCCCGGCCGAGATCCCCGGCCCGCAGCGCACCACGAACGAGGCAACGCACGGCAACTTTTGCGAGTTCACACCACACACACACACACACAGACCACCACCCCACACGCACGCACCGCAGCTCCTCCCTTCGCCGTCTCTCCATGCCGCTCCCCCCCGGATCCCCAGCCGAGATCCCCGACCCGCAGCGCACCACAGACGAGGCCACGCACGGCAACTTTTGCGAGTTCACACGCACACACACACACACACACACACACACACACACACGCCATGCACACACACACGCACACACTCGCAGCTCCTCCCTTCGCCGCCTCTCCATGCCGCTCGCCCCCGGCTCCCCGGCCGAGATCCCCGGCCCGCAGCGACTGACCACTGACGAGGCCACGCACGGCAACTTTTGCGAGTTCACGACGGTCAGCCCGGCCGTGCGGTGGGTGTGGGGGGAGTTCACACTAGTGTGGGCAGTGCACTGCAAGGGCGGGGTGTAGGGAGTCCACACCATGGCAACTTTTGCGAGTAAACGACGGTCAGCCCCGGCAGTGCGGTGGGTTCACACCAGTGTGGACAGTGCACTGCAAGGTCACACCAGGGGCGGGCAGTCCACACCACGTGAACTTTTGCGAGTTCACCACGGTCGGCCCGCCGCGCGGTGGGTGGGTGCAATTTTCAGACCCGCCTCCCCACACTCTCCACATGATGATGGATTTTACAGTCTGTGCGACGCCGGTGATGATGTATGAGACGTGTGTCGGCGCTGGCGCCCTTCACCTGAACTGAAACTGGCTGGCTACCTGGTGAACCTAACCCGCTCCCCCCACACCATGCACACCCCTCCAAACCACAGGGGCCGCAAGCACCGTTACGTGTGGGGCATGGGCTGCGCGCGCCCGTCCAACATGGGCAACGCGCTCTGCAAGTGGGACACCGATGCAGGTGAGTGCTGATCGAAGTACTGCCGTTTGTTTTAGCAGGCAGCTTAGTATAAGGCTTTCCTCGGCTTGAGCATACCGCCCATCCAACATGGCCACGCTATGTGCAAGTGGGGCGCTGACGCAGGTGTGTGTGCTGATCGCAGTACCACCGTTTGTTAGCAGGCAGTGCCAGGCTTTCCTCGGCGTAAGCATAGCGCTCGCCAAACACGATTAACGTGCGATGATTGCTGATCGATACGGCGCAAGTGATTGCTGATCGATACAGTCGTGTGTGACGCACCTAGCAAGCATCGTGTTTGTATGCTTTGCTCGGCGTTTTCATCAGCTTTTGCTCGGTGTTAACATGGCACCTGTTGAGCGTGGGCAACGCGCTATGCAAGTGGGACGCCGATCGATGCAGCAGTGATGTCCTTAGCGCCCCCGCAGCCCCCGCAGCAAACCAGGAAATTGGGGGGGAACCTGCGGGGGGGGCGAATCGCGACAATGTTAGAAAAGTGTGAAAATTGTCAGTTTTCACACTTGTCCCCAACAAAAATCGTCTCCTGAGGGGGCAATTCGTCATGCTCCCTCCATTGTTGCGTGGGCAAACAGGACATTCTCGGTTTCCTTGAAAACACCGCTGCGATGCAGGTGATGGATGCTGCAGTCGTGTGTGATGCACCGAGCAGGCGTAGTATGAGGCCTTGCTTGGCGTTGGCCGATGCGCTGTGGCAGCGTGGGACGCCGACGCAGCTAGAGGGAGGAGAGAGGCGCGGCAGGCACGAGCGGAGGGGCGGGAAGGGGCGTCGGCGCAGGTGTCCCGCTCCCGCAAGGAGGCTGTTGGACCTGTGGCCCAGCAGGCCCACTACCGCCCCCCGTGCAGCTGACGACCTGCCCCGCCCTGGCCGGGCCTTGCTCTCTCTCCCTCTCTCTGCCTCCCCCTCCACTCCCCCTCTCTCTCTCTCCCCTGTCTTGCCGGGTCGTATACCTGGCCCAGCTGGCATGTGGCGGCCTTCCCTCACCCCCTGCCCCCTCCCTCGTATCCCACTCTCGTATCCCTCTCTCTGTCTCTCCGACTCTCCCGACCCACCCCTCTCTCCCTCTCCCTCCCTCTCTCTACCGCAGATACCGTCAAGATGTGGCCTTCGTGCCCTTTCTTTCTCAAATTTCTCTCCGACTCTTTGCGTTATCCCTCCCCCTCCCTCCCTTTCTCTGCCTCATGACTCATCCCTCTCCCCCTCCCTCCCTCTCTCTGCCTCAGATACCGCCAATATGTGAGCGACGTCACACTTCGTGCCCTCTCTATCTATCAAGGAATAATTGACCTGAAGCGAACGATGTTTTGAATTAGGAGTCAATGAGGCAGCCACGATAGTGGCGGGGACCCAAGCGTGGGTTCCCGAGGAGCTGCGGTGGACTGTGCCGTTTGCAGTGCCCACGCCGCCCTTTGGAAAACCCTCCTCCTCCGCGGCGCGCACCCTGCCCTCCTTGCACGCATCGAAAGCCTCTACTCTGGTGCCACCGCCAGAGCTCGAGGCAACGGTGCATACTCCGCCCCTTTCCCTCTCAAAGCTGGCGTCAAGCAAGGCTGCCCCCTCTCCCCCCTCCTCTTCAATGTCTACATCTACAGCGCTACTGATGAACTGGTCCTGATGGGGCGAGGCTATGTGGCAGATGGGGCAGCGGTACGATGGAGAGCGCGATGCACGATGGCGAGAATTGCGGCGAGCATGCACCCCCTCTCACAACGATCGGAACTCAACCAGATTGCGGCTCCTAATGGTTTACTGTGCTTGGATGGAAGAGAGAGACGGATGGCGAGAAATTGAGAAACATGGGAAGCGAGGCACATGCGGCTAGGCTTTGTGAGGAGGTTGCGGCGCAGGGGTTCCCTGCCCCAAGGCGCAGATTATTAGATGGCGACGCGATCGATGCACCAGCGGCGCAGGGGTTCCCTGCCCCAACCCCACCAGCGGGCGGGCACCATAATGGAGATGGCGGCTAAGAACGGGGAATGCGGCTACCGGGAATGAGGCTACGGGTTATGCATGCCAGGGGACGGCGGACAAGGCTAATGCGTCACGGCGCATGGATAAAGAACGGGGAATGAGGCTACGGGAGCTGGCGGGCGCGGCGCGCGCGTCACGGCGCATGGATAAAGAACGGGGAATGAGGTCTGCGCGTGCATGCATGGAGGAGATTGCTGGCGGGCATGGAGGAGATTGCTCGCGGGCGTGGAGGAGATTGCAGGCGGCAGCATGGAAGCGGATGGCGAGAAATTGAGAAACATGGGAAGCGAGGCACATGCGGCTAGGCTTTGTGAGGAGGTTGTGGCGCAGGGGTTCCCTGCCCCAAGGCGCAGATTATAGATGGCGCAGCAATCAATACACTTTGTGGCGCAGGGGTTCCCTGCCCCAAGGCGCAGATTATAGATGGCGCAGCAATCAATACACTAGCCGTGCGGCATGGGGCGAGGCGAGGCCCCACCAGCGGGCGGGCACCATAATGGAGATGGCGGTTAAAAGGATCAGCCATAGGTGTCACGGGGAATGGCTAAAGAACGGGAATGAGGCGGGTGGTACGGGTGCTGGCGCGCATGGAGCGCGGCGCGGCGCATGGAGATCGCATGGCGGCGCCCATGCATGGACGAGATTGCTGGCGGGCATACAGGAGATTGCTGGCGGGCATGGCGGAGATTGCTGGCGGGCATACAGGAGATTGCTGGCGGGCGTGGAGGAGATTGCTGGCGGGCATGGAGGAGATTGCTGGAGCCAATGGCGGCGGCGGGACTAGTAGTAGAACACAGGCGCACACCAACAATGCGTTGCTGTCACTACCTGGGTGGTATAGGGTGGATCTGGGGGCCCAGTGTCCTGTCTAGGTCCAGTGCGTGCGCGCGTGTGGGGGTTTACCCTCACCCCTACCAGGTAGCCAGCCAGTTTCCCACTGAAACTGAGTTTAAGGTGTCGGGCGCTAGCGCCGACACCGGTCTTATACATCATTACTGGTGTCACACAGACTGTAAGATCCATCATCATCATCAAAATCCTCTCCCCGACTTCTTCTTGAGTCACCCCTCCCTCTCCCTCCCTCTCTCTGCCTCAGGCACCGCCAAAATGTGGCACGAGGGCGGGTGCTTCCCAGAGCGAGCCCCACTTCGTGCCCTCTCTGTCTCGAATTCCTCTCTCCGACTTCCTCTTGAGTCATCCCTCCCTCTCTCTGCCGCAGGTACCGCCAAGATGTGGCAAGAGGGCGGGTGCCTCCCGAGCGAGAGCCCCACTTCGTCCCCCCTCTCTATCTCAAAATTCTTGTTGACTTCCTCTGTCTCATCCCTCCCTCTTTCTCTCTCTGCCGCAGGTACCGTCAAGATGTGGCACGAGGGCGGCTGCCTCCCGAGCGAGCCCTACTTCGTGCCGGCGTCGGGCGCGGCGAGCGAGGACGACGGCGCGCTCGTGTCGTGTGTCATGGGCCCCGATGGCGCCAGCTTCATGTTGGTGCTCGACGGGCGCACGATGTCCGAAGTTGCGCGCGCGAGCGTGCCATATGGTGTGCCGTACCGCTTCCACGGCGGGTTTGCGCTCGCGAAGAAGTGATGGAGTGATGGGAGGAGTGATGGAGTGATGGGAGGGGTGACGGAGTGACGGGAGGAGGCTGTACGAGGGCCTGGCTACCCGTGTGGACCGGTTTGTGTGTGTGGTGTGGCCAACTCAACTATCCTGGGGCGTGACAATACGCGGCGACTCCATCCCAGAGGGCTCTGAAACAGCGCGCTCGGCCAATGTACACAGATGGCGCGTAGCCGCGACGACGACAGACTCATGTAAAATAAGTCATTGAGTTTTACAAGTGGCCGTGTGCCCAGCAATGAGGGGGAGCTGTTAAGCAGCTGCCCCGTCCTTCTACGTCCCCCATTACTCTGAGGCCGTTCCGGGGGGGGGGGGGGATCTGAGCAGGTGCCGCTTTATCTTCCTCGCAAGAGTCTACAGGCCGTCAACCCTTCAAGGGCAGCTTCTGCTTCTTAACTTAGATCTTAGGTTCGATGACAGAGAGAGGGTCCTCCATGTACACGTCCTGAAATCGACAAGGTAGCGGGAGAGAGGTGCAGAGAACTCGAGCGGAGGCCATGGCATCCATCTTACGAACGTTTTTGTGTGGTCAAGATCAGAAACTCGACAGAAGCAGCAAAAATGACCGTGCGCATGCTGTCACGCACTCATATCTGTGCCGATCTCGTCCGCAGGGGGGGTTATTCGGCAGGGAAGAAGGATCGATGAGGTTGTCCTTACGCGCATCACTTGGCGCGAGGTGGTGAACGAAGAAAGGAAGAAGATGCAAAAAACGTCGAAACACATAAACGGGGGCGTGGGACAGGCGCGGGGTGGGGGGCAGGTGGGTGAGCGGGGCTTTAACGGGGACGCCACTCGCGGCGTGGCGAGTGGTTCGTTTGCTGGCGTTTGGCGCACAGTGCTGTGGCGCCCCCCGCCGTCCTGTCCACCGCCGCCGCCTCATGCACTAGTAAACGACCAGCCAGTCTGACACCATCGGAGCAGCACCAGCTGCCTCACTTGCGCAGCCAGCAGCGCAGCGTGCCCTCTCCACTTGGGCAGCTAGCTGGGAGCGCAGCGTGCCACGACACCTGGCGCGCCCTGAGCTCTGGGCTCTAAACCTCCCTCACTTGGGCAGCCAGCTGCGCTCAAGGCTGGCTGTGGCGGCGTGGCAGGCTGCTGTGCAGGGGCAGCAGCGACAGCCGGGGCAGCAGGGGCGTGCTGTGCATGGGGCAGCAGGGGCAGGGCGGCTCTGCCCTACTCTTCAACAGCCAGTCAGGCATGCTGCACAGCTGCGTGCGAGCCAGTCGTACCGCCAGTCGTACCGCCGCCCCCACCTGCACACAAGCAGCCAGCACCGGGGCTGTGGCTGTCGCGAGGGCAGGCTGCTGTGCAAAGCCAGGCTGCTGCGACATCTCCGGTGGGCCTGGTGCTGCCCACTTGACTCGAGCAGCCAGCGGCGCAGCTTCTTGTCTGCAGACAAGAAGCTCCACTTGACCAGAGCCAGCAGCGCAGCTCCCCGTCTGCAGGCGCGCCGTACCGCCGCCGTGCAGGCCAGGCACCACCTCCCTCCACTGCGGCAGGCCAGACCAGTCCTACCGCCATCGCCCCTTCACTCGAGCAGCAGCAGCAGCAGCAGCGCAGAGTGCCATCAGATCTGACGCGCTCTCCAGCTGCGTGCCGCGCAGGCCAGCCCTATCGCCACCGCCCCTTCACTCGAGCAGCAGCAGCAGCAGCGCAGAGTGCCACCAGATCTGACGCGCTCTCCAGCCGCGTGCCGCGCGCCGCGTGCCGGCCAGCCAACGCCCGCGACACCTGAACAGCCAGCTGCGCAGAGCTGCAGGGCTGGCTGTCGCGGCGCGACAGGGGCGGGACGTGCTGGTGCTGCCCCGCTCACTTGAGCAGCCAGCAGCGCAGCATGCCGTCTGCTAACGCGCTGTAGAGCCGCGTGCAGGGCAGTCATGAGCAAGCGCAGCGAGGCGTGCCTGCTTTTGCTCGAGCAGCCAGCAGACTAGACTGTGCAGGCCAGACACGCAAGTTGTCAGAGTGGCCCCTTGAGTTGAGCAGCCAGCAGCGCAGCGTGCCGCATGTGGCGTGCTGCAGCCAGCAGCGCAGCGTGCCGTCCGCTGTCACGCTGTACAGTCACGTGCATGTGCGTCGTAACCAGGCAGCAGGCAGCAGCCTCCAGGCAGCAGCCAGCCAGTCATACCGCCATCGCCGCGTTCAATTGAGCAGCGCAGCCCTGTAGGCTGGCTGTCGCAGCGCGGCTGGGGCAGGCTGCTGGTGCTGTCCCGTACTTGAGCAGCCAGCAGCGCAGCGTGCCCGCTTCACTTGGGCAGCTAGGAGCGCAGCGTGCCATCAGATCTCACGCTCTCTCTGAGCCTCCTTCACGGCAGCAGCCAGCAGCACAGCGTGCCACTCTTCACTTGGGCAGCCAGCAGCGCAGCGTGCCGTCCGCTGACGCGCTGTAGAGCCGCATGCAGGGCGGTCAGAAGCAAGCGCAGCGAAGCGTGACTCCTTTTGCTTGAGCAGCCAGCAGGCAGACTGTGCAGGCCAGACACACGAGCGCAGCGTGCCACCCTTCACTTCAGCAGCCAGCAGCGCAGCGTGCCGTCCGCTGACGCGCTGTAGAGCCGCATGCCGTCGACCGACAGCCGCATGGACTGAACGCGGTCGGTGTGCACGCTCAGCGTGCAGCTGGGCGACACGGTGACCTGTGTGTGTGTGTGTGTGGTGGTCGATAATACAGTCTTGTCGGATGCCTTTGATGGCGTACTAGACTTGTGCTTGCGCACTCAATCCCTTAAGTGTTAGTTTTGGGTGGGTACTCATATGAGTCCCGGTACTCATATGAGTACCTGACTTTGTGGTAGCCACAAATGGCATCTGGACTGGACCCCTAGGAGTGGACTCCTAGGCATGTAGATAGCACCCGCGTGTGTGTGTGTGTGTGTGTGTCCATGTGCCACGTGCTCACGCCACCGCCGAGCGCGCGCGTGTGTGTGTGTGTGTGTGTGTGTTTGTGGTGGTGGACATCCCAGTTCACGGGTCAGACCTCAGGCCGGGGTGTATTGCTGTTAGTAGTACAGGCATTGCCGGTGCATGCGGACGGCCTCATGTAACGCTTGGTTAGTTGGTTGGTTGTGTGGTGGTCGATTTTAAAGCCTGGTCGGACGCCCGTGATGGCATACTAGACTTCTGCTTGCGCACTCAATCCCTTAGGCATGTGGATAGCACAAGCGCGTGTGTGTGTGTGTGTTCGCATGTGTGTGCATTTGCTCATAGCAGCCAATACTACGACAAGAGTGTGGCAGCGCCTGTGATGCCTTAGCCACGCGCACGCACCTGGAGCGGGATCCCACTGCCGGCCAGCACGTCTGTGTCTTTCTGCTCCACGTCCCACAGCTTGATGCTGGAGTCGGAGGATGCAGACAGCAGCGTGCGCCCGTCTGCGGAGTGTGTGTGTGCAGGTGTGTGTGTGTGTGTGTGTGCGTGTGTGTGCGCGTGGTCCACGTCCCACAGCTTGATGCTGGCGTCGGACGATGCAGACAAGAGCGTGCGCCCGTCTGCGGAGTGTGTGTGTGTAGGTGTGTGTGTGTGTGCGTGTGTGTGTGTCTTTCTGCTCCACGTCCCACAGCTTGATGCGGGCGTCGGACGATGCAGACAGCAGCGTGCGCCCGTTTGCGGAGTGTGTGCGTGTGTGTGTGTGCATGTGTGTGTGCGTGTGTGTGCGTGTGCACGTGTGTGTGTGCGCATGGTCCACGTATCACAGCACGATGCTGGCGTCGGACGATGCAGACGGCAGCGTGCGCCCGTCTGCGGTGCACGCGAGGTGTGCAGGTCATCATCCCGCGTGCGCGCCCTCGACCTGTGTAGAGCTCAATCTGCGCGATCAATGAAACGAGTGCCAGACAGGCCTCGCCCCCCACCAACCAGCCAGCATACAAACACACCTGGTGTGAGCACCAGGCCCTTGACCCAGCCGGCGTGCGCGCCCCCCACGCGCGTCACCAGGCTGCCGGTGCTCGCCGCCCCGTCGACCGCCCACACGATGATGGACCCGTCCTCGCCGCCGCTCAGCAGCAGCTGCTCGTCGGGGCTCAACCTGTGTGTGTGTGTGGGTTCGACGGCTGCAGGTGTGTGTATATGTATGTGTGTGTTTTACACCCTATGTGTGTGTGTCTGTGTGTGAATGCCCCCACACGAGGATGAACCCGCCCTCCCTGCCGCTCAGCAGCAGCTACTCGCCGGGGCTCAGCCTGTGTGTGTGTGTTGTGCGTGTTGTGTG
This sequence comes from Chlamydomonas sp. UWO 241, assembly GCA_016618255.1. NCBI lineage: Eukaryota > Viridiplantae > Chlorophyta > Chlorophyceae > Chlamydomonadales > Chlamydomonadaceae > Chlamydomonas > Chlamydomonas priscui. The sequence continues at coordinate 354,893 of VFSX01000173.1, read as the reverse complement.
CATGTGTGTGTGCATGTGTGTGCATGTGTGGAACACCCACACGGATGGACCCGTCCTCGCTGCCGCTAAGCAGCAGCTGCTCGTCGGGGCTCAGCCTGTGTGTGTTTTGCATGCGTGTGTGTGTGTGTGTGCATGTGTGTGTGTGTGTGTGTGAATGCCCACACAAGCATGGACCCGTCCTCGCTGTCGCTCAGCAGCAGCTGCTTGTCGGGGCTCAGCCTGTGTGTGTGTGTTTATGTTGTGTGTGCACGCGCGCGTGCGTGCGTGCGTGTGTGTGTGTGTTTGTGTGTGCGTGTGAATGCCCACACAAAGATGGACTCGTCCTCGCTGCCGCTCAGCAGCAGCTGCTCGTCGGGGCTCAGCCTGTGTGTGTGTGTTGTGCGTGTTGTGTGCATGTGTGTGTGTGCATGTGTGTGTGTGTGTGTGTGTGTGTGTGTGTGTGCATGTGTGGAACACCCACAAGGATGGACCCGTCCTCGCTGCCGCTCAGCAGCAGCTGCTCGTCGGGGCTCAGCCTGTGTGTGTGTTGTGAGTGTGTGTGTGTGTGCATGTGTGTGTGAGTGTGTGTGTGTGTGTGAATGCCCACACAAGGATGGACCCGTCCTCGCTGCCGCTCAGCAGCAGCTGCTTGTCGGGGCTCAGCCTGTGTGTGTGTGTGTTTGTGTTGTGTGTGCGCGCGCGCGTGCGTGTGTGTGTGTGAATGCACACACAAAGATGGACTCGTCCTCGCTGCCGCTCAGCAGCAGCTGCTCGTCGGGGCTCAGCCTGTGTGTGTGTGTTGTGCGTGCGTGTGTGCGCGTGTGTGTTGTGTGTGTGGAATGCCCACACAAGAGGATGGACCCGTCCTCGCTGCCGCCCAGCAGAAGCTGCTCGTCGGGGCTCAGCCTGTCGATGTGTGTGTGTGTGTTGTGCATGCGTGTGTGTGTATGCGTGTGCATGTTTGTGTGTGTTGTGTGTGTGTGTGTGTGTGCGCGCGCGCGTTTGTGTGTGTGTGTGTGTGAATGCCCACACAAGAGGAGCTCCCTGCCGCTAAGCAGCAGCTGCTCGTCGGGGCTCAGCCTGTGTGTGTGTGAGTTGTGCGTGTGTGTGTGCGCGTGTGTGTGTGTGCGTGTGAATGCCCACACAAAGATGGACTCTTCCTCGCTCAAGAGCAACTGCTCGTCGGTGCTCAGCCTGTGTGTGTGTTGTGCGTGTGCGTGAGTGTGTGTGTGTGTGTGAATGCACACACAAGGATGCCCACACAAGGATGAGCGGCAGCTGCTGCTCCTTGGATGGAGCAGCTGCCGCTCAGCAGCAGCTACTCATCGGTGCTCAGCCTGTGCGTGTGCATGTGTGTGTGCGTGTTTGTGTGTGTGTGTGTGTGTGTGTGTATGTGTGTGAATGCCCACACAAGAGGATGGACCCGTCCTAGCTGCCGCTCAGCAGCAGCTGCTCGTCGGGGCTCAGCCTGTGTGTGTGTGCGTGCGTGTGTGTGCATGTGTGTGTGTTTGTGTGCGTGTGTGTACGTGTGTGTGTGTGCCCACACAAGAGGATGGACCCGTGCTCGCTGCCGCTCAGCAGCAGCTGCTCGTCGGGGCTCAGACTGTGGGCGTGTGGGCGTGTGTGTGTGTGTGTGTGCATGTGCAAGAGGGAACACCCTCGTAAGTGCTCGGCATGGGTCACTAACGTCACTGGCGTGACCGTGTCCACGACCGACCTGAGGTCTAGGGTTCAAGGGTTTGACCAAGGTGTTTCAACTGTGTTGACCAAGGTGCTTTTTCAGGGCTTGAGAGATCCTGCGGGATTCTCCAACTCACGTGACCGTTTACAAGCCCGAAGTGTGCCCCTCCAGCACCGCGAGCTGCCAGCACTCCGTCTCTCTGTCTCTGTCTCTCTCTCTTCTCTCACACACACACACACACACACACACAGCTCCAGATATTTGGGTCGTGGCCTACATGATGACGCCGATGATGGATGTAACAGTCAGGGAACACCTCTCAAGGCGTACAAGACCGTGCTCGGCATGGGTCGCTGACGTGACCGTGTCCACGCCCGACCTAGCTAGGGTCTCGGGTTCCAGGGTTAAGGGCGTTGACCGAGGCGTTTTTTCAGGGCTTGAGAGATCCTGCGACACTCTCCAACTCACGTGACGGTGTACACGCCCGAAGTGTGCCCGTCCAGCACCGCGAGCTGCCAGCACTCCGTCTCTCTCTCTCACACACACACACACACACACACACACAGCTCCAGATATTTGGGTTGTGCCTACATGATGACGGTGTCAACCGAGGTGTTTTTTCAGGGCTTGAGAGATCCCGCGAGACTCTCCAACTCACATGACCGTGTACACGCCCGAAGTGTGCCCGTCGAGCACCGCGAGCTGCCAGCACTCGGGCGCCGCCGGCGCCGCGGTGTCGAAGGGCGAGGCCGTTGGAGCAGCTGGCGCTCCGACGCCGAGCGCCGCCGCCACCCCGCCTGTGCTGCCGCCTCCAGCCGCTGCGAGCACGCGTGTGCATGTGTGCATGTGCGTGCGTGTGTGCGTGTGTGTGTGTGTGAGTCAAAGGGCGAGGCCCCCGGGTCTGGCGCATTATGTGTGTGGGTTAGTGTTTTGTTTTGTTTGTGTGTGTGTGTGACAAAGGGCGAGGCCGCTGGAGCAGCTGGCGCTGCTACGCCGAGCGCCGCCGCCACCCCGCCTGTGCTGCCGCCTCCGGCCGCTGCGAGCACGTGTGCGCATGTGTGCGTGTGCGTGCGTGTGTGTGTGTGTGTGTGTGTGTGTGAGTCAAAGGGCGAGGCCCTTGGGTCTTGCGCATTGTGTGTGTGTGTGTGTTTTGTTTGTGCGTGTGTGTGAAAGGGCGAGGCCACTGGAGCAGCTGGCGCTGCTACGCCGAGCGCCGCCGCCACCCCGCCGGTGCTGCTGCCTCCGGCCGCTGCGAGCACGCGTGTGCATGTTTGCGTGTGTGTTTGTGTGCGTGTTTGTGTGTGAGTCAAAGGGCGAGGCCGCCGGGTCTGGCACATTGTGTGTGTGTGTGTTTTGTTTGTGCGTGCGTGTGGCAAAGGGCAAGGCTCCGGCAGCTGTCGTACCCGCGCACGGCGCCGCTGTCACCCCGCCACTGCCCCTGCCATCGGCGCGCGGTAAACATACACCCTTCCCTCTCTTCAAACATGCACACACGCACGCTGCCGCCGCTCCCGCTCCCGTAGCGATTCGAGGCAGCCCCCCCCCCTCCACAATAGGGTTGGCCCAACCCGTACATTTCAGGCTGAATTTATGCGTATATCCGTATAATACGTATAATACGTGCGTATAAAAAAACGTCAGCTGCTCATACATGGGTCGCTGAGGGAGTGAGATACGCCGTTGGAAAGCTTTCTTTACAGGGAGCATCTTTGCTATCGGTCTCATCATCATGCGCGCTACGTTTTTTCAGTAAATGCCAAAACAGTAATGTGCGCTCGCGCGGCTGCTCGGGCGGCCGCGGCCCGGTCATAACTGACGCTCCTTGTGCATGGATTAGAATCATCAACTTGCATTGGAAGGCATGCAACAAGGGCTATTCAGATCACTGCTGGTTTGCAGCAGTGCGCTGCAGCAGGGGGGGGGGTTATAAGCTCACTCCTCCTCCTCCCCCTCGAGGATCAGTGCGCGCGCGATCAGTGCGCGTGTGCGATCAGAGATCAGTGCGCGTGCGCGATCAGTGCGCGCGCAATCAGTGCCCGTGCGCGGTCGTCAATCAGCTGCAGGGCGACGTTGTTCTTGAAGAAGAACCGCCCCATCAGCTTCGCGACGTCCTGCTGCTGCGCCGGACTGGGGCAGAACTGGGACATCGAGGGCTGGCCCGGCAGGGACGCGCCGCCCATGCCAGCAGGCCGGCGTCCTGCTGCTGAGCCGCCGCCCATGCTGCTGCCGCCCTCCATGCTGCCGCCCCCCATGCTGCCGCCCATGCGATCTGGGTCAGACAGATCGGCGCCGGCCCTGCTGGTGCCAGCCAGCACTGCGCTCACCGATGCACTCCGCTTGATCGGGACCTTGCACGTGTTGTCCTCGTTGAAGTGGCTCCCGGCGAGTCGCGAGAGGTTGCTCGGTGAAAACATGGTGCCGCATTCCTTGCACCTGCCCTTGATCAGAAGGCCGTCGTCCTCTGTCACGATGTCTATCTTGCCCCACCACCTGGCCCATCCTTTGCTCTTCATCCTGATCAGCTCGGCGCGGCACTCCGCCGGCGCGTACGATTTGCCATTGATCGTCTGCTGGGCGGGCCTATCCCTTGGGGGGGGGTCCGTTCTGCATCATACTAATTCTAGGCGCGATGCCGTTTTACGCTGCGCTACGCTGCTGGGGGGACGGAGGCGGCGGCGGCGGTGTGTGGGGTGCGAAAAACTTATTTTTTTGCCATGTATATTTGCTCGTTTTTGCATACGTATATACGTACATTTACAGTTACAGTTACATCGGCTTTCCAGCAAAGACTACCTCTAGTCCTAGTACCACCGCGTAGACCCAAGTCCAGTTCTGGCCCTAACAATTACTTGTGAGGGGCGGTAGCCACCAGCCGGCTGCCTGCCAACGTGTAGTCCCAGAGCAAAAAGGAGAGCTATTGTGCGACGCCTCAAAAATAGGTCCTTACTGCTTCTAGGGGATAAAGGGTCAAGTGGCGCTTGCCAATTTACTTGACCGCCGTGGTGGAGGGGCCGGCGCCTGAGGGGCAGCCGGACCGTACACCACGGCTCTCCACCCGACCCTATCCTGAGCACGCTCAAACGCCGTGTCCGAAAAAGTCTTCCAATCAGAACGAGTGCCACTAGTTTCGCCTAGCTGCTGAATCAGTAGCTTAAGAAAATAGTGTCGGAGGAGGCTGGAGGCCGGCCTTGCTGCCGAGCCACATCCATTGTGCAGTCAAAAGTCGTACGAGGAAGACGAGAAGCCGGCATGCGCATCACATGGCCTAGCCACTGCATTGATCGCTTTGCCACAAGGCTCTCAATTGGCTCAGTGTCGCACGCCTGCCGAATATAAGTTAATCTGTGCCGGTCGACCAGGCGCACACCCAGAATGCGACGATGGCAGTTAGAGTAGGCAACCTCCAATCGAGTCAGTTGTGTTTTAGTAGGGGCCCATGTTTCGCAGCCGTACAGAAAGTGGGGCAGCACGAAAGTGTTGTAAATCCGCATCTTAGACTGCTTGTATATTTACGGATATACGTATATACGTATTATACGCACACAGCCAACCCTACTCCCCAAACACACGCGCACACACATGCACGCACCTGCTCCTGCAAAGCTGCCGCTGCCGCGGCGGTCCGAGGCAGATCCCCCCCCCCCACACACACACCTTCGCCCCCATACACACGCAAACACACACGCACGCACACACACGCACCTGCTCCCGCAAAGCTGCCGCTGCCGCGGCGCCCGCTCGCCGCGAGCGGGCTGCCGCCGCTCCCGCTCCCGCGGCGGTCCGAGGCAGACACCCCCCCCTCCCCAAACATACGCGCACGCAAGCACACGCACGCACCTGCTCCTGCAAAGCTGCCGCTCCCGCTGCCGCGGCGCCCGCCCGCCGCGAGCGGGCTGCCACCGTTCCTGCTCCCGTGGCGGTCCAGGCAGACACCCCCCCTCCTCAAACGTACGCGCACGCACGTATGAGCACGCACCTGCTCCCGTAAAGCTGCCGCTGCCGCCGCTCCCGCTCCCGTGGCAGTCCGAAGCAGCCCCCCCCCCCTCTTTCCAAGCACACGCACACACGCAAGCACACGCATGCACCTGCTCCCGCAAAGCTGCCGCTGCCGCTGGCGCGGCGCCCGCTCGCCGCGAGCGGGCTGCCGCCGCTCCCGCTCCCGCGGCGGTCCAGGCAGACACCCCCCCTCCCCAAACATACGCGCATGCAAGCACACGCACGCACCTGCTCCTGCAAAGCTGCTGCTCCCGCTGCCGCGGCGCCCGCCCGCCGCGAGCGGGCTGCCGCCGCTCCCGCACCCGTGGCGGTCCAGGCAGACACCCCCCCTCCTCAAACGTACGCGCACGCAAGCATACGCACGCACCTGCTCCTGCAAAGCTGCCGCTCCCGCTGCCGCGGCGCCCGCCCGCCGCGAGCGGGCTGCTGCCGCTCCCGCTCCCGTGGCGGTCCGCGAAGCCCAGGACGGGAACGGAGGGCCCGGCTCCGCTGTCCGCGCGGCTGAGGCCGCTGCCGCGCCGGTTCTCTGACATTGCCTGCACGCTGCCGATGCTCCCGCGGCGGTCCGACGCGCTGCCGACGCTGCCGCGGCGGTTGGCAAAGGACGGCGGCACGGGCTTGGCGCCAAGCACCCGCCACATGCGCACGCTGTGGTCGGCGTCCATCTGGTGTGTGTGTGTGTGTGTGTCTGCGCTCGTGTGTGTGTGTGTGAGTGTGCGTGAGTGAGTGTGTGTGCGTGTGTGTGTGTGCGTGTGTGTGTGTGTGTGTGTGCCCGTGTGTGTGTGTGTGTACGTGCGTGTGTGTGTGTGCCCGTGTGTGTGTACGTGCGTGTGTGGGTGTGGGTGTGATTGATTTATTTCCTGGTAGCGGACTGCCCCGTTGACCGCCTTGATCGCTGTCTCAGCATTGATCGTTGGCCGTCAAATCTGGGTTATTGTCGAGCTCTTGACGAGCTGGTGGGATTGCCAGAACGTCAAGTAACTTGGTTTGTTGAGTAGTCGCGAGTAGCCAAATGGCTCCCAGAAGCCCAAAAGATAATAACTGCACTCACCCCTGCCGAGTAGAGCGTGCAGCCGTCAGACGAAAGCTTGAGGGACGACACGTACCTACGTGCGGATGTGGGGCCAGGGTGAGAATGTGCGTGTGTGTGTGCGTGTGTGTGTGTATGCGTGTGTGTACACACACATACACGTATGTGCGGTCGATCTTACAGTCTTGTTGGGCGCCTTTGATGGCTGTGTGTGAGAAGGGGGGGGGGACACATGAGGTGGGAGGAGGCGCGAGGTGGACGGTGTGTGTGAGGGGGGCTGTGGGGCCAGGACGAGAATGTGCTTGAGGAGGCGCGAGGTGGACGGTGTGTGTGAGGGGGGCTGTGGGGCCAGGACGAGAATGTGCTTGAGGGACAAGCTTAGGCGACCCCTCCACCCCCACGCAAAGCAGCCACGCCACGCACCCCGCGTGCAGGTGGGGTGGGGGGGGCGGTGGACGGTGGGGGGTGGTCGACGGTGGGAGGACACGCCCAGGCGACAAACCACACAGACAATAAGGGTTAAAACCTAACTTGAACCCCGATGTAAACCCTAGACCCTGAAACCCTTAACCTAAACCACAAAGCAGCCACGCACCCTGTGTGCCCTGCCAGGCTCTGAAGCAGCGCGGGACGGCGGTCCAAGCCGGCAGACACGTCCCACACGTTGATGGTCCTGCGCGGCATTGCCAACAAGAGCAGGGTAGCGCGCGCGCGCGCGCGTGTGCGGTGTGCGCGTGAGTGTGCGCGGTGTATGCGCGAGTGTGCGGTGTGTGTGCGTGCAAGCGCGTGCGTGGTGTGCACGTGAATGCGCGGTGTGCGTGCGTGCGCGTGAGCGTGCGATGTGCGTGTGCGCGCATGGGCGTGCGCGTGGGCGTGCGACATGTGTGCGGTGCGGATGTGCTGTGTGCGTAGGGTTGGCCTAACCTGTACATTTCAGGCTGCATTGTGTGTATATCCGTATAATACGTATAATACGTATAATACGTGCGTATAGAAAAAACGCCAGCTGCTCATACATGGGTCGCTGAGGGAGTGAGATACGCCGTTGGAAAGCTTTCTTTACAGGGAGCATCTTTGCTATCGGTCTCATCGTCATGCGCGCTACGTTTTTTCAGTAAATGCCAAAACAGTAATGTGCGCTCGCGCGGCTGCTCGGGCGGCCGCGGCCCGGTCATAACTGACGCTCCTTGTGCATGGATTGGAATCATCAACTTGCATTGGAAGGCATGCAACAAGGGCTATTCAGATCACTGCTGGTTTGCAGCAGTACGCTGCAGCAGGGGGGGGGGGGTTTAGGCTCACTCCTCCTCCCCCTCGAGGACCAGTGCGCGCGCGATCAGTGCGCGTGCGCGATCAGAGATCAGTGCGCGTGCGCGATCAGTGCGCGCGCAATCAGTGCGCGTGCGCGGTCGTCAATCAGCTGCAGGGCGACGTTGTTCTTGAAGAAGAACCGCCCCGAGCTTCGCGACGTCCTGCTGCTGCGCCGGACTGGGGCAGAACTGGGACATCGAGGGCTGGCCCGGCAGGGACGCGCCGCCCATGCCAGCAGGCCGGCGTCCTGCTGCTGAGCCGCCGCCCATGCTGCTGCCGCCCTCCATGCTGCCGCCCCCCATGCTGCCGCCCATGCGATCTGGGTCAGACAGATCGGCGCCGGCCCTGCTGGTGCCAGCCAGCACTGCGCTCACCGATGCACTCCGCTTGATCGGGACCTTGCACGTGTTGTCCTCGTTGAAGTGGCTCCCGGCGAGTCGCGAGAGGTTGCTCGGTGAAAACATGGTGCCGCATTCCTTGCACCTGCCCTTGATCAGAAGGCCGTCGTCCTCTGTCACGATGTCTATCTTGCCCCACCACCTGGCCCATCCTTTGCTCTTCATCCTGATCAGCTCGGCGCGGCACTCCGCCGGCGCATACGATTTGCCATTGATCGTGCTCTGGGGGGGGGGGGGTCCGTTCTGCATCATACGTATCCTAGGCGCGATGCCGTTTTACGCTGCGCTACGCTGCTAGGGGGACGGAGGCAGCGGCGGGGTGTGGGATGCGAAAAACGAATTTTTTTGCCATGTATATTTGCTCGTTTTTGCATACGTATATACGTATATTTACGGATATACGTACATACGTATTACACGCACACAGCCAACCCTATGTGTGCGTGTGTGCACATGGGTGTGCGCGAGACTGCGCAATATGCGTGCGTGCACGTGCGGTGTGCGTGTTCAGTATGTGAGTGTGCGGCGTGCGCGCGTGAGCCATATATTTATGCACGCTGCGTGGGTGTCGCGCAGCCCTCAGAAGCCCCCCCACCCCCCACACGCACACACACGCACGCACGCGCCAGCTGATCCAGAACACAGGCATGCGTTGTCGGGAGAGAGCACAAGCGAGCACGCCGCACAGAGGGGAGAGGCACAAAGAGGGAAAATAGGGGAGTGACAGAGAAAGGCACAGGGAGAGAGAGCGTGAGAGTGAGAGAGGTGTGAGGAGAAGTGCTGCCCACCCGTACCGTACCATATGTTTTGTGGGTGCATGCAGAACGACACGCCCACGTCCCTCCGCCCCTCCCACGCTCCAGACACCCCCGCAAATTCCATGCTAACCCCCGCCTCGCAAAACTATGTAACGCCTATATAACAGCGAGATCGTTACAGAGAGCTCTGAACGGCAGTCCTAGATAGGTGTCTGTCTGGTCTGATCAGGATTCGAGGGGATTCCGCACAGATACACACAAGCACGCTCTCTCACATGTCAGCTGATCCGGAGTAGAGGTACGCGCCATCGGGTGAGAGCACAAGCGAGCATGCCGCACAGAGGGGAGAGGCACAGAGAGAGAGAGAGAGAGGCACAGAGACAGAGAGAGAGAGAGACAGAAAGAGAGACAGATCGCTAACGACAGCTCTCTACAGGCTGCTTCTGGTCATCATTGAGCACACACACACACACACACACACACACACACACACACACATGTCAGCTGATCCGGAGTAGAGGTACGCGCCATCGGGAGAGAGCGCGAGCGAGCACACTGCGTCGCGGTGCCCCTCCAGCACCTGCAAGGGGGAAGTGTGCGTGTGTGTGTGAGTGTGTGATCGATTTAACAGTCTTGTCGGACGCCTTAGATGGCGTTTCAAAGGCACGTGTCTTTGTGCTTGCGCACTCAATCCCTGAGGCATGCATGTGTGTGTGCGTGTGTGTGTGCGTGCGTGTGTGTGCGTGTGCGCGCGTGTGTGCGTGTGCGTGTACGTGTGTGTGCATGTGTGTGTGTATGTGTGTGATTGAGGTTGTTCACCCTCTTGCTGGCGCACGGTTGGTCTCCGGCCTTCAAACGGAATCCCCTCAATTGGTGACCGGAAACAGGCTGTGTAGGTCTGCCGTTCAGAGTTCTCTGTAACGACCTCTCTCTCTTTCTCTCTCTCTCTCTCTCTCGTGTATGTGGAGGGGCCTTGGAGTGCGCCCGCGTGTGTGCGCGCGTGGAAACGAGGGACACATGCGGGTGGATGCACACACTGTCTGCGGTGTGGTAGCGCACCTGCCGCAGAAGCGGGGGCTCGCTCGGCACCTGGTTGACCGCCCACATGCGGATGGTGTGGTCGCCTGCACGGGGTTGGGAAGGGTGGTGGGGTGGCGGGTGGCGGCTGCGCGTGTGTGTGCGCAGGTGGCGCAAGCACACGCAAGGAGTGGTGGGCAACAGTGTGTGGAACACAGCGTGTGCGGACAAGTGAAGGGGGGTGGGGGGTGGGGGGCAAAAGAGACCACGTGCGCCGCACATCCACGGCTGAGCACAGCCGCGGCGGGTGTAACCCCCCTCCACTCCCCCCCCACACACACACAAACACTGCGCACACCTCACCTGAGCCCGAGTACAGCACCGTCCCGCATGGTGACGACAAGCGCCCACACCCAGCCCGCGCGCGCGTCAACACCACGATTGCCGCAGAGCATGGTGACGACAAGCGCCCACACCCAGCCCGCGCGCGCGTCAACACACTTCACCCCCCCCATACCTCACCTGAGCCCGAGTACAGCACCGTCCCGCATGGAGACACGACGAGCGCCCACACCCAGCCCGCGTGCGCGTCGGGCACTGAGTGCCGCAGCAGAAAGCCCTCTCCGCCCTCCCCCACGCTCCACTCGTTGATGGCCGCGCCCTGGTGGTGGTTTTGAGAGCATGCATGGTTGGTCTTCAGGAGTCATGTGACGGGTGCTGAAAAATGCACGGTCTACAGGGTTCACGCAAAAGGTGACCACAATAGGTGCTTTGAGCACGCATGGTGTTCAGGGGTCACACAATAGACGTGCGAACACGCCGCGCCCTGGTGGTGGTTTTGAGGAGAGCACACGCGGTCTCTCATGGTCATGGCTTCATGATGGCCTTTGAAGACCCCTAACAGGGGTCAGACAAAAGGTGTTAATAAAATGCCCACGCTCCACGCGTGGATGGCCGCGCCCTGGCGGTGGTTTTGAGAGCATGTCTGGTCATGGGGTCATGTCTAATCCAGCAGGAATGGTCACATAATAGATGTTATGACATCATGGACATTCGGATGATGGACGTTTGGATGATGCCGTCGATGATGTTGTAATGGGCGGCCATGGTGTCCGGATTCATGACATTCGGATGATGGACGTTCGAATCCGTTGCCATGGAGTGCTGCCATGTATGTTTGACACCGCTGCCCACTTGCCACTCTCAGGGGACTGCGTGTGTGCGTCCACTGCGTGTTCGCAGAGCCTCAATTTCAGGGGTCAATCACACAAGGTACATCCCCGCCTCGCTTCCCAGCCTGGAGCCCCTACCAGACAGCCAGCCAGTTAACCTACCCCAGCTTTAGGCTGGGGTTGGAAGCCAAACCAAGATACATGGTTAGCAGAAAGAAGCAGCTTAGCTGGTTAGCTTGGTTAGCAGAAAGAAGCAGCTTAGCTGCCTCTTTTGAAGCTCAAAAGAGCTTGCCTCGTACTCCCCACAGGCGGGGGGGGGGGGGGGGTACAAGGGGGGAGAACAGTCAGGTGACCGGCCAAGCGCCGACGCAAGTCTTATTATACACCACAGCGGCGTCACAAGTAACAAGTAACAAAGGGGGTTTTCAGCTTAGCAAGGCTGCTACTCTTCAACCAGGGACCACCCGCCGGTTACCCCAGTCCACCCTAAATGGACTAGAGAGGTAGCCAGCCGGTTTCAGCCTGAGTGAAACTGAGTGAGATAGGTGTCGGGCGCTAGCGCCGACGCAGGTATTATACATCAGTACTGGTGCCACACAGACTGTCATATCCATCATCATCATCATCAGAAAACCGCCGGCTCCCGACCGACAGACTAGTGGCGACACACCGACTAGACTGTACTGTCCATCGTGATCACCTAAGCAGGCTGCTACTCTTCAACCGGGACCACCCGCCGGTACCCCCAGTCCACCCTTAATGGACAAGAGAGGTAGCCAGCCGGTTTCAGCCTGAGTGAAACTGAGTGAGATAGGTGTCGGGCGCTAGCGCTGACGCAGGTCTTATACATCATTGCTGGTGTCACACATACTGTACTGTCCATCGTGATCACCTGGCCGCCCCCGAAGAGTGTGGCAGAGTCCGGGGAGACCGCGAGCGTGATGACGCCCTCTGCGCGGTCGGTGAACGTGTGCGTGACATCGGCCTGCGTGCGTGTGCGTGGGAGGGAGTGGTCAAGACCGCGCGTGTGGCATCGGCATGTGATGGAGTGAGCGGAAGTGGGAGGGAGGGGGCGTGTGAGTGGGGCGTGCGAGTGTGCGGCAGGTGGAGAGAGTTGGCGAGAGTCTGGGGGGAAGACTGTGAGCGCGGCGACGCCCTCTGCGTGGTCCGGTGAGCGTGTGCGTGTTACGTCCGCCTGCGTGCGCGTGCGTGGGAGGGAGTGGTCGGTCAACACCACGTGAGTGACATCGGCCTGTAATTGAGTGAGTGGAAGTGGGAGGGAGGGGGGACGTGTGAGTGGGGCGTGCGAGTGTGTGGCAGGCGGAGAGAGTTGGCAAGAGTCTGGGGGGAAGACTGTGAGCGCGACGACGCCCTCTGCGTGGTCCGGTGAGCGTGTGCGTGTTACGTCCGCCTGCGTGCGCGTGCGTGGGAGGGAGTGGTCGGTCAACACCACGTGAGTGACATCGGCCTGTAATCGAGTGAGTGGAAGTGGGAGGGAGGGGGGACGTGTGAGTGGGGCGTACGAGTGTGTGGCAGGCGGAGAGAGTTGGCGAGAGTCTGGGGGGAAGACTGTGAGCGCGACGACGCCCTCTGCGTGGTCCGATGAGCGTGTGCGTGTTACATCCGCCTGCGTGAGCGTGCGTGGGAGGGAGTGGTCGGTCAACACCACGTGAGTGACATCGGCCTGTAATCGAGTGAGTGGAAGTGGGAGGGAGGGGGGACGTGTGAGTGGGGCGTGCGAGTGTGGCAGGTGGAGAGAGTTGGCAAGAGTCCGGGAGGAAGACTGCGAGCACGATGACGCCCTCTGCGCGGTCGGTGAACGTGTGCATGACGTCGGCCTGTGGTCGTTTTAGTGGGAGGGAGGGGGGGCGTGTGAGTGGGGCGTGCGGGAACCAGGCGGACGAGTGCGGCAGGTGGAGAGAGTTGGCGAGATTCTGGGGGGAAGACTGCGAGTGCGATGACGCCCTCTGCGTGGTCGGTGAACGTGTGCGTGTTACGTCGGCCTGCGTGCGCGTGCGTGGGAGGGAGTGGTCAACACCGCGCGTGTGGCATCGGCGTGTGATGGAGTGAGCGGAAGTGGGAGGGAGTGGGGCGTGTGAGTGGGGCGTGCGAGTGTGTGGCAGGCGGAGAGAGTTGGCGAGAGTCTGGGGGAAAGACTGTGAGCGCGACGACGCCCTCTGCGTGGTCGGTGAACGTGTGCGTGACATCGGCCTGCGGGCGCGTGCGTGGGAGTGGGAGGAAGGGGGGCGTGTGAGCGCGATAGGTGGAGAGACTTGGCAGAGTCCGAGAAGGCTGCGAGCGCGCTGACGCCCTCTGCGTGGTCGGTGAGCGTGTTCGTGTTACGTCCGTCTGTGATCGTGTGAGTGGGAGGGAGTGGGGCGTGTGAGTGGGGCGTGTGCGTGAGGCGTGTGCGTGCGGGAGGTGGAGAGGGTAAGCAATAGTCCGAGGAGAGAGAACCGTCAGCGCGACGACGCCCTCTGCGCGGTCGGTGAGCGTGTGCGTGACATCGGCCTGCGTGCGCGTGAGTGGGAGTGGGAGGGAGAGGGGGCGTGCGAGTGTGGCAGGTGGAGGGAGTCGGCAAGGGTCCAGGGAGACCGCGGGCATGATGAAGCCCGCTGCGTGGTCGGTGAGCGCGTGCGTGTTTCGTTGGCCTGTGGTCGTGCGAGTGGGTGGAAGTGGGGGGGAGGCAGGCTTGTGCGCGCTTGTGGGATTCTGGCGCAGCAGGTCGAGAATGGAAGGGGGGGGGAGGCAGGCTTGTGCGCGCTTGTGTGTTTCGGGCGTGCGGCAGGTCGAGAGTGGCAGGAGTCTGGGGAGGACGCGAGCGCCACCACACAACACCACACCCTCCGCCTGGTCCCTGCTGTATTAAAGGCATTACAGGAGTGTCGGAGGGATCCAAGGGATGACAGGGGGGGGTATATTGGAAAGGTGGAGAGGGTGGCGGGAGGGGCGTGGGCACGTGGTTTGTGTTGCGTCGAGTCCAAGCAGCGCGGCATCGGTGGCACACGAGTGGTGGTGGGCCTCTTATCCGGGTAAGCCCTCGCCCCGGTGGCGTGCAGCAGGGGGGGCGGCGTGTATATCCCACGCCCAAAACCACCATGACCAAGCCGCACAGCGCGGCACCAGTAATTACGGGTTACGGGTTTAGGGTTTTTAGGCGTGTTAGCACAGCGAATTCGCTAATCTTTGTGTGAGGGATTAAGTTGTAGATCGGGGTTCTTGCACCCCGGTGCCCACCGAGGGCGCGCGCAACCCACACACATCGCCTACGGAGGTAATTTGGCCGTTGTTTAACATCCGGCGGGGGATGTTAAGGGCCCTGTGTCGAAGAGGCCCAGGGCATTCCCCCCATGCACCCCATGCGGGCTGCCCGCGAACTGGTGCCATATGGGCCAGGAACAATGAGTTCTGTGAAGCCCTCACCCCTGTGACGTGCAGCAGCACGACGTCTGGGATCTGCACGGCCGTGTTGCTGCCCTGCCGGTCCTCGAGTGTCATCATCCCCACGGCGGCTGAGAGAGCAGACTCCTTTGGGTTGGCCTTTGGGTTGGGCACCGGGCTGGAGGGGGAGCTCGAGTGGTAGCTGCAAGCGTGTGTGTGTGCGTGTGCGTGTGCGTGTGTATGTGTGTGTGTGCGAGCATTTTCGTGTGCGTGTGTGTGTGCAAGCGTGTGTGCAAGCATGTGTGTGTGTGTGTGTGCACATGATCGCTTGCGCATGCGTGTGCATGTGTGTATGCCTGTGACCGTGTGAGCGTGCGTGTGTTTGTGTGCGTGTGTGCGAGTGTGTGTTTGTGTGCGTTCATGCGTGTGCGAGAGTGTGTGTGTGTGTGTGCGTACATGCGTGTGCGGGTGTGCGTGTGTGTGTGTGTGTGTCTGCGAGAGTGTGTGTGTTTCTGTGTGTGTGTGCATGTGTGTGTCTGTTTCTGTTGTGTGTGTGTGTGCGTGTATGTATGCGTGCATGTACATGTGTGAGTGCGTGTTCGTGGGTGCCTTGGTGTGTGTGTGCGTGTGTGTGACCCATGTGTGTGTGTGTGTGTGCTGTGCGTGCGTTGTGTGTGTGAGTGTTTGGTTTGCACCCCCTGTTCTCTGCTCGAGCATGCGATCCTGCGCGGCTTTTGGGTTTGATGCAAGGCCGTCACATGTCCTGCGGCACGTGTGCAGGTTGTTGGCAGCGCGGCCCAAGTTGTTCTGCATGGCGTGAGATCCAGCCTAAGATGCTCAGCAGCATGCTCCACGCACCCCCCACGCATGCTCCACGCACCCTTGCAAGTCCTCCGCCTCCGCGCGGCTCGACGAACGCGACAACCCTCCGCCCGCTCCATGCTGCGAGAAGGAGTCCATGGAGGGGGGCCTCGTCAGCCGGAGCCGTTTTTGTTTCGTGCAATTCGACGCTCAATCGGGCGACCCAACCCGTCGTTGATATTAGCAGATGGAATGGCGAATCGGTGAGTGACGCGCGGGCAAGGCATAACTGAGTTAGGGGTGCTAGGTGTGGGGTGTAGCCATCTGGTGGGGGGCCAATTTGAGAATCCTGCACTTTTTACTGCCATAATAACTGTGCCCTCCACCCTGTCCATCCTGCTGATCAAAACAACACCCGACACAGGCAACTAGGGCGGCTCAAGGGGCGACACCAATGATGAAGGGTTCTCAGCTCTCCTCTTCCGCCAAGCGCATCCAGGTGCGCCTGACTGGCTCCTTGCCTGGTTCATGGCGTGCATGCGGCGCCAGACGAGGAGCATGCGGCGTTCGTTTGAACTCTGAGGCATGGTGATCCCCTCGCAGAAGGAGCTGGCCGAGATATCGCTCGACCCGCCTTGCAACTGCTCTGCCGGGCCCAAGGGCGACAACATCTACGAGTGGGTTGCTGGAGAGGAAGGCTGGAGGGCAACCACATGGGCGCATAGCGCATGGTCATGCGTGCTGCACATGCAGTGCAGCTGCACACGTGTGCCTTTGTGCTGCCGCCCGCTCCCCACATGGTGGACTTTCTCAGACCCCCAGGGCGGCAATGTGTGTACCGTGGGGCTGTGTGCACACGTGCCCACAACTACCACAACAGCACGAGGCCCACAGCTGCGTCGCACACTCACGCACCCCTCCACTTGGCCGCCCCCCGCACGCCCGCTCGCGCAGGTGGGTGTCCACAATCGTCGGCCCAAGCGGCTCGCCGTACGCCGACGGCATCTTCTTCCTCGACATCCACTTCCCGAGCGACTACCCGTTCAAGCCGCCAAAGGTGCGAGGGCGTGCGCGTGTTAGTGCGGCACGAAAGGCACGCGCGTGTGCGTGTCTGTGTGCGCGTGATTGCGTGCGCGTGGGTGCGCGCGTGCGTCCGTGCTGCCTGCGTGCTCGTTTGCGAGTGCAGGAGCAAGCATGCCAGTAATGGGGCTGGCACACCACCTGCTCGACTCCGACCCTTCACTCCCCGCCCGCCCTGCCGTCCACCACACAGATCCAGTTCCGCACGCGCATCTACCACTGTAACATCAACTCCAACGGCCAGATCTGCCTCGACATCCTCAAGGACCAGTGGAGCCCGGCGCTGACCGTGTCCAAAGTGCTGCTCTCCATCTGCTCGCTGCTCACCGACGCAAACCCGAGTGAGTCAACGGCAGTGCACTCTCAGTGCGCGCGTGTGCCCGCGTGCGCCCCTCGCACCCCCACCCTCTGCGCTTGCGTGGCGCTCGCTCTGGTCAAACACCGGTGCATGCTGGCCGTGGCTCACCAGTGCGCGCCTCTGCCACCACTGCCGCCCTGCCAAGCGGCGCCCTGCCAGCGCGTTGCCGACCAGTGGCAGCCGACTTACGACTCCGCTGCGCCTGCCCTCCCTCCCTGCCAGCGCGTTGCCGAGCCCCTGCAGAGGACCCCCTCGTGGGCAGCATCGCGCAGCAGTTCACGACTGACCGCGAGGGGCACGACAAGACCGCGGCCGACTGGGTCAAGCGCTACGCGTCGGGCGCGGTCGCATGGTGCGTGCCTCACTGTCTCTGCCTGTTGACCTCCCCTCCCCCTCACCACCTGACCTCTCCACTGACCCCGCCACCTGCAGATCAGGATGCGGCTGTGCGGCACGGCCTGTCGCCGGCGGAGGGGGGACGAGCTGGCGTCGCTTTGATGATGGGCGTGTGCACGAGCAGAACCTCGTGTTTCTCATGCTCACCAGAACATTGATGATTGGTTTCACAGAGCGGGCAGGCGCGCAGGCTGGTTCTGTCAGTAGCCGGGGCTGGCGCAGACAGGTAGACAGACACGAGGGGGGCGCGCTTTTAGCCAGGGTAGGTTTAGCCAGGGAAAATGTAACCACAAGAAACAGTGAGTGTCTTGCGGTGTAGGAGAATTGGACAGCGTTGGCGCACGCTGTCACTCCCCCCACGCGATCAGAGCTAGCGCCGTCGTCACGCGCCGCGGACTCTCCGCTCCACAAACACACCCTCTCACAGGCTAGCCTCTGCCACTGTTCCCTGCCTCACAATCATGCTGCATGCGAGTGCACGGTGTGTGCAGCCAATGCTCGTGGGGCCACACGTGGGGCTGACTGAGTCTCCTCAAGTTCTTACGCAAGGTGAGGTGCACTGGTCACCCCCCATTGTGCACCTCAATTCTGGGCCCTCATTGGAGCACGTGCACACTTGCCAGCAGATCTCCAGCAGGACTGCTGGAGTCGAGACGAGTCTTGTCAGCATGCGTGCAGCGTCGCGCGTGCGGGGGGTGCTTCAAATCGTCCTGTCTCCACAGGATACTGGAGTCTGTTACAATTCGCCTGAACAAGGAACAACAAGGGAGATCTGCCCCCTTGTTGTGGAGTATAATGCGTAACGTCGGTAACGTAACACCATTCGGTGTGGGACCCATCAACGTGGTCCCTGTGTCACAATCGTCTTCGCATTCGTGCGAAATCTCCACATGGCCACGTCGTCAGGTAGTATCACCACCACGGACCTCTGTTCCACCTCGTTCACGGTGCGGAGGAGGGGCGCCCTGGGTCTTGCGTCCCCTGCTTGCGTCCTCCAGCGCATGCAGATCCGCCATGCAACATGCAGCACAGCCCCGCCTCTACGCTGCACTGCAGTGCTAGGGCATGCAACAAATAAAGCACTGTGCCCCTGCTGGGTAGAGCACTGCGGCAAGTGTGCTACCAGCCCCGCTTCTAGTGGTTTGGGGGACGGCCTCTGGTCCCTTTTGGTTTATACCTTGGGCTGCCCTCTACCCACCGGAGGGGCTTTGGTGAGGTGCCTGTGGCCTGTGCTGCTACTTGGCGCCCACCACCTAGTGTGGGTGGCGCTACTGTCGGCTACTTTTGTAGCTTGACCTTTTGTAGCTTGACCTACTTTTGTAGCTTGACCTTTTGGTGGGCCTTGTGCCTGATATGATGAGAGTTTTACAATCCAAAAGTCCCGCTGGAACTTTGAAACTGATTGTGACCGCCGGCAGTGGATGTGTAACACTACTCTCTGCTGTGCCCTGTGCTGGTGCCCCTCCCCGCAGTGGCGCATCGACGACTTCAGCAAGCTGCCGAGTGGCGAGCCCGAGTGGTCAGACACCTTCGAGGCAGGCATCTGCACCTGGTAGGTGAGCTGCAGGCATGTGGCATGTGTGGTTGAATGCAGCAGAAGACTTCTGTTGTGCCCGCAATGCCCTCGCGCACTGACCTGCATGTGGTGCGAATGAACACAGGCGGCTGAGGGTGGACCCAAATGGCCACAGTGGTGGCAAAGGCACCCACCTGTCAGTCTCCCTTGAGGCGCAGGACGACATGTGGGAGCCGAGCGCCAAGTCCAAGTTCACTGTGATCAACCAGGCAGATGCCAGCAAGTCGGTCGCTGACACTGACGGTCAGTCAATGTCATACAGCCTGGACCCTGTTGCACTGCATCTGCATCTGAATGCCTGCCTGTGCTGCCTGTCAACCGTGCGACACAGGCCTGTGCCTAGGCAGCAAGTTCAACAGTGAGAATCCTTGCTGGGGACAAAGCAAGCTCATCGAGCTGCCTGCGCTGAGGGATGCGGCGGCCGGCTGGCTCGTGGACGACAAGCTGGTGCTCAGGGTCGACGTCACCGTGGAGTGCGAGGACAGGTTTAAGCTGGAAACGGGTGTGCCTCTGGATGCTGCCCGCGCTTAAAACGGTCCCTGTTGTGCTACTTAGTTTCTGCCAGGGCCAAGCATGCCATGCTCAAGTATGTGCATGTGCTTCACGCCGCAGGTGGCGTGCCTTGCAACGTGACCCTGCAGCTGCAGTGCGGCGCCAAGGTCACTGTGCACGCTCAGCTCCTCCAGCTGGCCTCGCCCTTCTTCTGTGGTGCCCTGGAGGATGTGAAGGGCAACGCCCTGATCCCGGTGCGCTGACTGCACATGAGTTGCATGGTGGTGTACCGCTGTGTCCATGATTGGCTGTGACCAGTGTCCTCTGTGTCGCACGCTGTCTCTCAGGTGGACGGCAGCCTCGGCGCGTGCACCTACATCCTGATGGACCTCTACCCACTGCACGACACTCCTGCCCTCACACTGGGCAGCGTCTTCACGCTGCTGCCGGTGGCGCACAACTTCCCCTTCTTCCCCAGGCTGCTCGCGCGGCTTGTGGCCTTTGTCGAGGACAACAGCGAGGCGCTGACGCATGACCCTGTGTTCCTCAAACAGTTTGTGATCCGCTGGCTCGCGCTGGCAGAGCGCCTGCAGCTGGATGAGCTGCGCGAGCTGGTCCTTGGCAAGGTGCGGGGCATGACAAAGGAGCAGCTGCAGCAAGCCATCTTTGTGGAGTTGGAGCCTGGCAGCAGTGCCAACAAGCAGAAAAAGCATGCCATCCGAAAGGAGATGGAGGAGCTGAGCCAGGCGCTGCGCGATGAGCTGTTTACCATCGCTGTGTTTGCTTCGTAGGCACTGGGACAAAGCAGTGCAGGTTAAGTGCATGCGTTCTTTCAGCAGGCACTCAAGCCAGAAGTGGGATTGCAGAGTGCTATGCACATCACACATCAGGGGGGGGGGGGAGGAGAGTGGAACTCTGTTGTAATGTGCCCCGGCTGCGTTCGCAGCAGCGCTGTGGTGGCATGCAGGAAGGAACCGAGTGCACCTCTGTTGTTACATGGGTCCTCCTCATTTGCCGCCAGGCTGTGATACGACTGGCAACGGCCTGCCTGGCCGCCCGCGCCCCCGACACCCCCTGCCTGCACGCCCCCTCCGTTGTGATCCCCTCCCATCCCCCATCCAGCGCGCGCGAGCACAGCTGCCGCCGCCGGCACGCGTCCTCTCGGCCGCCCAGCCGACTACGTTTGAGCAGGCGCAGCGTCCCCATCAAGCTCCTTATCAGTCCTGCTCACTTGTCACTTGGTGAGAGGGCTCATACAAAACCCTACTCCTCCAGCTCCTTCAGTCCGACTCCTCGCCGTTGAACTCCGACCCGGAGTCCGAGGCCTCCTCCTCCTCGTCGCTGTCGGCGATCTCGACGTACGTCACGGGCGCGGCGGCCGTGGCGCGGCGGGGCGCGCGTGCGGCGCGCGGGGTCACGTCCGCGGCGGCGCCCGCGCCGACGTCATCGCTGCCGCCGTCAGAGTCCTTGCCGTCGTCATCGTCGTCGGAAACCTCGCACACGTCCTTGGCCTTCTTCAGCTTGGCAGCAGCCGCGGGGGGCGCGGCAGCAGGCTTGGGCGCTGCTGCGGCAGCCTTGGCGGGCTTGGGCTTGGGCGCGGCCTTGGCGGGCTTGGGTGCGGCGGGCGCATCGTCGTCGTCCTCCGTCACCCTTGCCGCGGCCATCTTGGCCATGACCTACGGTGGGGTATGAGAATCGAGGATGAGGGGTGAATCTCTGGGAGTGGGATGGGGTGGGGTGGGGCGGAATATAGCTTTATTCCAGCCGATCCCTGTGGGTGGGGCGGGGTGGATCGACTGGGGCGATCGCAGCACATGCAGCAAGCAGATTCGCCCCGTTGTGCGTGTGGGCCGAGTCCACGCGCCCCATCTCACCCCGCTCTCCCCAAGGCACCAATGATGCCCTTCTAGTGGCAGTGTCCCACGTTATCGTTGGTGAGTCGTCCGTGGTGACACTGGCCACTGTCATCCAAATGGAGTAGTATAAAGCTCCGAGGCAGGGGACAGTACGAGACTCTATTGCACCTTCATCAGTGATTTTTTTTCCGGCTGTACACAGCCGTCCGGACGCAGCCGGAGTATCAGTCAAATGCATGCACATCAAAAAACATGAAATCACGAAAAGGTGATCACTCAGTGACCGACCTTCATGTGCAGCGGGCTCGGGCCGACCTTGGACTTCTTGCCCCTGGGCGCGACAGCCGGGCTGGGGGCGTCGAGCTCAAAAACGTCGTCGTCGTTGTCGTCCTAAGAGAGCGAGAAGGGTGGGGGGGAGGACATGTGAGGGGCAACGTCGTCGTCGTTGTCGTCCTAAGAGAGCGAGAAGGGTGGGGGGGAGGACATGTGAGGGGCATGTGAAGGCAGGGAGGAGGCTGGGGGGGGGTCTCGGGGCGTCGCAGGGGAGGAGGTCCCAAACCTGTCATCGTCGTTTTTGTCCTGCAAGAGTGCAAAGAGGGAGGCAGGGGGGGAGGGAAAGACGGAGATGCAGGAGTAAGAAGAAAGAGGGAGAAGAAGGTGAGAGGAATAGGGCTCGGAGAAGGAGGGAGAAGAAGGGCTCAAATCCCCAAGCCCCAGCACTTGCGCGACAGCATGTGTGCGCGTGTTTGTGCGTGCATGTGTGACGAACGGCGCCCCCTCGCCATCACCCCCGGCCACCGCATCCGCCCGCACCTCCGGCTCGCTGCTCTGGTCGGACTCGTCGTCGTCGTCGGACGACACGACCTTCTTCTGCGGAGGCGGTGGGTGGGGTGGTCAAGTCAATGTTTGCAGTCTGCTGGGCGCAGTCATTTCGTTTCCAGGACTTACAATTTATTTTCTGGAGCCATTTGACTGAACATCCGGCTCCACGGCTCCCGCACCCGGCTCCAACCGCCCAAAACAAGAACACTGGCTGGACGCCCCCGAAGGTGTGTTACTTACACGCCATCCACGGCGTCGGACGGACAGTAGCGCCGACCAGAAAAAAACACGCACCTTCTGCGCGGGCTTGCGCTTCGCGGCGGCCTTGGCAGCTACGGCGGGCGCGGCACCTGAGGAGGTGCTCGCCCCCCCTGCGGTCGCCGCCCTTGCAAGGCGCGACGCGGCCACGGGCTTGGCGGCAGCAGCGGTGGCCGCAGCGGGCCGGGCCAGGGACGACGACGGCGCAGCGGGAGCGCCTGCGAGGTAGCACACATGGGCGCAAGGTTGGGTTGGTTAGGACTGGGCTTTTGCCAGGCGCGGCGCGGCGCGGCCGCGGGCTTGGTGGCGGCAGCGGTGGTCGCAGCGGGCTGGGCTAGGGACGACGCCGGCGCAGCGGGCGCGCCTGCGAGATGGCACGCGTGGCAGCAAGGGCGCGGAGTGAGTAAGGCTGATGGTTGGTTGGGACTGGGCCTTTGCCAGGCGCGAAGCGGCCGCGGGCTTGGCGGCGGCAGCGGTGGGCCGCAGCGGGCTGGGCAAGCGATGATGACGGCGCAGCGGGCGCACCCGCGGGGCGTTGGTGAAGGCGGGTGGGCCAGTCGAAAGCTGGGCTACAGCGTCGGTCGAAGTCGAGTGAGACCAGGGACATCCGAGTGACTGCTGCCCCCCCCTGCTGCCCCCCGCGCGCTCAGAGTGACTCATCACGCTGTGCGCGCAACACATGGACCCGTGCAACCAAGCCACAGCCATCATCACTCGCCCGTGCCGGCTTCCACCTGCAGCTTCTTAGGAGGGCCGGCAAGGCACCTCTGACCACCCCTGCATGTAATTAGCACCCCCTGGCCACTCACCCTCCGCCTGCGGCTTCTGGAAGCGGCCGTCGTGGCACGCGCCCTCTGAACCCCGCTGCTGCCGCCCCGCTGCTTAGTACTGGCTGCCCCCCCCCCTCCCCCCCCCTGCACGTAATTATCAACTCCTCGCTGCTACCCCTGCAGCTAAGCAGCGACCTGCGCCCACTCACCCTCCACCTGCAGCTTCTGGAAGCGCCCGGCGAGGCGCTCCGCAAGCGAGAGGCGCTGGTCGCCCGCGTCGGCTGCTGCTGCAGAGAGGGAGAGAGCAGGGGGGGAGGGGGAGGGGCGCTAAGGGGTGGGGATGGGGGAAGGATGAGTTGGGGGTGGAGTGGCGAGGCAAGCAAAAGAGGCGAGGAAATGACAGTGAGGGTGAGTGGCGAGGCGCTGCAGATTGAGGGAGAAGCATAAGAAGGGGGAGGTTGGGGGGAGGGAGGGGCGAGGCGCTCCGCGCGCGAGAGGCGCTGGCCGCCCGCGTCGGCCGCAGCTGCACAGAGAGGGAGGGAGGGAGGGTAAGAGGGAAGTCAACATGAGTTGCAGTGACGGAGTGGCGAGGCGCGCTGCAAGCGAGAGAGAGGCGCTGTTCGGCGAGGCCAAGGTCCCGCCGCAAGGAGCGAAAATGGCCGTGGCTGTGCCTATTCGTGTCTGACACTGTTTGATACAATGTTCGATAGATGCTGGCGTGATGCAGGTGTGCCCGCCAGTGGTCCCTGGGAAGAATTTTAGTAATTAGTTTTCTGCCGGCTCCAGCAACTTTGACCGCTCACACCAGGCACAATACACAGCGGGTATTCATGCAACGCATGCCGCTGTGCTGCTCTCGGCAACAGCTTTTCAACGCACCGCTCCACGCCCTCTCCCACTAAGTGTGGACTGGTTTTCTAAGAAATGGGAAATCCGGCTCGGAGCGGTATACGGCTCACAGGGGAATCACTGATGCCCGCTCACCCGGCTTGGCCGCCATCGTTGCCGCGAGCGTGGCGCACGCGACGGCGGCAGTCACGGGCGCAGCGGCGGCGGCAGCGGCGGGCTTGGGCACGGCTGCGGCCTTGGGCGCAGCAGGCTTGGCGGGCGGTGCCGCCGCCGCAGCTGCCGCGGGCTTGGGCGCCGCCGCCACGGCGCCGGGCGCCTTGCGCGGGGCCGCCTTGGGCTTGGGCTTGACAAACTCCTGCGCGTGTGCCATGTGTGCGTGGTCGATTTTACAGTCGGCCGGACGCCTTTGAAGGCGTCTTAGACGAGTGTTGCGCACCGAGTCCCTGAGGCATGCAGATATCACCCGCACTGGTCCACTGAGTGGACACACAGTGACTGTGTCTCCGCCACATCAGTGTGCCTGGTTGCATCATTGTGTGTGTGTGCACGTGCGGCGAATCTGTAGCCCCGTTGAGAACCCCCACCCCGGGGGCTGGCGCCATCTGAGGACTCCTCCGACTACCACCTGAGAACACGTGTGGCGTCCAAGCCCCACTCAAGCCCCCTCCCAACCACACGCACCTCGAAGTCGTCGCGTGACGCATGTTCCCCTCTGCCCGACTCATGATACAGCACCACGCAACCCCCAACAGCCCATCGAGCGAGGCGCAAGTAAACAGAGAAGACAAGCTGCTGCCACTTGAGAAGAGAAGACAAGCTGCTCCCACTGTGCAGCCATTTCGAGTCGTCGCATTCCGACTGGGTGGGCCTCCTAGCTAGTGGAACAGCAGCTAGTGCAGAAACAAGACACGCACGCAGACAGCCACACACCCCAACCGGCTGCCTGCTTAAGGCATCTGACAGACTAATAAATCGACCACCACCAAAGCCCTCCCCACCACAAGCACACACACACACACCTCGAAGTCGTCGTCTTCGAAGTCGTCCTCCGAGTCCGCCTCCGACTCGGAGTCATCTGACCCGGCCTTGCCCTTCTTCTTGCCACCCTGTGTATGTGTGTGTGAATGTGTGTGTGTGTGTGAATGTGTGTGTGTACTTGTGTGTGGCTGGACACGCGCGTGGCCTTGCCCTTCTTCTTGCCACCCTATGTGTGTAGATGTGCGTGCACGTGTGAGTGTGTGTGTGGGGGGGGTGAGGCATAGCGTGTGGCCAGTGTCTGACTCGGAGTCGTCAGACCCCTCGGCCTTGCTCTTCTTTTTGCCGCCCTGTTCGTGTGGGGGAGAGGGGGGCCAGAGAAAGTGGGTGCGATATGGGCGCGCACGGGCGCGTGCGTGCCCCTCGTGCGTGCTGGCGCACGCCCCGTGCGCGCCAGAGCATGCGCGCGCGCACATGCCGCCACGTGTTTGTGTGCGTGTGCATGTGCATCCCCGCGTGTGCACCCCACGTGTATGTGTGTGCGCCCATTGTCTCTCTCTCTCTGTGTGTGCGCCCCACGCCAGAGAGGCACCGAGTGTCGGCATGCGCACCTTGGCTGCCGCCTTGCCTCCCTTCTTGCCCTTGGCCTGGTCCTTCTGCGCGCGCTTCTGAGCGCGGGTCTGTGAGGTCAGAAGGTGGGTGGTGTGTGTGTGTGTGTGTGTGAGGGGGGTGAGATTGCAGCAGACAATCTGGCGCCACAGCAGGGGAGCAGCAGAGATGGCCCACATTCACAGCTTGGCACCTGGCTCTCCTCTGCCGCCTCCCACAAATCATACACGGCCACGCAAACACCTCTCTCGCGTCTCTTGGTGTCTCTTTCCTCTCTCTGTCTCTCCTCTCTCTGTCACTCCTCTCTCTGTTTTACGCACACAAATCGCACCTGGCTCGCCTCAGCCGCCTCCAGTCCCGCCTCCCACACGTCGTAGACGGCCACGCAAACTCCTCTCTCGCTGCTTCATTTATCTGATTCGTCTCTCCTACGCGTGCGCACACACACACACACACATCCCACCTGGCTCGCCTCCGCCGCGTCCAGCCCCGCCTCCCACGCGTCGTACTCTGCCACAAAAGCGTCCAGGTCGCGCGCCCACATTACGCGGTTGGACATGGAGCGAAGGTCCTCCACAATGGCGGCCTGTTGGGCGTGCATGTGTTGTGATGTTAGGATGGGGTTTGATTTGTCTGTGGGGACTGTGCGTCTAGGACCACGCGTTAGCAGGCAGCCGGCTGGTGGCTGCCGCCCCTCACACGTGATTGTAAGGCCAGAACTGGACTTGGGTCAAGGCGGTGGTACTAGGACTAGAAGATGTCTTTGATGGAGAGTTGATGTTACTGTCAGGACTGAGGTTAGCGGTTGGGGATGACCAAATTGCGGTTGGAATGGAGCACAGATCCTTCAGGAACCACACCCCGTCCACACCCCGCCCACACTCTCCCACACACCTGCGTTTCCGCCTCGGTGCTCAGCTTCTCCACGCGCTCGTGCGTAAGGCTCCAGATCGGCATCGACAGCAGGTAGTTGTAGCCGCGCGCGTCGCCAGCGCCGCCGTCCGCCTCCTCCCCCTCCTCGCCCTCGTCCTCCTTGCCCTCGGCGGCGGCCTGCGTGTTTGTGTGTTTGTGTGTGTGCGCGTATGTGTGAGCGTGTGAGCGCGCGTCGCCCGCGCCCGCGCCCCCGTCCGCCTCCCCCCCCTCCTCGCCCTCGTCCTCCATACCCTCAGCACCTGCCTGCAAGTGCAGTGTTGTGGCATTTGTGTGCTTTGTGAGGGTGCGCGTGTGCGTTGACAATAACAGAAGGTAGTTGTAGCCGCGCGCGTCGCCGTCCCCCTCCTCGCCCTCGTCCTCCTTGCCCTCGGTGGCAACCTGCGCGCGTTTGGAGCGTTTGTTTGGTCGATTCTGCATTTACCCCCCTCCCCCCTCGGACACCTCTACATCCCGTCGGACGCCTTAACACCCAGTTGGAAGCCATCTGCCTCCTCTTTCTCCTCGCCCTCCTTGCCCCCGGTGGCGGCCTGCGCGACGAGTAGTCAGAACTCCCCCCCCCACACACACACATTGGCCTCGTACGACAAACATCTGATGATGATGATCGGTGTCGTGTGACGCCCCCCCCCCCCCCCACACACACAAACCCACACTCACCTTGGCCTTGGATGCGTTGATGCGGTCAAAGCCCAGCATTGACAGGCTGCTGGATAATGCATTTACACAATGCAGTATCATCATCATGTGTGACAACCGGCAGTGGATTGTGAACTCTCAGCACTCACACACACACACACCAAAACACACCTTGGCCTTGGACGCGTTGATGCGGTCGAAGCCCATCGTCGAGAGGCTCGCAATCACGTCGGCCTTCTTGCGGTTGGCGACCTGCATGGACACCGTGACGTGTGCAGGGGTTGGAAGTCAGCACAGCACACATACACAGCGCAGCGCGCGCATCACAGAAGTATGCACAGGTCCGCAATCACGTTGGCTATCAGTTTCATGAAGGCAACACGCACGTGTTCAGGACTTGCATGAAAAAACGCCATAAACGTCCAACAGATGGTTAGAAACCCCCCTCCAGGAGGACACTGGCGGCAAATGGCTACAACATCAAATGGAACGGACGTGCCCCAGCACGCGTCACAGCCCGCGCCACATCACGCGGCACAGCACGCATCACAGCATGCACAGCACAGCGCGCAGTTGCACCTTGAGCGAGCCGTCGATGACCGCGAGGATGAAGCGCACCATGTTGGACAGGCGGAGCATGTCGGCCTCGGCGACCTGGGTGTGAATGTCATTGGTGGTTTGTAGTCAGTTGGTTAGTCGGTAGGGTGGTGCTGCGCCTGGCGCCTGCGATCGTAGCACTCGAGCCGCACGTGTTCCAAGGACTCCCGGACGTCCCAAAACAAACGATACTCTCAGCACTAAGACTCCAAGCATCCACACTTGTGCCCACACCCACCCTGATCTGCGCCTGGCGCTCGCGCTCGTGGTAGTCTAGTCGCACGTCGAAGAGCACTCCCTTACGACCAAAATAAACTGGCATTCTGCTACCACACCACACTTTTCCCACGTCGCTGACTGTCCACACCCACCCTGATCTGCGCCTGGCGCCTGCGCTCGTAGTAGTCGAGGCGCACGTCAAAGAAGTCGCGGATGATCTCCTCGGGGTTTGAGTAGTGGCGGATGCGGCCGTCCTGGTCGAACAGTGTCATGTTGCCTGTTTGCTCGGGGTTTGAGTAGTGGCGGATGCGGCCGTCCTGGTCGAAGTTAATACTGTAGGGGGGTGCATGTGTGCGACAGCTTGAACGTGCTGATGAGCCCCTCGGCCAGGCACTCTTCCATCTTTGCCTAGTGAAAGCTAAAGCTTTCGGGTCTTGTATATCAGGGGTCCGGGGTAAAGTTTTCGTCATCTGGGTCCCCCAACTCACTCGTCGAGAACTTTGACGACAGCTTGAACTTGGTGATGAGGCCCTCGGCCAGGCACTCTGCCATCTTGGCCGGCGTGAGCTCGAGCGTGAAGTGCACGCGCGCGTCGGTGTGCGCCTCGCGGTAGTCCAGGATGAGCGGCTCGACCGTCTTGTCCTGTGAGTGAGGAAGTGGAGTGGGGGTGTGTAGATGGTGTGGCGGGTGTGGGTATGTCAGCATGTGCGAAGTGCACGCCAGTGTTGGTGGATGTGCGCCTCGCGGTAGTCCAGGATGGGAGGCTCGACGGTCTTTTCCTGTGAGTGTGGAAGTGTGGGGGACAGGTGTGGAGGTGTGCAGGCGCCAGCTCTCGTGTGCAGTGCACACGAGCGCGCCAGTGTGCGCCTCGCGGTAGTCGAGGATGGGAGGCTCGTCTTAATATGCGGAAGTGTGGATGGGTGTAGAAGTGTGGGGAATGAGGTTGAGGTTGAGAGGCCTTTAACTACAGGAATGCAAGTGCGGTTGTGGATGGATGGACGGGGTGTGGAAGGGTGGCACATCGGCTCCAACAGTGCACATCGGCTTTAACAGTGCACGCCTCTAAAATCGAGGACGCGCGACTCCACGCCTCCTGTGTGGCACGTGCCCAGTGTGCCCACCCACCCCGCCACGCGCACACGTTACGCACATGAACGCACTGCTGGCTTGATCAGCGCCTAAAGCCACTCCTTGTAGTCCTGCGTCCACTTGCCGACGGGCCCCTTCTTCCCCCACGCACGAGAGCGAGGGTGAAACTCCCTAGGGAAAGAGAGGCACACACACTGAATACGCCTGCACAGACACCTACCTAGGCCAGAAAGACCAGGCCAGAAAAGGCCAGAAACCCATACGCACGCACCTCTGGCTTGATCAGCGACTCGAGCCACTCCTTGTAGTCCTGCGTCCACTTGCCGACGGGCATCTCGCGGATCTCGAGCGTCGTGTCGCTCGTCTGGGGGGGGGGGACAAAGGGTAGGGTGTGTGTGTGTCAGTGGTTCAGCCAAGGCACCCCCCGCATGAAGACACCCCGACTCCTTGCACTCCCTTATCAGGCCTTGCCCATCTGGACACAAGGAGGCATCTAAATAAGGAGGCATAAGGAGGCATAACATATACATAAAGAGGCATAAAATCTATGTACATAAGGAGACATAAGGAGGCCCGATTGACGCGCAAAAGGCGTGTGCCTCAAGCGGCGGGTTCCTCAAGTTGCGGAACCACACTGGCGCGCACCTGGTTGATGATGCCCGACACGCAGTACGACTTGGACGGCTGCTCGGCGTTGGCACGCGAGCGCGCAGGCGCGACCTGCGTGGGGTGTGAGGACAAGGGACAGGGATGTGAGAACAAGTGTTTGTGTGTGTCTGTGTGGGAGGGGGATGAGAGGAAGAGGGAGAGGGAGAGAGAGAGAGGGGGAGAGAGAGATTGAGAGAGAGGAAATGAGATAGGGAGAGAGGTAGGGAGAGAGGAGAGTCAACAACCCACACGCACAGAGGCATGCTGACTCCACCATCCGTTTGTGAGCTCCCCGCACCTCCTCGATCGTGCCGTTGAAATCGTGGTACCACGGGTGCATCGGCTCCATCGCCGCATCCCACAGCAGGCGCACGGACCCGCACACAACACACACGCACACAAACACGTGCGCCAGCAGACGCACACAGCACACGCACATGCGCAAACGTGCATGCACGCACCTCCTCGATCGTGCTGTTGAACCCGCGGGACCACGGGTGTATCGGCTCCATCGCCTCGTCCGGCATCAGCCGCACGCACACAACACACCCGCACACAAACACGTACGCCAGCAGACGCACGTTACACACGCAAATGCGCAAACGTGCACGCGCGCACCTCCTCGGTCGTCCCGTTGAACCCGCGGTACCACGGGTGCATCGGCTCTACCGCCTTGTCGGGCAGCATGTGCGCGCACACG
The DNA here is from genome assembly GCA_016618255.1 of Chlamydomonas sp. UWO 241. Lineage (NCBI taxonomy): Eukaryota > Viridiplantae > Chlorophyta > Chlorophyceae > Chlamydomonadales > Chlamydomonadaceae > Chlamydomonas > Chlamydomonas priscui. The sequence goes on along the minus strand of VFSX01000173.1, from coordinate 324,506 downwards.
CACCCAACACAAACGCACACAAACACGTACACCAGCAGACGCACGTAACACATGCAAATGCGCATGCCTGCACGCACGCACCTCCTCGATTGTGCCGTTGACACCGCGGTGCCATGGGTGCATCGGCTCCATCGCCTCGTCCGCCAGGAGGTGCACGCAAACGCATGCAACACAAGCACAACCAAACATATACGCAAACACACCCACGCACCTCCTCGATCGTACCGTTGAACCCGCGGGACCACGGGCGTATCGGCTCCATCGCCTCGTCCGGCATCAGCCGCACGCACACAACACACCCGCACACAAACACGTACGCCAGCAGACGCACGTTACACACGCAAATGCGCAAACGTGCACGCACGCACCTCCTCGATCGTGCCGTTGAACCCGCGGCACCACGGGTGCATCGGCTCTACCGCCTCGTCCGCCAGCAGGTGCACGCAAACACACGCAACACACACGCACACAAACACGCACGCCAGCAGACGCACGCGACGCACGCGACCCACGCAAACGTGCATGCACGCACCTCCTCGATCGTGCCCTTGGACCCGCGGTACCACGGGTGCATCAGCTCCATCGCCCGTCCGCCAGCAGGTGCACGCAGACGCACGCAACACAAGCACGGCCAAACATATACGCAAACACACCCACGCACCTCCTCGATTGTGCCGTTGAAGCCGCGGTACCACGGGTGCATCGGCTCCATCGGCTCGTCCGCCAGCAGGTGCCGGATGTTTGCCACGATGTCGCGGGGGTTGTAGTTGGGCACGGACGTGGACCAGCCGGTGCCGATGCCCTCGGCGCCGTTGATGAGCACGGTGGGCACGATGGGGAGGTACCTGTTTTGGGTGAGCGGGGGTGGTTCGCCGTTGATGAGCACGGTGGGCACGATGGGGAGGTACCTGTTTTGGGTGAGCGGCACGGACGTGGACCAGCCGGTGCCGATGCCATCGGCACCGTTGATGAGTACGGTCGGGACGATGGGAAGGTACCTGTTTTGGGTGGTTGGTGGTGGTTGTGTGCGGTTTGTTAGGAGCGGAGCCGCTCCCTCTTCAGCCCTGAAGAGGGTTTTGTTAGGGGGGAAGTTTGGAACAGACACGGATGCCCCCGGCGTCGCTGATGAGCACGGTCGGCACGATAAGGAGGTACCTGTTTGGGTTGGTTGGTGGTGGTTGGGATGGTAGTTAGTGTGGGGGCGGAGGGGCGAGGGGGCACGGACGTGGACCAGCCGGTGCCGATGCCCTCGGCGCCGTTGATGAGCTTGGTCGGCACGATGGGGAGGTACCTGTGAGAGCTGGTGAGGCAGGTGCTGTTTCGGTTCCAGGGCGTGACTCTCTCGACAAGTTCCCGGCCTTGCTAGTCGAGCAGCTGTCACCAGGTAAACCCGAACCCCCAAGCGCAAGCCCTGAGCATGAAGAGCGCACCACTTTGGCCCGACCTTCTGCCCGTCCCTGTTGAGAAGGTCGAGTAGATGGCACCAGACAACCCCTAAACACACGGCACCATGAATCATTAACCAACACATACGTATTAATGCTCTCTAGCTAGAGAGCGCACCAGTTTGGCTCGATCTTCTGGCCGTCCTCGTTGAGGTAGTCGAGCAGCTGGTCGTCCTGCTCGTTGAACAGGTGGCGCGTGAGGCCCGACAGCTTGGTGTAGATGTAGCGCGCAGACGCGGCGTCCTTGCCGCCCTGCGCTCATTTGTGCAGGGGCGGGGGGCAGGGAGAAGGGGGGGGGGAGCGACGACAGAAAGTCAGTCAAGTCAGTAGTCGAGATGACAGCAGGGACGGCGACGCCCGGGAGCGACGACAGAAAGTCAGTCAAGTCAGTAGTCGCCCCCCCAACCTGTCAAGTAACAAGTTACAAGTAACAGGTAACAAGTAAAACGGGGTTTCCAGGCAAGCAGGCTACTCTTCTACTAGAGATCACCCGCCAACACTCCAGCACACTTCAGTGTACTAGAGTAGCGCCGGCTCCCGGCCGATAGACCAACCTGTCGCAGCGCGCCAAGCACTCCACTGTTGGAATCCTTGGTGTTGTTGGAACCGACAAGCCATCCCCATGCACCCACACGTCGCCCCCTCAAATGCACACACACATGCGTCGCCCTTGCATACACGCACACTCACCTGGCGCCGCGTGCCAAACATTCCGCTCGGGTACGCCAGGCTGATGCTGTTGGAGCTGCCGACAAGCCCTCCCCATGCACCCACGCGTCGCCCCCTCGCATGCACACACACACACACACACGCACACACACACACACATGCGCACGCAGACACACACCTGGCGCCGCGTGCCGAACATTCCGCTCGGGTACATCAGGTTGATGTTGTTGGAGCCGACAAAGTCCTGCGCCACAAAAGTGTGATTGTGAGGGCCACAAGTGTTGTTGATAAGTGTGCCACACAAGTGTGATTGTTAGGCCCGCGTGGGTCGTATTGGTACTCGGTGTATGTGTGTGGCCGGGGGGGGGGGGGGCTCTAAACTCCGACCCTCGACATCGTGCCCCCCCTATAGAAGAAGTATCTGCTGGACAGCCCATGGCACTGTTACCTGCGCCATGCCGACGATCGTCTGCGTGAGCGACGCCTCGCCGTGGTGGTACGCCGCATTGTCAGACACATAGCCACCGAGGTTGCCGACCTGAAAAAAGAATGGGGGAAGACGGGGGGGAGAGAAAAGGCGTGAGTATGAGGGGTGTGTGTGTGTAAAAAAGAATGGGGGAAGACGGGGGATGTGGTACGCCGCTTTGTCAGACACGTAGCCACCGAGGTTGCCGACCTGAGAAAAGAGTGGGGGAAGATCCAGGGGGGGGGAGAGACAGACGTGCGTGAGCGACGCCTTGCCGTGGTGGTATGCCGCGTTGTCAGACCCGTAGCCACCGAGGTTGCCGACCTGAGAAAATAGTGGGGGAAGACACAGGGGAGAGAACAGGCGTGAGGATGTGTGTGTGGGGGGGGGAGCCAGGGAGAGGTGGTAGGCCGCACTGTCCGACACATAGCCACCGAAGTTGCCAACTTCGAGAGAGAGATGTGTGAGTGTGTGTGGGCGACGGGGGAGGGGTCAGGGATGGCGGCTCGCCGCGCTGTCAGATGCACGGGACCGTCAAGGAGGCGCATCCCGAGGGATGCGCCGGGAGGGGCACCTTCTGAACAAGGTGGTATCACGCAAGGAAGTGGGCAAGGCACCGTTGGCCGTGAACACAGACACGTGCCATCATCATCACCAGCATTATCACACCCGCAAGGTTACCGACCGAGAGCACCCTCCTCCTCTTCTCCTACCTCCCCCCCCCCCCCCGGTCCCCAGACGCACCGGGAGACACAGAAGAAGCCGTCAGAGCCGGTGCTGAAGTCCGGCAGCCACGAGGACGCACACACACACAAACACTCAGAAACTCAGGCACACACCTTGGCCTCCTCCTTATAGAGCTTCTTCTTGAACGACGCAAATAGGATCTTACGCTGCCCAGGCTTCAGTGCCCCCCCCCCCTCCCTCTTCTCGTTCCCCTGCCGACCCTTCCCAGACACTCCCCCAAAGCCAAAACCAACCTTGACCTCCTCCTTGTAGAGCTTTTTCTTGAACAACGCAAACAGGATCTTGCGATGCCCAGGCTCCAGCCCCCCCCATCTCCTCTTTCCGCTGCAGACCCTCCCCAGACCCTCTTCCGAAACTTCCGAAACTAAAACCAACCTTGACCTCCTCCTTGTAGAGCTTCTTCTTGAACGACGCAAACAGGATCTTGCGCTGCCCGGGCTTCAGCCCATCCATGACGGACGGGATGGAGCGCTCGAGGTCGGCGCGGCTGAAGAGGATGAGCTCCTGTGGTGCGGCGGAGCGAGAGGGAGGGGTGCTGATGATGATCGATGTTACACCACCAAGACTGTATCAACTCAGGGCCAATCGAACAAGAGCCCATCAATCAACCGAGAGCCAATCACTGACCATCTCCAACCAACCAATACCCAACCAGCAAGCAAGCAAGCAAGCAAGCAAGCAAGCAAGCAACTCCAACAACCAACCAACTTATCTCAGTACGTCACCGTGTCGCTTAACACAGCACAGCACACAACATAGCACAAAACAGCGTACTGGACAATAAACAATTACCTTGTTCACAAAGTCAGAGTACGTCACCGTGTCGCCCGCCATGTCGAGGAAGGTGCCGGGCGTATACGCCGACAGCCATGTCTGGGGTGGACAGTGAGAGAGTGGGGGAGAGTGTGCCAGTGAGTAAGTGAGTGAACGGGTGTTGGGCCAGCCACGTCGAGGAAGGTGTCGGGCGTGTACGCCGACAGCCACGTCTGGGGTGAAAAATGAGGGAGAGAGTGAGAGAGTGAGAGAATTAAAGAGGAATTCAGAAAGTGATAGAGAGAGTGGTCGCCCGCCGTGCCGGGCGTGTACGCCGACAGACACGTCTGGGATGGACAGTGACAGTGAGTGAGTGAGGAGGTGAGAGTGAGGGAGGAAGTGACGAGTGTCTGGATGAGTGAGAGAGTGATGCCTGAAGGTATGGAGAGGTCGTAGAGCTGGTGGTGGATGAGCAACTGCCACACTACCTACCTTCCTGCCGCACTACACCCACCTTCCGGTCGTCGACCTTCTTCTTTGAGAACGCCAGCTCAATCGCCTCGTCGTCCTCCGGCCCGTTCCACACAAACCTCCCAATCCACACAAACCTCCACACTAGTGTGGATTCCACACTCATCCACACCTTGCGGTCGTCAACCTTCTTCTTCGAGAACGCCAGCTCGATCGCCTCGTCGTCCTCCGGCCCGTTCCACACAAACTCCTTGCGGTGGTAGTCGAGCGCGGCAAAGTAGTCCTTGGCCTCAGCGGCGGTGGAGGTACCGAGACCCTGCGTGTGTGCGTGTGTGTGTGTGTGAGTGTGTGTGGGAGACACAGTCCACCTATCCCCCACCTTCACCACCCCACAGTCGACTACCCGCCCACGCTCCACCCCCACATGGAGCTTGCCGTCCCGTGTGCGCGCCATGCAGGCCCATGCACCCCCGCCCCATGCGAATCCCGCCCATGCGCCCTCACGCGCGCGCGCCATGCAGGCCCATGCACCCCCGCCCCATGCGAATCCCGCCCATGCGCCCTCACGCGCGCCCCACCCCCTGCCTACCTACATCATCGCCCCATGGACTTCACAGGCCCATGGAGATGATCCGCCTCACCACCCCCCACGCCCCAGCCTCTCCTCCCTCGCCCCTGCCTCCGCCCCCTGCCTACCTACATCATCGTCCCATGGAGTTCAGAGGCCCATGGAGATGATCCACCGCCCCATCCCTGCGCCCCTGCCTACGTTCATCATCGCCCCATCGAGTTCGTTGGCTCATGGAGATGATCCGCCGCCGCCCCTTATCCTAGGCCCGCCTACGCTCGCCCGTCGCCCCATCGAGGAGCTGATCCGACGTCCTCTAGGCCTGCCTACCCCCAACTATCGCCCCATGGAATTAATCAGCCCATGGGGGGATGATACGCCGCGATTGAGGTTGAATGAAGTTGAAAGTTGAAGTTGGTTGGCCCGAGTGGCAACCCCCCCCCCCCCCCTGTGATGTACCCCTCTTAGCGCTGATTGGTCCCCCGCTGTAGAACGACACACATGTGCCTTTTGACCTCTGGAACATTGCCAGTACTTAAGTACGGGTAGTGCTGTTGCAGTCGTATAACATTATGGAATGGAATGTGTGGGAGAGAGAGAGTGGGAGAGAGAGAGTATCTAGACCCATCGTTCGTGCGTGTGTGTGTGTGTGTGTTAGATTTCATTGTCTGTCGGATGCCCTAGGAGGACGTGTTTGTGTGTGTGAGAGAGTGGCAGCCGAGCACGGAAAAGCAGTCCTTGGCCTCACACGTACGTTTCCCCCAACACCCCACACCTTATAGTACTTGAGCTTCCACCCCTTGGTCGACCCCCCGATGCTCTCCTTCCACTCCTCGTACTCGGGCATCGTGTAGAACGACTTGGACTGGTTGCCCTTGGTCACCTGTGAGGGAATGCATGCGTGTGTGTGTGCGTATTTTGTTGAGGCGGACGTGGTTGTAGTTTGTTGGGTGCTCTTCTTGCACTCTTCGTACTCAGGCATCGTGTAGAACGACTTGCACTGGTTGCCCTTGGTCACCTGTGAGGGAGAGTGCATGCGTGGGTGTGTGTGCGTGTGTTGTGGCGAGGTATAGGACATTTGGGTGGCCTTCCTGCGTGCGCGTATAGGCGATACCATAGTGCTACGCGTGTCCTTCACAATAGGTGTCGCCCACAAATGTACGACCTTGTCACTACGCACTACGCACACACCTTGACGATGGGCGTGATGAACTCAACGAGGAAGCCTGGCAGCTTGAGCAGCGAGGGGTAGAACGTGGACAGGAAGTTCATGATGAGGCCCTGTGCGTGTGTGTGTGTGTGTAGGGGAGGTGTGAGGAAGCCGGGCAGCTTGAGCAGCAAGGGGTGGAACGTGGACAGGAAGTTCATGATGAGGCCCTGTGTGTGTGTGTGTGTGCGCTTGTGTGTGAGTAGGGGGGTGGGGAGGTGTGAGGAAGCCGGGCAGGTTGAGCAGTGAGGGGTAGAACGTGGACAGGAAGTTCATGACGAGGCCCTGTGTGGGGTGAGGGTGCAAGGGGAGGACGGTGATGCAATGATGAACCCAACCCTGTTGATGCCGTTGCACAGGGGGGGGGGGGTAGTTGACGGTGATGCAATGATGAACCCAACCCTGTTGATGCCGTTGCACAGGGGGGGGGGGGTAGTTGCTCCCCCCCCACACCTTGATGTGCGAGCCATCATGGTCCTGGTCGGTCATGATCATGAGATGGCCGTAGCGCAGCGACTTTGCGTCCTCGTACACCTGGGGAATCGGGAGGAAGTTGACAGGAAGTCAGGAGGAAGTTAGGAGGAAGCTAGGAGGAAGTTGGAGGTCATGATCATGAGGTGGCCGTAGCGCAGCGACTTTGCGTCCTCAACGCCTGCAGCAGAGGATGTTCATGTTCAGGCGGCGCTGAACTGGCCCACACCCTCACCCCCCCACACACACGCGTGCGCACACACACGCGTGCGCACACACACGCGTGCGGATACACGCGTGCGCACACACGCGTGCGGACACACACGCATACACACACACACACACACACACATGCGTGCACACACACACACACCTTGCCGTGCTGCAGACCCAGGATCTGCTTGAGGTTCTGGATCTCGGCGTTGGCAGACACCTGCGCGGCGCTCGCCTCGCGCACGTTGAGCAGCTTGCCCCTGTGGCGTGTGTATGTGTGTGTGTGAGTGTGTGTGAAAGGTGTGACACCTATGCGGCGCTCGCCTCGCGCACGTTGAGCAGCTTGCCCCTGTGGCGTGCGTGTGTGTGTGAGGGTGTGGCGTGGAGAGTGTGGGGGTTGAGCAGCTTGCCCCTGTGGCGTGCGTGTGTGTGTGAGGGGGCAGCGGATGCGCGAAAGACAAGAAAGCGGGTAAACAGTCGCCACAAGCACTCAAATGCACACACACGACGACGTACCTCCGCAAGGAGAGAGAGGAGAGAGAGAGAGCGAAAGAGAGGGACATCGCTACAGAGAAGCCTCGCACACACACACCAGTAACCGTCGGATATTAAGTTGGCCCGAAAAGCAGGCACCTTAATCAAGCTTAATTTAGCTTGATTAAGTTTAGTTAAAACTTAACTCCCAGGAAAAAAAATCCCAGCTGAGATCTGAAAGTTGAGCATTTTTTTACGCCAATTGTGGGGCTCGATTAACGGAGGCGCGTTCTTGTCGCCGAGCCCTGGACCCAGCAATGTGGCGCTGCTGGTGACGAGGATCTCCGTGCCGCTGACGAGCGGGGTAAAATACGACTGGCCCGGCTCCTGCTAGACTGCCCCTCGGTGGAACACTTCAGGAGCGGCTTGCCCGGCGCTGCCATGGCTTGGCGAGTAGCCGCGGCGCTGCCGCGGCCCGTGCTGGGAGACGGCCCTTATCCTCCCCCCATGCAGGATGCCATGCGGCACCGATCTCAACGAGTTGATCGACGAGCGGAGGAGCTGGCGCCCGTGAATGCATGCTGGACATTGGTCAAGATGGCTGCCCGTGGAGGCGGGCTACCATCACGGCTTCAGCGGTGGTGACCGCCGAGGCAACACAGAGTAAATCCGCTTCACCAGTCGCAGCGTTCGTCACCGCGCTCATCCTCGGGGTCGCTCGTCTGCCGGTGACTGGCGTTGGAAGGTCTTCAGGCAGCCTCCATGACAACTCTGTCGTCCATGCACCCCTGGAGGGTGGGACCTGGCCATGCATGAGGCATGGGGCCCCGGCTGAGCCCCATGCAAACGAGAGCTGGACAGCCATGCACTGCCAGACGGGGACCGTTCCAGTCAGCGCCAGTCGGCTATGCCGGCTTGACTGGCCACAAGGCCACTACTGTGACCCTGAGGAAGGTCCTCTCCTATATGCTCCTTGCCAGACATGTCTCTCAGAGACCGCTGTTTGGGGTAGTCTAGCCGGCGGGAGCGGTAGTCTATCGGCCGGGAGCCGGCGTTACTCTAGTACTTAAGTGTGCTGGAGTATCGGCGGGTGTCTCTAGTAGAAGAGTAGCCTGCTAAGCTGGAAACCCCGTGTTACTGTTACTGTTAATTGTCGGGCTCAGAACCATGATCGGGACATGTCAATGGTTTTTTTGTGAGTCGTGGGAAGCAATACAAGATTATGTGCGCTCGGTGGACGCTGAGGTAATCGCTCTCTGCCGCGGTAAATGCCTCTCCACCCACTCAATTGCATACACCCTACTCGTACAGTCGCTGAATTCAGCACCCAGCACCCAGCACACTTAACAAGTGCCCCAGCTACGCCCAAGCGGGCAGCATCATCAGGCGGGCAGCGGCATCACTAGTCACTCTCGATCCGGTCGGCCGGCCCCACACGCTTCAGCATACTTCATCACCCTACTCCTACTGTCGCTGACATCAGAACCCAGCACACAACTCGTGCCCCAGCTACGCCCACATGGGCAGCAGCATTATACGGGCAGCGGCATCACTAGCTCACTGGCACGATCTGGCCGCCCGCTGCTTGGGCAGAGGCGGCGCCGCCGCCGCCGGCGGCGCGGGTCTCAGCCGCCTTGCGCCGCACTAGGTAGCCCTTGGACGTGTCCTTGAGCAGCAGCGTCGTCAGAGTCACGCGCTCAGCGAACAGCTTCGAATCAAGCATGGCGCGGCGCTGGCTCTCACTGAGTCTGTGCTGCGCAGCATGCGAGCACGCACGATCGCATTGGCTGTCTCCCTCTTGAGGCTGGCACGATCAGAAACCCCAGGACATGTCTTTATGGAGCCCTTTAAGTCCTTCATGTTGCGAAGCATGCCAAGGCAGCCAGGAAACGCTCCTGGCCACCAATGTGCCGCCCCCGTCCACCCACCCACTCAATCACTGAGTGACTGCATGGATGCGGCCTCCACGTCCCCATGCAACCCTGCGTCAAACGAATAAGCATTGTCCCTCCTGCGCATTTCTGAAGCGTTGCAAGTGGTGGGACCCCATTCGGGGGTCCTACGAGCCAGCTGTTGCAGTCGAATCGAGTGTGGGGGACCCTCTCCGATGGCCGATGTCGCGACCTCCCGCGCTTCACGGCGACGCTTTTGTTCGTATGGTCCCGCTGGTGCGCTGGTATAGCGCGGGGAGGCTAAAATGCCCCGTTCGCGGCCCCCCACACTTGGCGAGCAGTCGACGAGCAGTCGACGAGCAGTCGACACTATACGCCGCGGCGCTCCGCACGTATAGACCTTAATTAAGCTTAATTAAGGTTAATTTATTAAGGACTATATATAGACCGCCGAACCTTACACACCAGCACACACACACGGCAGCGCCCGCGCGCACCTCAGCGGGAAGACGCCGTAGTGTCGCGCCTGGGTGTGAAAGGGCTTCATAGAGAGAGAGGTGGAGGTAGAGAGAGAAAGGGAGAGGGAGAAGGAGAGGGAGAGGGAGAGGGAGAGGGAAAGGGAGAGGGAGAGGAAGAGAGAGAAAGGTCGCTTCAGATAAGCCTAGCACACACCAGCACACACGCCAGCGCCCACACGCGCACCCTCAGCGCTTCAACCCAAGTGCCCGATGTCCGCACCTCAGCGGGAACACGCCGTAGTGGTCGCGCCCCACGATGGAGAGCCCAGAGATGGCGAGCGACTTTGCGGAGTCACCCTCAGTGAGGATGAGCGTGCACTGGTGGCTGTTGCGCGTGCCGGCCTCGTTGGCGTCGTCCAGCTTGGGGATGCCTGGGTGTGTGGTGTGTGCGTGCGTGTGTGTGTGGTGTGTGGCGTGTGTGTGTTCCGAGAGGATGGGGTGTATTTGGAGGGGGAAGTGAGCACTGGTGGCTGTTGTGAGTGCTGGACTCGTTGGCGTCGTCCAGCTTGGGGATGCCTGGGAGGGGTTTGGGGTTTGGCTGCTATAATCTGAAATTTGTTTGAATTGCTGTACCCAAGAATGTAAGATCCTGGCCTCGTCGCCCGTCATCGAGCTTGGGGGTGCCTGGTGAGGGGGGTGGCAAGTGTGGAGTTTGTGAGGAGTGGAGGAGGGGGCAACGTGGGATTTGAAAGTGAAGAGGGCAGCTCCCAAACTTCCAACCTTGACCCACCCACCCCCTGAGGCGCGTGCGCTTCGCGTCGTCGCTCTTCTCCAGCTCTCCTTCTGGTTCGTGAAGTTGGCTTGGTGCATGCCCCAACAATCCACACGACTGCCACACCACACTCCACACAACTACCCCCTCCTACTACACTTTGCCCCACACGCACCCGTGAGGCGCGCGCGCTTCGCGCCGTCGCTCTTCTTGAGCTCCTTCTGGTTCTTGAAGTTGGCGAACGACAGGATGTGCTCGATGATGCCGCACTTGGCGATCTTCTCCAGGAACGGCCCGGTCACGTCGCACTGCGGTTTGGGGATGATGGATATTACAGTCTTTGTGACACCAGCAATGATGTATATGACCTGTGACGGCGCTAGCGCCCGACACCTTTAACTCAGTTTCACGGGTTTGGGGCTTGGGCAGTCAAGGGGTGAGTACGGCAGGTTAAGGGTTTTGGGGGTGTATGAGGCATGTGCTTGATGTGCTCAGTGATGCCGTATTTGGCGATCTTGTCCAGGAACGGCCCGGTCACGTCGCACTGCGGTTTGGGGTTCGGGCAGGTTTAGGGTTGGGTGCGCCAGGTTAAGGGTGTTTCAGGGATGCGCTTGATGATGCCCCGCACTTGCGATCTTGTCCAGGAACGGCCCAGTCACGTCGCACTGCGGTTTAGGGTTGAGGGCAGGTTAGGGATGAAGAAGTGCAGGTTGAGGGTTTGGGGGTGTTTCAGGTATGCGCTCAATGGTGCCGCACTTGGCGACCTTGTCCAGGAACGGCCCGGTCACGTCGCTCTGTGGTTAAGGGCTACAGGCAGGTTTAGGGCAGGCTTAGGGTTTAGAGCTCACACGCGTGTGTGTGCACGTGATCGGAAGCGCCCGTGCGCGTGATTTGGCGAGAGCTCACAGGATTTCGGGCTGTCGGAGGATGAATTATGTCGGAGGATGCGCTTGCCTTTTGCCTTGAAGCTCCCCCCCCCCCCTTCCTTGCGAACAGAAATCTAACACTGGGCTGAACGATCCGGGCCGAACCATCCGAGCTGAACCCGAGCCCCACCTTTGGCCTTGGAGCCAAAAGCCCTGGCGCGCAGCGTGAGATTCTCCTTGACACAGACCCCACCAACCTCAAACCTAGCAGAGGCCGACAGAGCCCTGAGCCTCCGAGGATCTCCTTAGTTTAGGGTTAAGGGTTAAGGGTTAAAGGGTTTAGGGTTTAGACCACTGAGGCAGAATGAACTCCGGTCCAACCTTGGATCCAAACGCCGTGGCGCGCAGCTTGAGGTTCTCCTTGGTCCTGCTGAGACCATGCACTCATGACAACGATCAAAACGTGAAAACCTAGGTCGGCCTGTAAGGTGGATCTTACGGGGGTGCACTGTTTTTGTTCGTCACAGACGACTGTAAAAGTCATCATGAGGGCTGACACCCAAGCCCCACCTTGGGTCCGAAAGCCATGGCGCGCAGCGTGAGGTTGTCCTTGGTCCTGCTAAGACCATGCACTCGGGACCAAGGTCTAAACGCGAAAACCTAGGTCTGCCTGTTAGGTGGAGCTTGCGGGGGTGCACTGAACTCGTTTGTTGCACACGACTGTGAAATCCAGCATGAGGGTTGACACCCAAGCCCCACCTTGGATCCGAAAGCCATGGCGCGCAGCGTGAGGTTCTCCTTGGGCCTCCTTAGACCATGCAAACGGGCCAAAGTTTTAAGTGCGAAAGCCTCGATCTGCCTTTTAGATACGCCACGCACAACTGTAAAATCCATCTCGAGGGCTGAAACGCCTCACCTTGGATCCAAACGCCGTCGCGCGCAGCGTGAGGTTCTCCTTGGTCTGGCTGTCGAACGCGGGGTTCTCGATCGAGCAGTTGATGAAGAGCCACACGTGGTTCTTGACCTGGGGGTGGGTAGCGGTTGGTGGTTGGTTGCGGTAGTTGGTGGTGACAGTTGATGGCGGTTGGTGGTGGTCAGTTGGTCGAAGGTGGTTGATTGCGGTTGGTTGGGAGGTGGCAGTTGAACTACCACACGTGGTTCTTGACGTGGGGGTGGGTGTGGGGTATGGTGGTTGGTTGGTCGCAGAGAGGAAGGTTGGTATAAGGTGGTTGGTTGTGGGTGGTTGAAGGTAGTTTACGGTGGTTGCTTGTGGTTGAAGGTGCCGTTGGTTGTGGTTGCTTGGAGGTGGTTGCCTTCGTGCACGGCCCCAGTCCACCACCAATGCTCGTGTGCCATGCGTATGCCGCTTTGCCAGCTGGGCCCGAGCACACGTCTACACACAAACACACGCATGCATGCACGCACCTAGATGCCACCCAGCTAGGCAAGCCATGCAACGGCCTGGAGAACACGCCGACACGCGCACACACCCACGCAATGCATGCACGCACGCAATGCACACACGCACGAGCAGATGCTAACACGCACGCAATGCACGTGCACACAAGCACACAAAGCACGCACGCACACACGCACGCACGGGTGCACACATAGGAGACACACACACGCATTGCACGCACCATGAACGGCTTCACGTTGGCAGTCTTGTTCTTCTTGTTGATCTTCTCCACGAGAGCCCTGGAGTTGTGCAAGGGTGGGGAATGGGTGCGAGAGTGTGTGTGTGCGTGTGTGTATGTGTGTGTTTTGATTGGGGGGGGGTGTTGTGTTATTGTGTTGTCCGTCAATGAGGGCGCTAGGGTGAGGAATGTGTGTTGAGTGCGTGTGGGCGTGTGCATGTTGCATGTGTGTGTTGCATCTTCTCCGCGACGGTTCCGGGGTGGGTGCGGGTGGGTGGATGCAGGTGGGTGCGGGGGAGCGTGTGATTTGGCTTAGTTGACAAACAGCCAAGACAGGGGATCTGAACGGCCGCTTGCAGTGTGCGCCCATGCACGCCGACTCACTTGCAGATCTGGTCGAGAATGTAGTTGACGTGCGTGCCGCCCTTGTACGTGCAGATCGAGTTGACGAACGAGACCTGTGTGTGTGCGGGCGTGTGCAAGTGTGTGTGTGTGTGAGCGTGCCCCCCTTGTACGTGCAGTTCGAGTTTACGAATGAGACCTGTGCGAGTGTGTGCGTGCGTGCGTGCAAGTGTGTGTGTGTGTATATGTTGGGCGCTGTATGCAGATCGACTTCACGGGCGACACCTATGTGCGGGCGTGCGAGTGTGTGGGGCCTGCGTGTGCTGGCTTGGCTCCTAGCTAGGCTTGTGGTACAGTGTGCGTGCGAGAGGTGCGCGTCTTTGGTTTCAGGCTTGGCTCCTAGGAATACAGAGTTCTTGAGGCAAGCAGCAAGCGTGTACCAATCATGTGCAAGTGCCTTTGGGTGCTGGCTTGGCTTCTAGGGCTACACGTGAGGGTGTGGAAGGCAGCAAGCATGTGTCCTCGCACCACCCCATTTTTGCCCCCCCTTGGTTGAAGTAGACACACACGTCTCCCATGTCACGCCATGCCAATCAGCATGCGTGCACCAATCAGCTGGTTGAACTGCCCCTCAGTCGTCGACACACAGATCTCCCAGCGTTCAACCTCGCCTGCACGTGCGTACATCTCCCATGCCATGCCATATTAACCAGCAAGCATGCACCAATCAGCATGTATGCACCAATCACCTGGTTGAACTGCCCCTCGGTCGTCGACACGCAGATCTCCCAGCGGTCGGAGAAGCGCTCGTAGATGCGCGGCGCGCCGCCCTCCTGCACAGCAGGAATGAGAAGGGATGGTCTCCTTAATATGGTCAAGGGCTTGAGGTGGCGGTCGCCTTAATATGGTCAAGGGCACGACGATGAGGGTTTGGCTCTGTCTTTTGGTCGTTGCCTAATGGTGCGGGGGTGCAGGGATCTCCCAGCGGTCAGAGAATCGCTCGTGGATCAGTGATTCCCCTGCGAGCCGTATACCGCTCCGAGCCGGATTTCCCATTTCCCAGCAAACCACCTCACACTTGGTGGGAGAGGGCGTGGAGCGGTGTGTTGGAAAGCTCTTGCCGAGAGCAGCTCAACGGCATGCGTTGCATGAATACCCACTGTGTCCTGTGCCTGGTATGAGCGGTCAAAGTTGCTGGAGCCGGCAAAAAACTAAATACTAAAATCCTTCCCAGGGACCACTGTCGTGGATGCGCGGCGCGTCGCCCTCCTGCAGAGACAGGGGCGAGGTGAGGGGAAGTTGAGAGGTGGCGGTCGCCTTAGCATGGTCAAAAACTCTAGAGCGCGACGATGAGCATGGATTCTGCCAGTCTGCTGGTCGTTTATTGGTGAGGGGGTGCTGGGTTGTGTGTGTGTGTGCGTGTGTCAAGATGGCTGCCCGTGGAGGCGGGCTACCATCACGGCTTCAGCGGTGGTGACCGCCGAGGCAGCACAGAGTAAATCCGCTTCACCAATCGCAGCGTTCGTCACCGCGCTCATCCTCGAGGTCGCTCGTCTGCCGGTGACTGGCGTTGGAAGGTCTTCAGGCAGCCTCCATGACAACTCTGTCGTCCATGCACCCCTGGAGGGTGGGACCTGGCCATGCATGAGGCATGGGGCGCCGGCTGAGCCCCATGCAAACGAGAGCTGGACAGCCATGCACTGCCAGACGGGGACCGTTCCAGTCAGCGCCAGTCGGCTCTGCCGGCTTGACTGGCCACAAGGCCACTACTGTGACCCTGAGGAAGGTCCTCTCCTATATGCTCCTTGCCAGACATGTCTCTCAGAGACCGCTGTTTGGGGTAGTCTAGCCGGCGGGAGCGGTAGTCTATCGGCCGGGAGCCGGCGTTACTCTAGTACTTAAGTGTGCTGGAGTATCGGCGGGTGTCTCTAGTAGAAGAGTAGCCTACTTAGCTGGAAACCCCGTGTTACTTGTTACTTGTTACTTGTGCGTGTGTGATCATTGATTGATTGGTCACGACTGATGGCGACTGAAGGCCAGAAGAAGCAAATTTAGGTCTGCTCTTCAGAGCTTCTCTTTCTCTTACACTTTCTGTCTCTCTCTCACTCTCTCTTGTGATTGAGCACACACACCTCGGGCCCCAGGTGCTGCTCCACGTTCTCCTGGAACGTCTTGACCGGCAGCCATTAACCCTCACTCACACCCTAAACAACAAGCCCAACTCTGTGATCATGCACGCACACACACTCACACACACACACACACACACACACACACACCTCGGGCCCCAGGTGCTGCCCCACGTTCTCCTGGAACGTCTGATCTGGCAGCCATTAACCCTAACTAAGACCCTTGACAACAACCCCAAGACCTAGATAGGCCGTTTCTGGTCATCACCGAGGGGATCCATTTGAAGGCGGACACACACACACACGCACGCACACACGCGCACACCTTTGGCCCCAGGTACTGCTCCACGTACTCCTGGAATGTCTTGACCGGCAGCCGCGTGCCGTTGAGGTACACTTTGACGCCCTTGCCGAGCACGCCGGCGAGGTCGTACGCGCGCTTGTGCATCAGCGCCACGGTCTCCTCCTCGAGCACCTATTTGGTTTGGTGTTAGTTGGAGTGTTGGTTAGGTTTGGGGTAGTAAGGTGTTGTTGGGCTGTTTAAGGTGTTGCTTGCGAGCACGCCGGCGGGGTCGTACGCGCGCTTGTGCAGGAGCGCCACGGTCTCCTCCTCGAGCACCTATGAGCAGGGGATGTTGGGATTCAGGGTTTTAGTCAAGGTCGAGGTTGGCCACCTGTTGGTTGCGGTCTGCTTGCCACTCTTGTGCATGAGAGACACTGTCTCCTCCCCCAGCACATTTTAAGCAGGGGATTGGAGTAGGTTGGGGGGTAGTCAGTGGGGGTGGTTAGGTGTTGGCTGGTTGGGTGTAAGTTGGGCGGTTGATTCAGGTGTTGCGTGCCAAGAACGCAGGCGAGGTCGTACGCGCGCTTGTGCATGGGCGCCACAGTCTCCTCCTCGAGTACCTGGGGGGGGGGGGGGGGACTGGTTGGGGCATTGGTTAGGTGTTGGTTGGTTGGGTGTAGGTTGGACGGTTGGTTTGGTTTAGGTGTTGGTTGCGGCACGGTTGCGGCACGCCGGCGAGGTCGTACGCGCACTTGTGCATGAGCGCAACGGTCTCCTCCTCGAGTACCTGGGCTTTAGGGTGATGGGATTTAAGGGTCAAGGTTGAAAGGTCGAGGCTGGCTCGGGTGAATTGTAGGTGTACATTATTTTCAGTCAGGACTGTCCTGCGGCACTCCACTCTCCTTCCGTTTGTGTGTGGGAGGGGGGAGCGTAACTGTGCACCCCATGAATGTACCCCCCCACACCCCGCGTGCCTGTATACCCCACCTGTGTACCCCATGAATGCACCCTGCGCCACGCCATGCCAAGCCACACCTCCCACACTCTCCACACTCTTGTCCCACCTCCATGCCGAACTTCGCGAGGTCCGGCTTGAACGTCACGCACGTCCAGTTCTCGGACGCCTTGCACGCGGTCACCTGCTCGCGGTCGCGCGTGGGTGGGTGCATGCGTGGGCGGTCGGACGCCTTGCACGCGGTCACCTGCTCGCGGTCGCGCGGTCGATTTTACAGTCCGTCGGACGCCTTTGATGGCGCATTAGACCCTAGGAAAGAGGCCGGCAGATGTCAAAATTAGGCCCCTAGCATGCCATCTGCCATCATGATTGCTATGCACACGGTGCGTGTCTCAAAACAGGCGACAAGGAAGTCAGCCAACTTGTGCCAGAACCTGGTGCGTGTGCCTTTTTTAGTGCACCTGTCTCAGTTGTGAGTGGAAGCTTGCCTCTGAGGCATAAGTAGGCTCGAGCGCCCCGCTCATTTGGCCACCCCGTGCTGGCGGCTTCACTACTTGCACTGCACGCGCCCTGATCTTGCTCGTGCCGGTGGGTGTGCGGCAGCCGCAGCGGCTGGGCAGGCCCAGCAGGTGGACATGTGCACACACACACACACATACGTGCACACACACACACGTGCGCGCGCACACGCACACACACGAACGCATGCCCGCACGCACGCCTTTGGCATTTCTGTCCTTGGAGACCTGCTTGGATGTCTTTCCCCCTCTTCCCTGTCCTCTGACACTCCCTCTCTGCACGCATTCCGCACCTTGGGCTTGTCCTTGACCGACATGTTGATCCTGAAGACCTGCTTGCGTGACTTTCCCCCTCCGCCCCTCCTTTCCGATACTCCCTCAACGTCCGAATTCCGCACCTCTGGCGTGTCCTTGACCGACACGCTGCTACTAAAGACCTGCTTGCATGTCTTCCCCCTCTGCCCTCTCCGACGCCCTCTCTCCGACACTCCCCCTCTGCACGCACTCAGCACCTTTCAGCTTGTGTTTGACCGACACGCTGCTCCTGAAGACCTGCTTGCGTGTCTTCCCCCTCCGCCCTCTCCGACGCCCTCTCTCCGACACTCCCCCTCTGCCCGCGCTCCGCACCTTTCAGGCTTGTTCTTGACCGACACACTGCTCCTGAAGACCTGCTTGCATGTCTTCCCCCTCCGCCCTCTCCGACGCCCTCTCTCCGACACTCCCTCTCTGCACGCACTCCGCACCTTTCAGCTTGTATTTGACCGACACACTGCTCCTGAAGACCTACTTGCATGTCTTCCCCCTCCGCCCTCTCCGACGCCCTCTCTCCGACACTCCCCCTCTGCACGCACTCAGCACCTTTCAGCTTGTGTTTGACCGACACGCTGCTCCTGAAGACCTGCTTGTATGTCTTCCCCCTCCGCCCTCTCTGACGCCCTCTCTCCGACACTCCCTCTATGCATGCACTCCGCACCTTTCAGGCTTGTTCTTGACCGACACGCTGCTCCTGACAAAGACCTGCTTGCGTGTCTTCCCCCTTCGCCCTCTCCGACGCCCTCTCTCCGACACTCCCTCTGCCCGCGCTCCGCACCTTAGGCTTGTCCTTGACAGACATGTTATTCCTGAAGATCTGCTTGTAGCGCTTGCAGCGCGTGCCGTCGCACGTCTCGACCGTGAACTCGGTGGAGAAGATGTTGGCGAGCTTGGCGCCGTAGCCGTTGCGGCCGCCGGTCACCTGGGGGTGGGAATGAAGCCAACTTTAGTCCTCAACTGTTTAGCCGATTCAACGCAATTGAAGGGGCCGCAACACAAAAAGATAGTGCAATGAAGATGTTGGCGAGCTTAGCGCTGTGGCCGCTGCGGCTGTCGGTCACCTGGCGGGATCACCATCAGAGCAGCAGCGGATCGCCAGGGTCAGCACGCGCGGACAAGTGGGACCATCAGCACGCGCGCACGCGCATGATTGCGGGATCATCAGCCGCGTGCAAGTGGGATCGGGTGAGTGCGTGTCGGCGCAGGAGGAGGGTGCTGGGGCGCCCGACAGGAAGGTAAGGGGGACAATCGCGAGCACATGCTCACGCGCGCGCACACTGACGTCTGGGGCCACGAAGGGACAGAGGCGTGGGGAGACCGCGGTAATTAGGCCATGCTCACGCGTTTTTTTGGTACGTAACTCCACCTGGGCCTATCATTCAAAACACCCCCGTACCTTCTTCTCGTCGTCATTGTAGTTGGACGACGTGAGCAGGTGGCCGAAGATGAGCTCCGGGATGTACACGCCCTCCTGTGTGCGATCAGGGAGCAGGTGTGTTACAGTGCGGTGGTGGTGCTGGCGTTGGGTGGCTTACCAACTGCTCAGCTCCCCTACCACAGCCCCGATGTCTGACACACGCAAGTCAAGGCGGTCGTAACGCCTGAGGCGGTCAGGGGTGAGCCTGAGGCGCCGCCTGAGGCGGTCCAGGTCGGACCCGCCACAGGCGCTCAAGCAGGGCGGAGCCTCAGGCGCCGCCTCGGGCGTTGGGAATGTGGTATGGCCCTGACACTGATTGAGGACGGGGCGCTGGATATCTACGCGCACCTCCTTGTGCATGTCGACCGGGATGCCGAAACCGTTGTTCCACACGCTGATGGAGTTGGCCGCGACGTCGATGTCGATCTTGATCGTGTCCATGGACGCGTCGCGCACCTGTGTTGCGGTGGGTGTGTTGGGGTGGGGCACGCGCGTCGAGTGCGTGAGCCGGTGTGTGTGTGTGTGTGCACATGCGGCGAGGGCGCCACGTGGCTGCGGGCCTGGCTTGGCTTGCAGGCGTGCAGGCGTGCAGGCAGCGCGCGGCCCGTTCGTCAGCCCTCCCTCCCTTCCTTTCACCTTGTTGTCGGCCGCGTTGACCAGGATCTCGTCAAAGATCTTGTACAGCCCCGGCGCGTAGCTGATGTTGGACAGCACCATCTTGTTGCCGTCGTGCACCCACATCGGTTGCGTCTGCTTCTCGGTGCTGCCGATGTACGTGTCGGGGCGCAGCAGGATGTGCTCCAGCTGGCTCTTCTTCTGGTAGATCTCCTCGAGCGCCTTGCCGGCGACAGCGCCACCGGCGACCTGGTTCACCGCGGCGCTGGGGCCCAGCGGGCCCTTGGCAGCCTTGGCAGCCTTGGCCTGCGTAGGGGCGCATGCAGGGGGGCGCAGTTTGCATGGGGACGCGCGCGCATGCGCCAGCTGTCATCAGTGTGCCCATGCAGAAGCCGCCCATGCATGGGGAGGCAGTAGCTGTTACAGCACTCCGCGTGGCAAGGCGCAGTCCACGCCGCTCTAGATCGGCCACCTCCCACCTTGACTGCGACAGGCGACGGCGCGTAGTCGCTGTTCTCATCGCCATAGTCACTGTCAACGTCCATTTGAGACAGCACCGCTTTGAAACAGCACCGCTTTAGGACAGCACCTCCGGGCGGCAGGGGAGCGGAGGGAGGGCGGTGGGTGTCCGCTCACGTGCGAACTATGGCTGTCCAAGCAAAAATATATAATTACAAAAAATGTCCACACTCAGACGCACTCGCGTCACTCAAACGCGCACTCTGATGCCGCTCTGAATGGTCTAGCGCTTATCACGGCGATGCAGTGGATCAAGGGTTGGAGAGGGAGCTTATCCAAACCCAAAAGGGTGATGTGCAACACGCGCCCACTGACGCATTGCTCTGATGCACTCATCTCATTTACATACATGCATCCAGATGCACTTGCACGTGTGCCATCAGAGTGCGCCTATGTAGAGTTTGGTACCTCGTCCTCCCTTATGCCTGTCAGGAAGGAGCCTTCGAAGACACCCGCTCTCCCCCCCCCCCCTGCCAGGCTGGCTCTCCCCTCCCTTGACATTGGGGTCGAGCAGCTTCTTTCAGTGTGCGCATCTTCATGCAGGCAGTGGTGATGGGGATGGGGTGGGTTGGGCAGTAGAGAATGCGCGGCGCCTGCTGTCAGCTGAAGCTTCAGGCCTTGAAAGGCCGTCACAGTGATAGGGATGGGGATGCGAGGGCCCACAGGGGTGGTGGGGTAGGCAGAAATCAGCCGGTTGTGTCGCAGACTGGCGGGCTGGGCCTTCTCCTTTCTGCACAGTCAACACGGAGGAGAAGTGTAAAAGGCAGGGGTATGGTCATACTTCAAAGTTTCCCATCTATCCCCTCGGGGCAAAGCAGGCTGTAAAGGCGCTTCTGCTTGCAAGAGCGCTTGGAATAAAAACTGAACTGCTCTCAGCTAGTGCCTAAGAAGCAAACGCAGTGATGGCGAACAGCTCATCGCGCAGTGCCTGGCTCAGCTCCTCCATCGCCTTGCGGATTGCGTTGTGCCTCTTGGCACCGCTGCGAACCTGCACAAAGAAGGCCTCCTGCAGCTGCTCCCTCGTTATGCTCCGCACCTTGCCGAGGACCAGCTCGCGCACCTCATCCAGCTGCAGGCGCTCTGCCAGCGCGAGCCAGCGGATCACGTACTGTTTTGAGAACGCAGAGTCGTGAGAGCGCCTCCCTGTTGTCCTTGACAAAGATCACCAGCCGCGCGAGCAGCCTGGGGAAGTCGTACTTGTGCGCCACGGGCAGCAGCGTGTAGACGCTGCCCCACGTGCGCGGAGGGTCGTGCAGCAGGGAGAGGTCCATCACGACGTAGGTCCATGCGCCGAGGCTGCCGTCCACCTGAGGGAGAGTGTTCGACACAGAAGAGGGTGGTCAGTCAATCACTCGGTCACAGTGGCACACAGCAATGCTGCTCGAGCGCAGTCACCGCACCGGGATCAGGGCGCTGCCCTTCACGTCCTCCAGCGCAGAGCGGAAGAACGGCGAGACCAGTTCGAGGAGCTGACCGCGCACAGGGACCTCAGCGCCGCACTGCAGCTTCAGGGCCACGTCGCAAGGCACGCCACCTGCAGCACATGCACACACGAACGCACATGCACACACGCACACACACACACACACACACACACACACACGTGAGCATGGCATGCTTGGCACAAGCGCTTACAGCACAACTGGGGACCGTTTGATGCACGGGCACCCTGGGGCGTACCCGTTTCCAGCTGGAACCTGTCCTCACGCATCACGGTGATGTCGACCCTCAGCACCAGCGTGTCGTCCACGAGCCAGCCGGCCGCCACATCCCTCAGGGCGGTCAGCTTGATGAGCTGGAGATTTCCCCAGTAACAGATCCCACTGTTGAACATCTTCATGTCACTACCTGCCTCATTGTCAGGCAGCGAAGGGCAGGCGTTCAGATGCGGTGCAACAGGGTTCAGGCCATTGCGTCAGTGACTGACCGTCAGACACCGACTTGCTGGCATCTGCCTGGTTCACCACGGTGAAGTTGAACGTTGCGCTCAGCTCCCACAACTCGTCCCGTGCCTCCAGGTAGACCGACAGGTGTGTGCCCTCGCCAATACCACTGCCATTGGGGCACACCTCCAGCCGCCTGCGATCAGACACTACTGTGCAGAGGCATGTAGGCCAGGACACAGCAGAGGCCTCCTGCTGCATTCTCACACAGGCCACATGCTGCTTACCCACCAGGTGCAGATGCCTGCCTCGAAACAGTCGGAGCACACGGGCTCGCCACTCGTCAACATGCTGAAGTTGTAGATGCGCCACTGCGGGGAGGGGCATGGGCATAGGACACAGCAGGAGCACAGTGCTTTG
Source organism: Chlamydomonas sp. UWO 241 (assembly GCA_016618255.1). Lineage (NCBI taxonomy): Eukaryota > Viridiplantae > Chlorophyta > Chlorophyceae > Chlamydomonadales > Chlamydomonadaceae > Chlamydomonas > Chlamydomonas priscui. The sequence continues at coordinate 302,004 of VFSX01000173.1, read as the reverse complement.
TTTGTTGCATGCCCTAGCACTGCAGTGCAGCGTAGAGGGGGGGCTGTGCTGCATGCGGCATGCCGGATCTGCATGCGATGGAAGACGCAAGACCCAGGGCGCCCCTCCTCCGCACCGTGAACAAGGTGGACCAGAGGTCCGTGGTGGTGATACTCCCCGACGTGGCCATGTGGAGATTTCGCACGACTGCGACGACGACACGGTGATGGGTCCCACACCGAATGCCCCACACTTCCAGGCTTGTAACACTTAGCTTCCTCCCTGCTGCTGCTGACATGATGGTTGGCTGATCAGCGTGTGTATTCACATTTTGAACCATGCAGGCAGCGCCAACGGGGAGGTGGGTCACAATGGCAGTGGCTAGGCTGCGGTGGTGGGTGACAGAGCACGTGCCTGCGGCGGCGGCTCGCGCGCTGCAGCCAGCTGGCTGGTGCAAGGGAGGGAGGGCGTCGGGCACACAGGCAGGGGGTGTCAGACGAGGGCGGCCGAACAGCAAGGCAGAGCCAGCTGCAGGTCGTCCGCGGTGAGCGTGTGAAACACGAGAAGTGTGAAAGGCAGTTGGGTGAGGTTGCGGGTCACTCTGTTGAGGCCTGCTTGTGTGCGCATCGCTGCTGCACGCACACGTTTGATGCACAACAATGGCAGTGAACCACCCCGTCCACCCAGCCCCACAAACACTCCCACAACCCCCACAGCAAGGCAGCTGGGGTCATCTGGAATAAAGCCAAGTTGGATCATTGCCCCCCCGTTCGCCCCACATATTCCATCCCCATAACCCACCGCAGGTCATGGCCAAGATGGCCGCGGCAAGGATGCCAGAGGACGAATACGATGCGCCCACTGACGCTGCTGAACCCAAGCCCGCTACGGCCGTTCCCAAGCCCAAGCCCGCCAAGGCCGCCGCAGCAGCGCCCAGGCCTGCTGCCGTGCCCGCTGCGACCGCTGCCAAGACGAAGAAGGCCAAGGATGTTTGTGAGGTCTCAGACGGCAACGACTGCAAGGAATTGGATGGCGGCAGCGATGACGTCGGCACGGGCGCCGCCGCGGACGTGACCCCGCGCGCTGCACGCGTGCCCCGCCGTGCCACGGCCGCCGCGCCTGTGGCGTACATTGACATCGCCGACAGCGACAAGGAGGAGGAGGAGGACGCCTTGGACTCCGGGTCGGAGTTCAACGGCGAGGAGTAAGACTAAGGAAGCTGGAGGAGCAGTTTTTCAGCCCTCTCACCTAGGGGCAAGTGAACAGGACTGATGGGACACTTGTGCCCAAACACAGTCGGTTGGGCAGCGGAGAGAACGCGTGCCGACGACGGCGGCTGTGCTCGCGCGCACTGAATGGGATAAGGGAGGGATTGTGGCCGAAGAGGGGGGGGCAGCGGGCAGAGGGTGTTGGGGCGTGGGCGGCCCGGCAGGCAGCTGCCTGTCATATCACAGCCTGGCGGCGGCTGAGGAGGACACATGTAATAACTGAATATGCACTCGGTCCGTTTCTGCATGTCACCACAGCGCTTCTGCAAACGATGGTCGGGGCATATTACAACAGAATCCCCCTCTCTCCTTTCCCCTCCCCCTGATGTGTGATGTTTGCAGCACTCTGGAATCCCGCTTCTGGCTTGGGTGCCTGTTGAAAGAATGCGTGGACTCAATACTGCACTGCTTTGAGCTAGTGCCCCGCAGCAAACGCAGCGGTGGTGAGCAGCTCATCGCGCAGCTCCTGGCTCAGCTCTTCCATCGCCTTGCGGATTGCGTTGCGCTTCTTGGCGCCGCTGGAAACCTGCACAAAGAAGGCCTTCTGCAGCTCCTCCTTCGTCATGCTCCGCACTTTGCCAAGGACCTGCTTGCGCAGCTCGTCCATCTGCAGGCGCTCTGCCAGCGCGAGCCAGCGGATCACGTAACGTCTGTTGAACATGAGGTTGTGAGTCAGCGCCTTGCTGTTGTCCTTGACGAAGGCCATCAGCCGCGCAAGCAGCTTGGTGAAGTTGTACTTGTGCGCCACCGGCAGCAGCGTGTAGACGCTGCCCCACGTGAGGGCAGGAGGGTCGTGCAGTGGGTAGAGGTCCATCAGGATGTAGGCCCATGCGCCGAAGCTGCCGTCAACCTGAGGAGTGTGTGCGGCAAGTGGTGGATGCTGGTCAATCACTCGGGGTCACAGAGGCACACAGCAATGCCACTTGCACGCAGTCAGCTCACCGGGATCAGGGCGCTGCCCTTCACGTCCTCCAGGGCAGCGCGGAAAAAAGGCGAGGCAGCCTGAAGGAACAGGCCGACGGCGGGCACCTCCACACCACACGGCAGCTTCAGGGCCACGTCGCAAGGCACACCTGCGGCATGGGGCACGCACACATGCACACACTTAAGACACACACACACGAGCACATCAAACTCGAATCATGCCGTGGCAGCACGAGGTGGCCGTTTGAGGCACCCTCGAGCTTTAAAGCATCGCACCTGCATCCAGCTTAAACCTGTCCTCGTGCTTCACGGTGACGTCGACCCTGAGCACCAGCTTGTCGTCCACGAGCCAGCCGGCCGCCACATCCCTCAGCGCAGGCAGCTCGATGAGCTTGCGCCGTCCCCAGCAAGGGATCTCACGGTTGAACTTGCTTGTGCTGCTGCCTGTGTCGTGCTGTTGGCAGGCAGCACAGGCAGGCATTCATATGCAGATGCAGTGCAACAAGGTTCAGGCTTTATGACATTGACTGACCGTCAGTTTCAGTGACCGACTTGCTGTTGTCCGCCTGGTTGACCACAGTTAACTTGCCAGGCAGTGAGGGACAGGCGTTCAGATGCAGATGCGCAGCATCAGGGAACATCAGGATTCAAGCTATATGACATCGACTGACCTCCAGACACTGACTTGCTGGCGTCCACCTGGTTTACCACGGTGAACTTGTACGTTGCGCTCGGCTCCCACATGGCGTCTTGCACCTCGAGGTAGACTGACAGGTGGGTGCCCTGGGCAGCACTGCTGCCATTTGGGTGCGCCCTCAGCCGCCTGCGTTCAGGCGCACCACACGCAGGTCATTGAGCAAGGGCGTTGTGGGCACAGCAGCGAAATGCAATGTCACAAATTTGGTGTGTCACGCTCAAGGCACCATTTCATGAAGCGAGATAGCCGTCGGACGCGTACGCGCGACGCGGTTTCGCCTGGCTTGCAAGCGGGCGACAAGCTTGCGGCTGCAGGGCGCGATTTCAAAACGCGATTTTTTCGGCGATGTCACAAACCCGTGTGCTGCGCACGCAGCGCAACGCCCCCCCATTCGTGAATGCAGGCCGCTCTTGCAGTTGAAATCAAATGGGTTGACGCCCTGGGATGCGGGGCCTGTGTGCGCTGGGCGCCCCGGCGGGGTGTGTGACAAAAACGTCATGTCGGGGCAACGCGTCCTGCGCCACCCACGCGGCAATTCGCTGCATCCCCTCCAACAGGGGTGCGTGTAACATCCGCGGCTACATCTTTATCCCTGGGTGCGGGTGTGGAGGTGTCCCGCAGGCCAAAATCCAGTTTTGGCGTCCACGCTCGTTTCGCGTCATGTCGGTTGCGTGCTTGCAGCTCCGCCATCCCTGGACAGATCTCAAATCTGAAGACAGGGCTGGATAGCCACGGATCCCGGCTTCCAGATGCCTGCGGAGGCGACTCTCGGGTCACCGCGTGGGCTACACACGAGCGCGTTTCCTGGACGCTTATTTTTTTGCCTGGACACCCACATCGCGGGGCTTCAGGCGGACCCCCAGCAGCAGAACATCTCACGTTGGACCCCATATGAACGTTGGCAGTGCGGTGCGCACACGGCATGGCCCTGGCGTCTGATTCCGGGGGTGCTCCGTGTGGACTGCACACTGCCCCTCGCTCCGGCGCCTCGAAGCCCCACGCGCAGGCCGCGAGATCTTTGTACTGTACGGTATCACGCGTTCAGCATCCGGGGGGGGGCGTGCTCGTCTCGGTGGGAGCCGCATGCAACCCCATGCATGAGTACGTGTGTCGTCATCTGCAGGCCCCCCATGCCCCCTCCAGCACCCTGCGCTCTGCACAAGGCATATTAACACGCCTACACACGTCACTGCGTGCTCTGAATTGGGGTTGGCGCTCCACAGGCGCCAAACTGGGTTTGTGACTGGGTTCCCACTTTCGCCTGAAGTACGGATTTGGGCGTGGGGACAGCCTGCAGTCCACCCACCATGTGCAGGTGCCTGCCTCGAAGCAGTCGGACCGCACGGGGTCGCCACTCGGCAGCTTGCTGAAGTGGTCGATGCGCCACTGCGGGGAGGGGTACAGTGCTTTGTTTGTTGCATGCCCGAGCACTGCAGTGCAGCGTAGAGGGGGGGGGGGCTGCTGTGCTGCACGCAGCATGGCGGATCTGCATGCGCTGGAAGATGCAAGACCCCCCCCCCTCAGCGCACCGTGAACGAGGTGGACCAGGGGTCCGTGGTGGCCATATCGCGATGTCGTCGAATAGGGGGTACTCGTCCGTGCCGATCTCCTGTCAGGTCCCACATCAAATGCCCACACTTTGGCCAGCCAACAGCGGCGAGTTAGGACAGTCGTCATACCTGCCTCCATACCAGCCTCCATACCAAGGCAAAGTCCTCCATCCCGGCAAGGTGCTCCTCCATTCCGAGCTCGTAGCCCCCCTCCTCTTGTCAGCGGCTCTGATAAATACCCATCCCAACTTCTACGGGAGCTCAGGTACCCAGGCGCGCTGCTGAGGCGCATCCAACATCGTGCCCCGCGGGGGTGCCAGGCCCTGGAGGTCGCCCATCCCTGCACCATCGCCCCCCTCCCTTAGCCAGCGCTTTTGATGTACATTCATCCCAACGTCCGAGGGCGCACAGGTGCATATGCTCGCTGCTGGCGCACAGGCGCGATGCTACGCCCATCCGCACACTCGGGGCTGGCGCGTCGCATAGACCTCGGAGTGAGTGATGTAGAGGATATTACGAGGGTACTGGAGGGTAGGGGAGAACATTAGACGAGGCCTCCTCAAGTGTGACCTGGCTAGGCACCACCGCGTACCCCACCCCCAGCCTCCAGTAGCAAGAAGCGTGCATGCAGGCAGGCAGGAAGACCAACCTCAAACAGCGCCTGAGGGCGCTGCCAATGCGGGTGCATCCCATGCATGCCCATGCAGCATGCATGCACGCCCCCCCGAGGGCGCTGCCAATGCGGGTCCCTCCCGCCACGGCAGCGGGTGCGATTGCGGCAGCTGCTGCAGTAGATGCGGATGGAGTCGCAGCTGCGCAGGTGCCGCAGAGTCCCAGTGTGAGGGAGATCCAGAGCCTGCGGGCAGATTCCGTGCGCGCACGCGCGTGGAGGCGGAAATCGCGCGCTTGCTGCAGCAGAAAAAGAGCAAGAACAGAGCCACCATCTTGATCAGCTGAGGCAAGCATTGCAGACGTTTTAACGAAGAAATCGAGCAAGCGTCGGCAGCTGCAGGGAACAAGGGCATGTGGGGCGAGCACGGCCGACCCAGCCGACCGGCGGGGAGTTCGTGCACTGGCGAGGCGGCGCGGTCTGCGGCGCGCGCGCTGCGGATGCGGCTCAAACTGCAGCCCGCGCCTGTAACAGCGGATGGCAATGGCAGGCAACGACGGCCTCGCTTTCCTCATCGCCTTGCCACCTTGCCAGTCGTAGTGACACGCTGAGGCCTTTGTTTGTGGTGGCTGCATATGCATTGGCTACCACTTGCATGCCCCCCCACACGCTGAGGCCTTTGTGAGAGCCCTCCTTAGCCCTCCCCCTAAGAGAGGGGCCCCTCCGAGTCACTTCCTCTGATTGCGCTGAAACTTGGCTCATGTCCTGACACGGCCTCATATACGATGGGTGCATGCTCAGACAACCCTACAAGTGGGTGCCAGGTGTCTGCATGCCAGGTGTCTGCATGCGGTGGATGGCAATCGAACGCGCATTCAACCCCCCCGGAGAGCCGCCCCCCCTAAGAGACGGGGTATGAGTCACCTCCTCCGATTGCGCTGAAACTTGGCAGACGCCTTGGGGCTGACACACGCGTGCACGTGCAACAATAGGGCGCAGCCAGATGTCCCATAAAAAACAAAATGCCCAGAGAAGCGCCTCCGTGCCCAGAGAAGCACCTCCGTGCGCACACACGCACACAAAAACGCACACACACACACACACACACACACTTAGCTGCGCACATATGGTGTCACGCACGCACGCACTCATGTGCACCCGCACTCACGCTCACACACGCAGGCGGCCCCGGGATGGCGGTATGGCGGTTGTGTGCACTGTCATCCTGTGTGGCCGCGGCGCTTGCGTGTGCGCGGCAGATGGCGGCGGGGTGGCAGTGCACGCTACGATCAAGTGCGGTCACGACGCTCGTGTGCGCACGGCAGATGGCGGCAGAGCGATGGTGTGCACTGCAATCGTGTGCGGCTGCGGCGCCTGCGGGCGCGCGGCAGATGGTGGCACGGCGGCAGTGCGCGATGCGATCGAGTGCGGCCGCAACGCGCGCGTGTGCGCGGTAGATGGCTGCACGGCGGCAGTGCGCGCTGCGATCGAGTGCGGCTGCAACGCTCGCGCGTGCGTGGCAGATGGCAGCGGGGCGGCAGTGCGCGCTGCGATCGTGTGCATGAGCGACGCTCGTGTGTACGCGGCAGATGGCGGCAGGGTCGCAATCTAAACAGTGTGCGAGTGTGGCCGCAGCGCTCGCGTGTGCACGGTAGATAGCGGAGGAGCGGTATTGCTCGCCGGATCAAGTGTTGCCGTGACGATCGCGTGTGCGTGGCAGATGGCGGCGGTGCGGCGGTGTGCGGCCGCGACGCTCGTGCGTGTGCGGCAGATGGCCGCAGGGTTGGTCTTAGTGACCTGCTCTGATTGACCTGAAATCTCAGGCACGTCCAGGCATGCCCATATGAAATTCAGGTGCATCATCAGAATGCCTAAAGCATGAGGTCGGGTTGTGGCTGCATCTGCCAGGGAGCCCCCGGACGCGCGTTCAAGCCACCTGAAAGGCCTCCCACCCAGGGGAGGGTGATCTGAGTGACCTGCTTTGATCGGCCTGAAACTTTGCACATGTCATTGCATGCACATATATAGGTCAGGTGCATGCTCATAATGCCAAAAATGCGGGGTCGGGTAGTGGCTTCATGTGCTCGGTAGCCCCCATTCTCGTGTTCTAGCCACCCGAAAGGCATGCCCCCAAGGGAGGAGGGTCTAAGTGACTTCCTCAGATTGGCCTAGGCCTGAAACTTTGGACACGACATGGCATCGCCATATGTAGGTCAGGTGTCTTCTCAGATTGCCTAAACGTTTGGGGTCAGGTAGTGGCTACATGTGCTAGGTAGCCCCAGGTCGCGCATTCTTGCAGATGTAGAGGCGAGGTCATGCCCATCAAGGCCAGGACTGGACAGGACCGTTCTCTCCCATCACTCCCAGAAAGTCAGAGCACACAAGCAGTGCATCAGGGTCATCAGAGGGGGTTGGTTGCTATGACGACTCGTTGCATCCCGAGAAGCTCGAGGTAGACTTGGTTCTGAGTGTTACATCTCTAGGGCAGATGTAGAGGCGGAGCCATACCTATCATTAAATGCTGTCCTCTCCTGTTGACCCCAGCAAGTGTTCAGAGGATTTGATCAGTGAATCATGGTCTGCGGCCGCACAAGCACGCAGCGCACACAGCAACCCTGCCGCCATCTGCCGCGCACACGCGGGTGTCGTGACCGCACACGAGTGCAGTGCACACCGCCGCCCTGCGCGCATACGCGAACGTCGCGGCCGCACTTGATCGCAGCGTGCGCTGCCGCCTCGCCGTCATCTGCCACGCACACGTGAGCGACATGACCGCACTCGATTGCAGCGCGTACCGCCGCCCCGCCACCATCTGCCGTGCACACGCGAGCGTCGCGGCCGCACTTGATCGCAGCGTGCGCTGCCGCCCCGCCGCCATCTGCCGCGCACACGTGAGCGACGCGACCGCAGTCGATCGCAGCGCGTACCGCCGCTGTGCCGCCATGTGCCGCGCACACACAAGCGACGCGCCCGCACATGATCTCGGCGTGCACTGCCATCCCGCCGCCATCTGCTGTGCACACGGGTGTGTGCACTGACTGGTGTGTGCGCGTTGCGCGTTCGCGTGTGTGTGAGCGTGCATTGCGCGTTGCGTGTGTGGGCATTGCCTGATTGAGCATGTGCGTCATGCACTGCACATGCATGCGCAACGTGCTCGTGTGTGTGTGTGTGTGTGTGTGTGTGTGTGTGTGCGTCATGCGTGTGCGCGCCGTACGTGCGTATCTGTGCGCGTGCGTCATGATCGCGAGTGTGTGCGTGCACGTGTGCACTGGCGTCTGTGTGTGCTCGTGCATCGTGTGCCGTGTGCGTGCGTGAGATGTGTGCATGCGTGTGCATCTTGCATCGTGTGTGCGTGTGCACGTGCACGTGTGCGTGTGTGTGTATGCGTGCATGTTTGTGTGCAGTAGCACAGCGAGTACCACCCAAGCACCAAGCGGCTGCGCACAGCGCGCTCGGTGTTGCAGTTGCCCGGCAGGGGTGGACAGCGCGCGCTGCGAGGAGAACCGGCGGCGGGCGTGGATGGGTAGGGAGTGGGGGGGAGCCAAGTGGGCAGACTCAGCTGGCAGTGCGGCGGCAGCCGCAGTCATGCACCTGCCCGCATCCATGCTCCAGGTGCCTGAGTTGGGAGAGGAGCAGGGGTGGGCAGCGCGCTCTACGTGGAGCGCAGTGTAGCATGCGTGCGGGGGTGGGGTGGAGGAAGAGCCCAACGGGCAGCCCCGGCGACAGCCGCACGCGGCGCTGCAGCTGCTCGGCACCCATGGCCATGCTGCAGGTGCCTGAGGTGGGAGAGGAGCAGGGATGGGCAGCACGCACTACATGGAGCGCAGCGTAGCATGCGTGCGGGAAGGGAGTGCGTGCGGGGGGAAGAGCCCAATGGGCAGCCCCGGCAACAGCCGCACGCAGCGCATGCAGCGCCGCAGCTGCTCCAGGTGCCTGGGGTGGGAGAGGCGCGATGGTGGGCAGCACGCGCTGCTCGGAGCGCAGCGGCGGGCGTGCCTGGGGTGGGAGAGGCGGGGGGGGGGCCGAGTCGGCAGCCCTCAGCAGCGGTCCGGCGGCAGCGCGCAGCGCGCTCAATGCCGCGGCGAACCGGCATCCATGTTTCAGGTGCCTGGGGTGGGACAGGAGCAGGGATGGGCAGCGCGCGCTGCGCGGAGTGCAGGCGTCAGGCTTGGATGGGTGGGCGGGTGGGTTGGAGCTGAGTGGGCAGCTATAACAGCACGGCCGCAGCCGCACGCACACACCTGCCCGACATTCATGCTCAAGGTGCCTGGGTTGGGAGAGAAACAGGGCTGGGAGCGTGCGCTGCACGAAGTGCAGGCGGCGGGCGTGGATGGGCGAAAGGGTGGCGATAGCCGAATGGACGGCCTCAGCTAGCAGTGCGGCCGCAGCCGCGCGCAGCACGCTCGGCGCTGCACCTGCCTGGCATCCAAGCTCCAGGTGCCTGGGATGGGAGAGGAGCAGGGGTGGGCACCGCGCGCTGCGAGGAGCGCAGGCGGCGGGCGTGGATGGGCGGGGGTGAGAGAGAGCCGGGTGGCGGCGGCAACCGCGCGTAGCGCGCTCGATGCCGCAGCTGCCCGACATCCATGCTTCAGGTGCCTGGGGTGGGCAGTGCGCGTTGCGTGGGGCGCAGCGCAGCGCGCGTGCATGGGGCGCATGGGATGCGCATGGGATGCGCATGGGACTCCCCATCACGCAGCCCCCACCTGCCATCGCTGCTGCTGGCAGTGGTGCCTGGCTATCATTGACTACACATGCAGCAGCAGCAGAAGCAGCTGGGAAAGGGCTGTGGGGTGGGTGATTTACACTCCGCTCGGGGGGACGCCAGCAGCGCGCATGTGCACCGTGCGCACTCGGACGGTGGAATGAATATACATCCAAAGCGCTGGCCGAGGGAGGGGGGCGATGGTGCAGGGATGGGCGACGTCCAGGGCCTAGCACCCCCCCCCGCGGGGCACGATGTTGGATGCGCCCCAGCAGCGCGCCTGGGTGCCTGAGATCCCGTAGAAGTTGGGATGGGTACTTATCAGAGCCGCTGACAAGAGGAGGGGGGGCTACGAGCTCGGAATGGAGGACCACTTTGTCGGGATGGAGGACCACTTTGCCTTCCAAGTGGTATGGAGGCTGGTATGGAGGCAGGTATGACGACCGTCCTGCATGGCCGCTGCGTTGCTGCGTTGCAGGCTGCCACTAGTAGACGTAGCTGAGTTAAATTGCTCCATCATGGAGGTAGAGAATCAGGGGTGGAGAATCAGGCTCACTGTGAAGTTGGGCTGGGCTGATTGGAACGCGCGAACGCCGCCCCCCTGTGAATCCCCTGTGTGCTGTGATGGGCACCAACTCTGCTGGTGACCAGTGCCTTGGCATGGTGTGAACGTGGCCCAGTGAGGGGGCAAAATGAGCTGGCAACCTTGCATACACATAGACAGATGACTCGCGAATCTAATCGAGACAGTCTCGACTAGTCAGCCCCGTCCACATGTGCGCACAGCTTGCGTTTTCATATAGGTGTATGCCTGCAGGCAGCGCCGATGAGGAGATGGCCACCATGGGGCTAGGCTGGGATGGGGCAGCGGAGAGGGTGTGGCGCCTGCCGACGGCAGCGGCTGGGATTGGGTGCGCTAACAGGGAGGGAGGGAGTCACAGGGAAAGAGGGGGAGGTGCAGGCAGGGGGTGATTGGGCTAGGGCGAGGCAGTCAGCTGGTGCCAGTGTGGCGGGCTGAGGAGGAGAAGTTTAAACGGCAGGGGTGTGAAATGGCCGAGGTCTGCCGCTTCCTACGGTCTCTTGAATGCGTGTCGTCACAACACTGTGGGGGATTGTAACAGCCACGCATGTCAAGCAAGGAGTTAGCACGAAGGGTGCTTATGTCAAACCAGCGAGTGGTTTGACATCTCGAGATCCGACCCTTTTGGAGCGGGAACCCACACCCGGCTCTCCGACGGCAAGGGCCAGTGGCTAAATTTTTGTCACAAGGATAGTGTTTGGGCAGCAGGGTGGCAGCAGGGCGACAACCACTTACAGCTGGGTCAGCGGAGCTGCCCCTCTCCCTCTCCCCCTCTCCCAATGAGTGTGCCGTGCAATCCCGCCTCGGACCCTGGTGTTAACAACTGTTGAGAGAACAAGTGGACTCAAGACTGGACTGCGCTCAAGGTGGACTCGATTGAGTCCTCCCACACGGGTGCCTAGAAAGGATCCTACGATGCAAATGCAGCGATGACGAACAGCGCGTCGCGTGCAGCACCGAGCTGCTTGACCTCCTCGCGCACAGCGTGCACCTTCTGCTTGGCGGCGCTGCCACCAGCTTCCACCTCCACAGCAATGGCCTGCTGCAGCTGCTCCCTCGTCATGCCCCGCACCTTGCCGAGGACCAGCTCGCGCAGCTCGTCCAGCTGCAGGCGCTCTGCCAGTGCGAGCCAGCGGATGGAGTAGGCTTTGAGCTTTGAGTCGTGAGTGAGCGCGTCGCTGTTGTCCTTGACGAAGGCCACCAGCCGTGCGAGCAGCCTGGGGAAGTCGTATTTGTGCGCCACCGGCAGCAGCGTGAAGACGCTGCCCCACGTGAGGGCAGGAGGGTCGTGCAGAGGGTAGAGGTCCATCAGGACGTAGGTCCACGCGCCGAGGCTGCCGTCCACCTGAGGGAGAGTGTGTGTGCGACAGGTTAATCTGGCCAGTCATTTGGTCACAGTGGTACACAGCAAGTGACTCGAGTACAGCCACCGCACCGGGATCAGGGCGCTGCCCTTCACGTCCTCCAGGGCGGCGCGGAAGAACGGCGAGGCCAGCTGGAGGAGCTGAGCGTGCACAGGGACCTCGGCTCCGCACGGCAGCTTCAGGGCCACGTCGCTTGGCATGCCTGCGGCATAGAGCGCACGTGCACACATATATGTGTATATATACATGTGAGCATAGCATGCTTGGCACACACCCACACCGTCGCACACCCACACCCTCGCACCACATTTGGGGACCGGTTGGAGCACGGGCGACACCCGGGGGGCGCACCTGCATCCAGCGTGAACCTGTCCTCGCGTTCCACGGTGACGTCGACCCTGAGCACCAGCTTGTCATTCACCACCCAGCCATCCCTTTGCCAGCCAGCCAGCCCAGCCAGCCAGCCCATGGACAGATCGATGAGCTGGAGCACGCCCCAGCTTGCGGTCTCCCCAGGGCGGAACTTGTTTGTGTTGACGCCTGTGCCACGGTTGCCAGGCACCAACGGACAGGCGTTCAGATGCAGATGCAGATGCGCAGTAACAGGGTTCAGGCCATTCGACATTTACTGACCTCCAGAGATGGACTTGCTGGCGTCCACCTGGTGGACCACAGTGAACTTGTACGTTGCGCTCGCAGCCCACATCTCGTCCTGCGCCTCGAGGAAGGCTGCCAGGTGGGTGCCTCCATCCTCGCAGCCCTTGGGCCACACCCTCAGCCGCCTGCATTCAGGCGTGTCACCATGCATGATAGTCATCAGGGATGCTGCGAGCAGGCACGCGCATCGCTACAGTTGCATGCAGCTCAGGCCACCCACCAGGTGCAGATGCCTGCCTCGAAGCAGTCGGACGTCACTGGCTCACTTCTGGCCAGCTTGCTGAAGTTGTCGATGCGCCACTGCGCAGGCAGGGGCAGAGGAACAGTGCCCCAGGTGCAGAGGAACATACCCACTCACGGCGCATGGAAGACGACGCAGTGCTGTGCCTAGGATGACGCAGTGTAGCCTCTTGCCACTCTGCCACCCTCCCCACCCGAGCTTACCACGAACGACACGGACCATGGATCCATGGAGTTGGACTCCGAAGCTGCGCGGAGAGAGCAGAGACTATCGGCCGAGCCGATGTAACCAGGGTGTGGGAGAAAGTGGGAATCATACGTCCTCTGCACTGCAACGAACGATTCCAAAGCTCCTAGGGTTTCCAACCCCCTTGAATTAACAAAAGCGTCATCGTCCTGTTTGGCTTTTCGTTCGGTCGCGCCCGCCATAGTCATCGTGTTGCAAATTTGTGTTGCATTTTTAAACACTTTTGGGCCTTTGGCGCCCTCCCTCCAATCCACGGCGCGTCATCTGGCACACGTAAGCGCTAAGCATAAGCTCTCTGCAGTTTGCGCCCACAGGCGCCCGCCACGCAACACCAATAGAGAGCAGCGCCTAGCCAGCCCCGCTGCAGGCAGCAATGGGCAGGAAGTACGATGTGGACATTTCCGTGGACGCGCGCGAGCCGAAAGACAGCAAGGGGAGAGGGATGAAGCGGGAGAAGCCAGCAGTGAAGCAGAGGGAGGAGAGTGAGTCGGACAGCGACGATTCCAGCGACGGCGAGGCGAACGAGAACCTCGGCTTTCAGCCGTTGTGGTGAGTGGGGAGGGGGGGCGCTGGAATCGTGCGTGGCACAACCATTAGTGGCACGCTCACTCATGCATGCATGCATCCACGCCTGCCCCCCCCCCCCGCAGCGGCCCGCTCTCCTCGCCCTCCGCTTCCTACCGACAGTTCGATGTCGTGTGCGGCAGCCACCAGTACACCATCAGCGGGTGAGGCAGCAAACGACGCACTGGGTGCATAGAGTGCCACATGCATGCAGCATGCATGCGTGCAACAGTGGCCGCGTGCCTTCCTCCTTAACCCCTGTTATGTGTGCCTGCCTTCCCATCCGCCAGCTTCTCTATGGCTCGCTCGATGGGCTGCGGCACCAGGCTGTGCAGCGACTTCTTCGAGGTCTGCGGCCAGCTCTTCCGGCTCGAGGTCTACCCGGGCGGCTTCACGGCCGACACGCGCAAGTTTGTGTCCGTGTTCCTGACCACCCCCGGCACCACCAACCCCAACCACGTGCTCTACGAAGTCGCCGTACTTGACCAGAGTGGCAGGGACCGCCACATCATCGAGGCGCGGTCGATGCACGACCGGGGCGGCGGGTCGTTCGGGCGCGGGCCGTGTGGGCCGTTCGACTCCGGGCCCATGTGCGCGTACGGCCCCATGCTGTCGTACAACCGCGGGATCGTCGCCGCGCTCCCCAAGTTCATTAAGGCATCGTTCCTGGAGAAGAATACAAAGAGGTAGGTGGGACCTGGAGGGCGCAGGGCTTCCTGGCCGCCTGGCCGTCTTCCGCTGCGACGCGTGCACATACGGGGTTACGCATGTGCACGTGCAAGCACACGAGCACGCGATTGCTCATGTCCAAGGCTGGTGGTGCCCATGGTGCCCACGCGTCACCCCTCCGTCTCCCCCCACACAAGCACACTAAACCCCAAAACCCCGCAGGTACCTCCCCTGCGACATGGCCGTGTTCCGCATCACGGTCCAGGTGCTGCAGGGCTGGAGCAGTCAGCCGATGGTGCACTACCACGCGTCGTACAACGCCGGGCGCGTCCCCGGGCCCGTCCCGGGCGTCGCCCCTGGCATGGGGCACATGGGAGGTCCCCAGGGGGGCATGCTGATGCACCCCGGCATGGGGGGCGAGATGGGGGGCATGGGTGGCATGAGTGGCATGGGGGGCATGTTCGGCCAGCCGCAGCAGCTGCCAGGCTTCACTGCGTACCCCGGCGGGGGCCCCGTGGGGTACGGGGCGGGGCAAGGGGGCGGCGTGATGATTGCGGGCGGCGGGGCGTACCACCCCATGATGGGGGCGATGGGCGCGATGGCGCCACAGCACGGCGGCCTCGGCGCGGTCTCGCCCTCGATGCCGGGCGCGCTCGGGAGCTCCTCCAGCCACGGTACCGTTGGCAGCCACCCGGCGCCGCACACCGCGAGCGCCTCGCCCACGCGGCTGCCGCACGGCGGTGCGTACGGCATGGCGCCGCCGACCGCCATGGGCGGTGGGTCTCCGGCGCCCGCGCCACACCCGCCGCTGTTCGCGTCGCCGGCGTACTACGGCGCATCACCGTATAGCGCAACACCGTTCGGCGCGCCGCAGTACCACCAGCACGCGAGCCCAGGCAGCCCAAGCGCACAGTACCTCATGAACATGACGAGTCCGCACACGTGAACGCGCTCGTGCGTCCCGAGTCGTGAGCAGCACACATCGTGAGCACGTGAAGGGTGCTCATCAACCGTCTGCTGTCAGCGCACAGCACCTTGTGAACATGACGAGTCCGCACACGTGAACGCGCTCGCGCGTCACGAGTCGGGAGCAGCGCACATCTTCAGCACTTGAACGGTGCCTATCTGCCGTCTACTGTCAGCGCACAGCACCTCGTGATGGGCCCACACACGTGACCACACAGGACGACTGTTCATCTGCTGTCTGCTGTCGACCCGCTCGTTTGACGCACGAAGAATCTGTCTGTCCGCGAGCACACGCTGCCGCGCGCGCACGTGATCCGGTTTTGTCGTGCGATCACACACTCGTGCACCAGGTTTGCGGGAGGGACTGCAATGGGATGTGGCGGCATCAGGGTTAAGAGTGATGGGGAGGGAGACTGGCAGGATGTGTGAGTGGAGGGAAGCAGGATGCAGCCCCTCTGGGCATAGTGGTGCGCGAGTCAACGCCGACCTGTAAGCCCGCTCAACAACACACCGCGTCAACTGTTGTTCGCTTGCGTGCGCTAGCGCGTCGACAGCATCTCGCTCCTGCTGCTGCTGCTCCTGGTGCTCTATGCCTGCTCCATGTTCTCCTCTGTGTGAGCCAGCTTGTCAATAGCGCTTCCCTCTCTTGCTGCTCCTCGTGCCCCTCCTCGCGCTTCCCTCCTGTGCTCCTCCTGCTCCTGCTGCTGCCGCTACAGGTGCCGCTTCTGTGTGTGGTCAGTCCCCTGCACTGTTTGCTACACAACCACCCACACTCACGTGCAGCTACATCACGGCTGCCGCCCCCCCCCCTCGCCCCCCGCCCTCTCCGCCTCCTCGAGCGCCTTGGACGCCGCATCTGCCGCGACCTTTGTGACGGCCAGTGTCGCGACAGCGCCGACGGCGTAGAGCACGAGCTTGATGGGGTCGATGCCGCCGGACGCTGCGTCTGCGGCCGCACGGCCGGTGCTGTGTGTGTGTGTGTGTATGTGTCAGGGAGATTGTGGGGATTGGGTGTTGGTTAGCGTGCGCAGGCAGGCGGGGGCATGCGTAGAATGAGCTTGATGGGGTCGATGCCGCCGGACGCTGCGTCTGCGGCCGCACGGCCGGTGCTGCGTGTGTGTGTGTGTGTGTGTGTGTGTGTGTGTGTGTCAGAGAGATTGTGGGGATTGCGTGTTGGTTAGCGTGCGCAGGCATGCGGGGGCATGCATAGAATGAGCTTGATTGGGTTGGTGCCTGGACGCTGCGTCTGCGGCCGCACGGCCGGTGCTGCGTGTGTGCGTGTGTGTGTGTGTATGTGTGTGTGTGTGCTTGCAGCACTCAAGAGGTCCACTGCCGCGCCCTGTGTGTGTGTGTGTGTATGTGTGTGTGTGTGTGGCATCGTGGAGCAGCACGCACCGGTGGCCGACGCTCTCTGAATGTGAGGGGGGTTGGGATTTGGCGGCTAGGCGTGCAGGCAGGCAGGGGTCCCCGTAGTTTTACAGGTTTTACACGTACGCGCCCGGAGGACCCCGGGCGTGAGTTAAGGCCTAGACTACACGTCTAGGGGAGCTCTACTAAGAGAGCCCGCAAATCCACGCAGCGCGCCAGCCTACCAGGGGTCCCCGTAGATCAGGCAATGGCCCCATGGTGCAGGTAGGGGGGGGGGGACAGTAGAAGGCACTACTTTTGGATCGATGAGAGCGGGCACGCACGCACCTCCCGGGGAGCACACACGCAAACGTGCCAGGCAGCATGCCCGCCCCACGATGCCGCGACGTACACACACACACACACACACATAAACGCACGCACACACACACACACGTGCATCCCCCCACACCCACACACCTTCCGAGGAACACGTAAGCAAACGTGCCAGGCAGCATGCCCGCCCACGACGCAGCAACGTACTCGAGCAGCGAGACGCTCGTCACCCCGAGCGCGTAGTTAAGGAGGTTGAAGGGGAAGAGTGGGGAGAGGCGGAGCAGCAGCACGAATTTTGCGCCCTGCGTGGCAGCAGGCAGGCGGCGGCAGGCAGCGTTGTGTGTGTGGGGGTGGAATTTTGCGCCCTGCGTGGCAGCAGGCAGGCGGCGGCAGGCAGCGTTGTGTGTACGGGGAAGGAGAAGGGGAAGAGCGGGGGGAGGCTACAGTTACAGTTACATCGGCTTTCCAGCAAAGACTACCTCTAGTCATAGTACCACCGCCTAGACCCAAGTCCAGTTCTGGCCCTAACAATTACTTGTGAGGGGCGGTAGCCACCAGCCGGCTGCCTGCCAACGGGGGGAGGCTACTAACTAGCAACCCTAACTGAGAACAAACGACACCAGCTAACAATTGCACGCGCCTGCGCAGAGATGCCCCGCGACAACAGTGCGCAGGCGCAGGCACTCCGCCAGGCAGGCCTCCATCAGGCGGGGGAGGAGGGGGCGCCACCCTCACGCACCACCCCAACAACCTAACTAACGCTACGAGTGTCTGTGTGTGTGTGAATGACGAGAGAGGGAGAGAGACCTCCCCGCACGCGCCTGCGCAGAGATGCCCCGCGACAACAGTGCGCAGGCGCAGGCACTCCGCCAGGCGGGCCTCCATCAGGGGGAGGAGGAGCGCCAGCCTCACGCACCACCCCGACAACCTAAAAAACTCTACGTGTGTCTGTGTGTGTGAATGACGAGAGAGGGAGAGACCCCCCCCCGCACGCGCCTGCGCAGAGATGCCCCCCAACAACAGTGCGCAGGCGCAGGCACTCCGCCAGGCGAGCCCCCATCAGGGGGGGGGGGGGGGCGCCACCCTCACGCACCACCCCAACAACCTAACTCTACGTGTGTCTGTGTGTGTGTGAATGACGAGAGAGGGAGAGAGACCTCCCCGCACGCGCCTGCGCAGAGATGCCCCCAAACAACAGTGCGCAGGCACAGGCACTCCGCCAGGCGGGCCTCCATCAGGGGGGGGGGGGGCACCACCCTCAAGCACAACCCCAACAACCTAACTAACTATACGTGTGTCTGTGTGTGTGTGAATGACGAGAGAGGGAGAGAGACCTCCCCGCACGCGCCTGCGCAGAGATGCCCCCCAACAACAGTACGCAGGCGCAGGCACTCCGCCAGGCGGGCCTCCATCAGGGGGGGGAGGGGCGCCACCCTCACGCACAACCCCAACAACCTAACGAACTTTACGTGTGTCTGTGTGTGTGTGAATGACGAGAGAGGGAGAGAGACCTCCCCGCACGCGCCTGCGCGGAGATGCCCCCCAACAACAGTGCGCAGGCACAGGCACTCCGCCAGGCGGGCCTCCATCAGGGGGGGGCGGGGGGCGCCACCCTCACGCACCACCCCAACAACCTAACTCTACGTGTGTATGTGTGTGTGAATGACGAGAGAGGGAGAGAGATCCCCCCGCACGCGCCTGCGCAGAGATGCCCCGCGACGACAGTGCGCAGGCGCAGGCACTCCGCCAAGCGGGCCTCCATCAGGGGGGGGGGCACCACCCTCACGCACCACCCCAACAACCTAACGAACTATACGTGTGTCTGTGTGTGTGTGAATGACGAGAGAGGGAGAGAGACCTCCCCGCACGCGCCTGCGCAGAGATGCCCCCCAACAACAGTGCGCAGGCACAGTCACTCCGCCAGGCGGGCCTCCATCAGGGGGGGGGGGCACCACCCTCACGCACCACCCCAACAACCTATCTAACTATACGTGTGTCTGTGTGTGTGTGAATGACGAGAGAGGGAGAGAGACCTCCCCGCACGCGCCTGCGCAGAGATGCCCAACAACAACAGTGCGCAGGCACAGGCACTCCGCCAGGCGGGCCTCCATCAGGGGGGGGGGCGCCACCCTCATGCACCACCCCAACAAGCTAACTAACTCTACGTGTGTCTGTGTGTGTGTGAATGACGAGAGAGGGAGAGAGACCCCCCGCACGCGCCTGCGCAGAGATGCCCCCCAACAACAGTGCGCAGGCACAGGCACTCCGCCAGGCGGGCCTCCATCAGGGGGGGGAGGGGCGCCAGCCTCACGCACCACCCCAACAACCTAACTAACTCTACGTGTGTCTGTGTGTGTGTGAATGACGAGAGAGGGAGAGAGACCCCCGCACGCGCCTGCGCAGAGATTCCCCCAAACAACAGTGCGCAGGCGCAGGCACTCTGCCAGGCGGGCCTCCATCAGGGGGTGGGGGGGGGCGCCACCCTCACGCACCACCCCAACAACCTAACTAACTATACGTGTGTCTGTGTGTGTGAATGACGAGAGAAAGAGAGAGCCCCGCCCCCCCACGTGCCTTCGCAGAGATGCCCCCCAAAACAGTGCGCAGGCGCGGGTAGTCCGCCAGGCGGGCGTGCCCCCAGTAGCACGACACCTCAACTTACTGTGCACGTGTGTGTGTGTGTGAGAGAGAGAGAGAGAGAGAGAGAGAGAGAGAAAGAGAGAAAGAGAGAAAGAGGGAGAGAGAAAGAGAGAGAGAAAGAGAGAGAGAGAGAGGGAGAGACCCCCGCCCCCCCACGCGCCTGCGCAGAGATGCCCCCAACAACAGTGCGCAGGCGCGGGTAGTCTGCCAGGCGGGCCTCCACAAAGGGGCGCGCCGCGTAGCGCGACACCACAAACGCGGCTGTCGCACCGAGTGTGGATGCAATGGAGACGAGGGCTGTACCTGTGCATGTGTGTGTGTGTGCACGCGTGTGTGCGTGTGTGTGTGTGTTAGCGGTGCGTGCGTGTGTGTGTGCACGTGTGCGTGTGTGTGTGTGTGTGTGTGTGTGTGTGTGTGTGAAGTGCGCCGCCACAAACGCGGCTGTCGTGCCGAGTGTGGATGCCACGGAGACGAGGGCGGTGCCTGTGCGTGTGCGTGCTTGTGTGTCTTGTGTGTGTGTGTGAAGTGCGCCGTCACAAACGCGGCTGTCGCGCCGAGTGTGGATGCCACGGAGACGAGGGCGGTGCCTGTGCGTGTGCGTGTGTGTGTGTGTGAATGTGTGTGCGCGCATGTGTGTGTGTCTTGCGGTGCGTGCGTGTGTGTGTGCACGTGTGTGTGTGTGTATGTGAAGTGCGCCGCCACAAACGCGGCTGTCGCGCCGAGTGTGGATGCCACGGAGACGAGGGCGGTGCCTGTGCGTGTGCGTGCGTGTGTGTGTGAATGTGTGTGCGCGCGTATGTGTGTGTTGTTGTGTGTGTGTGTGTGTGTGTGTGTGCGCCGAGTGTGGATGCCACAGAGACAAGAGCGGTGTATGTGCGTGTGTGCGTGTGCGAGCGTGTGTGTGCGCGCGCGAGTGTGTGTGTCTTGTTGTGTGTGTGTGTGTGTGTGTGTGTGCCGAGCGTGGATGCCACAGAGACAAGAGCGGTGTCTGTGCGTGTGTGCGTGTGCAAGCGTGAGTTTGTGCGCGCGCGAGTGTGTGTGTCTTGTTGTGTGTGTGTGTGTGTGTGTGTATGTGCCGAGTGTGGATGCAACTGAGATAAGAGCGGTGTCTGTGCGTGTGTGCATCTGCGAGCGTGAGTTTGTGCGCGCGCGAGTGTGTGTCTTGTTGTGTGTGTGTGTGTGTGTGTGTGCTCCGAGTGTGGATGCAACTGAGACAAGAGCAGTGCCCGTGCGTGTGGTCGATTATACAGTCTTGTTGGACGCCTTTAATGGCGTATTAGACTTGTGCTTGCGCACTCAATCCCTCACGGCCTGAGGCAGGCAGATACTATCACCCGCACTCGTCCACTCAGTGGATACACATTGACTGTGTCCATCCCACTAGCTCTAGTACACCTGGTCGCGTGTGTGCGTGTGCGAGCGCATGTGTGTGTGAGTGGGTGCATGCGTGTGTGCCTGTGAGCGTGTGCATGCGTGCGTGCGTGTGAGTGTGTGCATGCGTGTCATACGCAGCGTGTGTGTGTGTCAAGAGAGAGAGAGAGTATACAATACAACGAATGCGTCAACCATGTGGAGTGTGCACCACGCACCAAATAAGGGTGCTACAGGCACGCCCACAAACCAGCGCCAGCACAGACGATTGGGAGCAGCAGAGCACCCGCGGCCCACAACTCTCAACCCAGCGTCAGCAGACGCTGGGAACAGCAGCACAGCCCACAGCTCTACACTCAGCGCACATGCACGCAAACGCTCCCACCAACAAAGGGGCCGTACAGCGCGTCCACAACCCAGCGACCCACAACCAGCAACCCGCAGCCCAGCGCACATGCACGCAGACGCGCACCAACAAAAGGGCCGCACAGCGCACCCACAACCCAGCGCCAGCACACACGCTGGGGAACAGCAGAGCATCGCAGCCCTCAACCCAGCACACACAAACGCGCACAAGTGAGAGGGAGTGCGCACAGCACGCCCACAACCCAGCATCAGCAGACGCTGGGAACAGCAGCACAGCCCACAGCTCTCAACCCAGCGCACACGCACACAAACGCTCTCACTAACAAAGGGGCCGTACAAGCGCACCCACACCTCAGCGATAGGACAGACGCTGGGGAACAGCAGAGCACTGCGTCCCCCTCAATTGATCAATTGGGGGCTGGGTTGCAATTGAAACCCAGCGCACACGCACACAGCCGCTCTCACCAACGAAGGGGCCGTACAAGCGCGCCCACAACCCAGCCACCAACAACCAGCAACCCGCAGCCCAGCGCACACGCACACAAACGCTCGCACCAGCAAAGGGGCCGTACATCGAGCCAGCGGTGGGCGTCAGCACAAACGATTGGGAGCAGCAGAGCACCCGCGGCCCGCGACTCTCAACTCAACGCATACGCACACAAATGCTCTCACCATCAAAAGGGCCGTACAAGCGCACCCACAACCCAGCGATAGCACAGACGCTGGGGAACAGCAGCACATCCCACAACTCTGAACCCAGTGCACATGCACACAACCGCTCTCACCAACGAAGGGGCCGTACAGCGCGCCAGCGGCCCAGCGATAGCACAGACTCTGGGGAACGGCAGAGCACTGCAGCCCTCGGCCCTCTACCCAGTGCAGACAAATGCGCAGAGGGAGGGCACACAGCACGCCCACAACCCAGCAACAACACAGACGCTGGGGAACAGCAGCACAGCCCACAACTCCAAACCCAGCGCACACACGCACACAAACGCTCGCACCAACGACAGAGCCGTACAGCGCACCCACAACCCAGCGACAGCACAGACGCTGGGGAACAGCATCACAGCACACCACTCTCAACCCAGAGCGCACACAAACGCTCGCACCAACGAAGGGGCCGTACGGCGCGCCCACAACCCAGCGATAGTACCGACGCTGGGGAACAGCAGAGCACTGCATCCCCCTCAATTGATCAATTGGGGGCTGGGTTGCAATTGAAACCCAGCACACACGCACACAACCGCTCTCACCAACGAAGGGGCCGTACAAGCGCGCCCACCAACAACCAGCAACCCGCAGCCCAGCGCACACGCACACAAACGCTCGCACCGGCGAAGGGGCCGTACATCGAGCCAGCGGTGAGCGTCAGCACAGACGATTGGGAGCAGCAGAGCACCCGCGGCCCGCGACTCTCAACTCAACGCATACGCACATAAATGCTCTCACCAACAAAAGGGCCGTACAGCGCGCCAGCGGCGAGCGTCAGCACAGACGCTGGGAAAAGCAGCACCGTCGCGGACACATACACGGCGATGAAAATGGCGGCACCAGCCAACCCAGATTCTGGTCCGACGAAGCCTTTGGCCGCCTGCAGCGGTGTTGGGGGTGCGGGTGCGAGTTTGTGTGTGCGTGTGCTTGCGGGTGCGATTGTGTGTGTGTGTGTGTAGGTATGCGTGGCGAGTTTGTGTGTGCGTGTGCTTGTTGTGTGCGTGCAGGTGCGATTGTGTTTGTGTGTGCAGGTGCGATTGTGTGCGTGCGGGTGCGATTGTGTGTGTGTGTGTGTGTGTGTGTGTGTGTGTGTGTGTAGGTGCGTATGTGAGTGATGCTGCACGCCGCCTGTGTGTGTGTGTGTGTGTGTCTCCCGCTCCCCCACTCGCCTCGAGCAGCGACACGCCCACTCCCGACACCACGAGCTCCACCGCTGCGATGCCCAGCGCGATCAGCACCAACACGCGCGTGCTCGGCAGCTGCACACCACCGATCACGGCGCCAGCTGCTGGCACGTCTCGCGCGCCCGGCTCGTCATCGCCACCTGTTCCGCCGCCGTCGCCTGTCGCCGACAGCTGGGTGTAACCAGTGCTGCGGTGTTGGCCATCCTGGAGCGCGGGGCCTGGCGGGATGGGGCGGCGGAAGGGAAGGGTGTTGTGCGTCCATGCGTGCATGCGTGTGAGTGCTTGCATGGGCGCATGGCGGATGACAAAGCGCGTGTGTGCATCCACGGGGAGGCCTGCTTCGTCCCATCACACGCAGTCCTGTCCGGGTATGTGAGGCGAAAGACAAGCACGCACCAGGCGCGGGAGATCCTACTGGCCCAGAGGAGATCCCGAGCATGCGCGATGATCGCCCCGTCAGACTTTGCACGACGCAGTGCCTCGCACTCAGGCAGCGAGCCGATGAAAATTGAGAGGTAGATAATAGCTGCATCCTTGCGACGGTGCTATGCGGGGCCCAGAGCTGTCTGTACATGTAGGTCGACACTCTCACACCACCAAATCTAGGCACGAATTTGCAGCACATGCAAGCAGCACTGAGCTTGCATGCATGCACTGATGTGCGCATTGCAATACAACACCCTAGTTTAGCCCCATTCTACCCACAGACATGACGAGGCCCGGCACCGCCAACACAGGCACAGGAGGCGGGAGACGTGCAGACTCTGCCAGCTTCACCTCCCCGCGCGTCCTCTGCATCCACCATGCAAACAGATCCGGACGGCAAACCTCCTCGTGGTGAGCGTGCAGGCACAGCGGTGGGCATGTGCACCTGACTACACGTCTCCGCTCTCTCGAGATTTGATGGTGCCTGCAGGCACCCAGCTGGGTGGGGGAAATGGGCAGCCTGCATGATGCAGACGTCTCGCCCTGTGATCTTGAATCTGAAAGTGCATGCACGCGTGTGTTACTAAGCCTGTCCATGCATGTCGGCGGACCAATGACGCCGCAGCTGCTCACATCCATTATCAAGGGCTGCACTACCGGAGAGGTGCTGGTGTAGAGGCGCTGCCTGCGAAGCGGCTCGAGCCGGTTGTGCGGGCGCACCGCCGACCGGCGGCTCTGCTGCGAGCGGCCGCATGGACGAGTCCAACGGCGGCGGTGGCTATGACGATGGTGGGGACGGAGGCGACGGCGCGAGCAGCCGCAGCGTCAGAGCGGGAGCGGTGGCAGCTGGCGGGGTGGGCACGGTGGACACACGGACACAGGCGGCGGTAGTACTGCCACTAGTGGTGCCGCCGACGTAGCGCACCCGCGGCTGAAGCTGGAGGTGAGGCGCACTGTGGGCGCTGCTGCTGGGCACGCGCAGTATGGTTGCCTCCAGGTCGTATTCCAGAGGCGGTAGTCCAGCGCCCGACATAGCCTTGCGAGAATAGAATGGCAAGGCCCCTCGGGTACACTATGGCTTCGAGGGGGCCAGACTCAGTCGCGGCGCTAGGAGGACACGGGGCAAATTAGCACACACATAGGTTCACACCCCCACATCTCCCTCAATACTGGGTTCCTGGAAAGTGTGGGGACAGTCCCAGGAGGCTGGTTCTCAGGCCTTTCCAGTGGTATGTTTGGTGTGGCGGTGAGTGCTCCACACCTCCTACAATTTGACTTTGAACACAGGTGGGCTGACGACACGCGGAACTCGAGTGATGTACGGCGTGCCGGCGCTACGCAAACGCCGAGCCCAGCACGCGCGGCGCGCCGAGGTGGCTCTGCCCGGGTGGCGCTGTGCTTCGCCACGGATCAGGGCGCAGAGCGTCCCTAGCTGTTGCCCTGCTGGTGGACTGCGCGGTGTTCACCTAGCACTGTGTCTGCACTAGACGCGCCCATATGCATGTGGGTGGTGCACGTAAGATGGCTTCGAAGGAAGTGCGTTGAGGCCGCGGCCCCGGCATCAGTCGCGAGACCCTCCCCCCCCCCCCCCCCCCCACCAACAACAACACGCACACACGGAGTAGATGGATGGGCGCACACCCGGGGCCATGGTTGTCGACAGATTCTTTGCTCTCTTCACTCATGCGCGCGCACACACACACCACCCCACCCCACATACACACGGACACACAACGAGGCTCATTCGATCTCGCGATTGGTGGCGTAGGATTCGGGTCGGCAGCTTCCATCTGTTGATGTAATGCTCGAATATTCTCGTGAATCGCGCTGCCCCAGGCGCCTCTCCCCGCCTGCACACGTCTCTGTGGTGCCTGTGGCTGCGCGCCACACCGAGGCGCTGACGCTGCGAGGCTTCCCCCGTGTCACACGGACCTAGTGCGCAGTTGAGCAAAGAGTGTGTAAGAGTGTCTCAACACCCTGTCAAGAGCACGCGTGCGTCACTGTCCCATTGCAACGATCACCGTCCCGCGTGGATTGCACAGGGCAACCACCGTGGAGCGCCCTCAGGTGAGCTGCAAAGCATCCTTCGACAGACTCTTTGTCGGAGCAGGCGCTAGACGCCTCGGCGCCACCCCATCCAACCAATGCATACGCGTGCGCATTGCTTCCATGCCCATGACGCGTGTGTGCTGCTGATGATGATGGTCGTGGCCTGGAAAACCCAACGCTCGTCCTCCAATCCAATTGCAACATCCTCCAACGCCCTCCAAGCCTCAAACACCTCACCTGCAGTCTCTCGATGACGAACGCCGTCCGCTCGGACGAGGAGCTCGGAAAGCCCGCGGCAGGAGCAGCAGGCACAGAGGATGCGCCGGCCGGTGGTTCTTTCGTCGCCGCGTGCGTCTACCGAGTCGAGGCGTTCTGGGCGTATGGCGATGCGCACCGCATCTCGCGAGTCCCCAAGCCAACCGTGCTGTTTTGGATCATCAAGTGCCTGTGCACGGTGAGGCACTGTCCGGCATATGCTCTGCACCACCACCCACTCAGCTCCTATCCCTCCAGCACTGCACACCTTCCCACCACCACCCACCCAACTCCCTGTCTGCTCCTGCCCGTGCCCACACGCAGGCCCTGGGCGAGACCATGGCAGACCAGCTCAACGTAGCGTTCGGTGAGAACAACACCAGCCAGGGCAAGGCGCTGGCGGCCTTCGGGTGCATGCTCATCTTCTTCCTCAGCTGCCAGTTCACCCTGCGCCGCTACTGGCCGCCCACCTACTGGCCCTGCATCCTGCTCATCTCGATCTGCGGCACGCTTATCACAGACATCATGTTCGACATCGACGGCCTCAACCACACCACTATCAGCGCCATCTTCGGCTCGCTCCTGGGCGCCACCTTCATCCTCTGGTTTTGGGTGGAGCGCACGCTGAGCATCCACTCCATCTACACCACGCGGCGCGAGGCCTTCTTCTGGTGGGGCGGTCGTGCATGCATGGGGTGGGCAGGGACAGGCGTGGCAGGCATGCCAGGCGTGCATGGCAGGCGTGCATGCGTGGCAGGCGTGCTGACGAAACCCTGACCACCACTGAACTCACAGGCTCACAGTCTTCTTCACGTTCTGCCTCGGAACCAGCACCGGCGACCAGCTCGCAGAGGACGACGGGCTGGGCTACTGGAGGGTGCTCGCCATCACGCTGGGCACCATCATCGGCCTCTACGTCTTATACCTCGCCGTCAGCTTCACCTTCAGGTCCAGGACGCCAGTCTGGGTCGGCATCATCTGCTTCTGGTGGGTGCGCCCAGCGTGCCGGCTGTTGTCCTGTTGCACCTGCTGCCTCGCACCCTGCATGCACGCAGCCTGCAGGGTGTCACGGCGCCTCTGCGTCGTGTGCCCTGACCGGTTTCCTGTGCCTGCTGCCTGCCTGCTGCCTGCCGGATGCCTGCTGGCTGCCTGCTGGCTGCCTACTGGCTGCCTGCTGGCTGGCTGCCTGCTAGCTGCTAGCCGCACGCTCGCACGCATATGCACGCCTGTCCGCCCACCTGCCCGTCCGCCTGCCCGCGCCCAGCCTGCTTGACTAACGACGCCGCACACAGTACACTGACTGC
Source organism: Chlamydomonas sp. UWO 241 (assembly GCA_016618255.1). Classification (NCBI taxonomy): domain Eukaryota; kingdom Viridiplantae; phylum Chlorophyta; class Chlorophyceae; order Chlamydomonadales; family Chlamydomonadaceae; genus Chlamydomonas; species Chlamydomonas priscui. Next base: position 274,995 of record VFSX01000173.1, on the reverse strand, counting down.
TACCGCCTGTGCCCTGCCCGCTCGCAGGGCGGCCTACGTGCTGACCCGGCCGCTGGGCGCCTCGCTCGGTGACCTGCTCACCGCGCCCAGGGGCATCGAGTACACCCTCGACACGTGCGCCGGCGTGGGAACCTCGGAGGCCGACACCGGCTGCGACCCCGACATCTTCTGCATCACGTACTACCCGCCCGCGTTCGAGTGCAACAACTGCCTCGCCGCGCCGGCCTCCGTCGACGTCGACTACGTGCTCGCGGCCCTGTACGCGTGCGACCCCGAGGCGACGCAGGTCATGGCCTCCGACCTCTTTGACCTGCTGCAGTACAACGTCGACGTGCCCACCCTCGTCGGCCAGTTGTCCACCAGCGCGCCCAACGCGACGTCGTGCCTCTCTGATCAGCTCAACGCGCTGCTCGACGACACCGCCTCGTCAGCGGTCATCGACCTCATGGTGAATGGGACCCTGTACGCCGAGATCACAAACCCCGATTGCTACGACATCTGCTCAGACCTCGACCAGGTCTGCCCTGACAGCCCACACTCCCCAAACCCGTGTGGGCCTGGCGAGTCCACGTGCCACACGGAGCTGCCATGCAGCTACTGCTGGGGCCTTGACGCGCTCATGTGGACCAACATCGCGTTCGCCATCGCTGTGTTTGTGCTGGTGCTGTTCCTCACCGTCACGCGCCTCGACCTGAACAAGGAGGGGCCCGTCGTGACCGATGCCGATGCCGCCGCCGCAGACCCCACCAAGGAGGAGGAGTTTGGGCCCGGACGCGACGCCACTTTCGCTGCGCAGTGCGCATGGGTCCTTGGGTTCTAAACGAGAGCTCGCTTGGCGTGCACATTGGTGTATGCCTTGGTCACCTGTGTATGCGCCCCACGGGTGATTGGTCAAGGACAGCCGTGCCCCCCCCACGCGGGCCACAGCCCATCCCCCCCCATGTAACCCCCCATGGAGATCTCCTCCCATGGTGCCGGCACGCAAGGCCACCAGCTTGATTTTGAGATGCACACATGAATCTGGGACCCGACCTCGGTGCCCATGGTGATTGTGCATTTCAAATTCTCGCGGTCCCAAGGCACACGCCGAACAGGCGCCGTGCATAGACCTGCTGGTGGACAGCCGCCTTGTCTAGTACTTATAAAAAAAATCAAATGTCACAGCATGACTTGTTCTTTAGCACACCCCCTACTTTGCTCAGCTGGTTCGACATCGCTCAATTATTTGTTCCTATTTATCATCATATGACAGTTACATACATCTGGCACCCTCCCACACATTTATGGCATCAGTTTAGCTCAGATGTGGTGGACGTTGCCTGGGAGGGGGCCAAGGGTCCACCCAAGCCTTCAAGTAGAGCTTCTCCCTGCCAGCACATTCTCTGTGCAGTTTTCTTGGCGCTAGCACGCCTCATACTCATATCATACGCATCCTGGAGGCTGTAATACTCATCTGCCATCCGAGTCGTTCCGTAGTCAGCAGTCCTCGCCTTGGGTCATATGTTCAGGCCCCGACCTCCTGCTGCGCGCCCTTCCCTTGCGCGTCCTCCAGCGCCCCCCAGCGCCATACCTCAACTGCAGTTGTTCCAGGGTGTGCCTCATCAGTCACGCCCATCCAGCATCCAAATCCCTCTCTGGGCTGTTGGCGACGAACCTGGAAGGGAACGAACCTGGAAGGGACTTGAGGTGGGAGTGTGCTGCAGTGACTCCCCTTCCCATGCCACTGAGGACAGGGTGCACAGGTGTGCCCTGTACCTAAGTGTAGGGAAAGAGCGGGCACATGCATACTATTCTGAGCCCTCTGCGCATGCCTGCCATCCCTCTTCCCCCCCTCTCCTCCTCCTGCTGGTAGGCTGGCATGCTGCGGGGCCTTGCGGGCTCTACCAGTAGAGCTCCCCTAGACGTGTCTAGGTAGTCTAGGCCTCAACTCACGCCCCGGCGTCCTCCGGGCGCGGACATGTAAAAACTGTAAACACTCTTCCTCCCGCTGCCTGCCATCCCACAAGCCTCACCCCAGACACCCACAAGCGCCGCGAGGAAGGCACCACTATTTTGGCATTTGGATGACTGCCCACCGCCGTTGTCTGTGTGCACACGGTCACATGATCTGACGTGGGGGTTGTCAGGAACAGGCACACTGCTGTTCCTGGAGTAGCAACGTACTGTCTTTGTGACTGGCCTAGCTCGGCCTGTCACATCTCAGATGTGAGAAGCCGAGCTAGGCCAGTCACAGTCCTACACGCGTCGGATCACCACTCTTTGAGGTGGGAAGCCCACTCACAGCCCACACTTCTCGGCGGTACTAGACAGCTCTCCCTGTGTCTTCCCCACAGCACATCAGAGTGTTCCCGACAGTTATGAGTGCTTGATCTTCCACCGCTTCTGTCGGCACGAGCAGCCGCACTGCCGGGTCGGTTTAGGCCCAGGAAGCCCAAGAGCCCCGCGTGGGAATGTGCAAAAGGTGTCTTACAGATTTTAAGGTCTTAATCAAACGAGGAAGTCGTGTCGCTACTTAGCGTGGTTAGTAGTGTTGTCATGGACGCCACCTCGCCAGCACGCGTTGCCAGTGTGGTGGTGGTGGTGGTGGGGGCTGTGACTGGCCTGACTCAGCCTGTCACATCTAATAAAAAAAAATACTTAGCCACTGGGCCTTGCAGTCGGAGAGCCGGGTGTGGGTTCCCGCTCCAAAAGGGTCGGATCTCGAGAGGTCAAACCACTCGTTGGTTTGACATAAGCACCCTCCGTGCTAACTCCTTACTTGACATACGTGGCAGGGGCAGCATTTGTCACCGCGTGCGCGTGCGCACCGCCGGCACCCACCGCACGCAGCACACGAGGTGCGTGTGTGCACGCAGTGGCGATCGGCGCAGGGCAGGGCAGGCACTGTGGTCGCAGTTGGATGCGTCGTGGGCTGGCAGTCGGCAGGGCGTGTGCGCCAGTCGGGTGCCTAGGGGCGGCCCCTGCCTTGGCTCCCCACTCGCCCGCCCCAGCCGTGACGCTCAACATGAAGTTGGAGAGGAGTATGCTGCTCCCAGCAGTGGTGATTGTCAGTCAAACGCAGGCTCTCCCCTCCCACGCAGGGTCGGTGCCACTCGGCGAGATGTGACTAGCCGTGGCTAGCCGTGACTAGCCGTGTGAGATGTGAGTAGCCTTGCCTAGCCGTGGATCAGCCGCGAGTAGCCGTGCCTAGCCGTGGACCAGCAGTGACTAGCCGTGCCTAGCCGTGCCTAGCCGTGGACCAGCCGTGCCTAGCCGTGGACTAGCCGTGACTAGCCGTGACAGGCCGTTCGTCAGGCCGGTCACAACCACGGCCGCGAGAGCGCCACATCGGGGCAGCGCCGCGTGGGGGACAGCACACAGCGCTGATGACCTCCTCGTCACAGGCTGCCCATTGGGTGCCCATCCACAGCAGCCCAAACGCCACTGGGAGGTCCAACCATGTGGGGGGAGCGCACATGGACGGCCGCCGTGTGAGGCAGCAGCTCTCATCATCATCACAAGCTGCCCATCCACAGCAGCCCAATTGCCGACGCCAACGCAATGTGAGGGCAGGCGCCATGTGAGGGCAGTGGCGCTCCTCATCCGTGGCTGCCCATCCACAGCAGCCCAACCGCCAACGCCATGTGAGGGCAGGCGCCATGTGGGGGCAGCGCGATGTGGCGCCCCTTGCTGCCCACCCACAGCAGCCCAATAGTCACGGGTAGACCCATGTGTGCGTGGGGGGAGGAGGGGCGTGCATGGACGGCCGCCGAGAGTGAGAGCAGCTCTCCTCCTCATCACAAGCTGCCCATCCACAGCAGCCCAATCGCCACCACCACCGCCATGCCCGCGGCGAGCGCGCCTCGCCCGGCCGGCGCCGCCGCGCCCTCCGCCCCGCTCGTGACGAACGGGTAGAAGATGTTTGCGGAGAGGGGGATCGCGAGGGGCGGGTGCGGCTTCTGAGTGTACACCTGTGTGGGGAGAGGTGTGTGCTCGATTTTACAGTCTTGTTGGACGCCTTTAATGGCGTATTAGACTTGTGCTTGCGCACTCAATCCCCGAGGCAGGCAGATACTATCACCCGCACTAGTCCACTCAGTGGATACACATTGACTGTGTCCATCCCACTAGCTCTAGTACATCTGGTCGCGCCATGCGTCTCAGTGTGTGTATGGGGGAGGGGCGGGGCAGGTGGTGGGTCGAGGGGAACGCACTGCTGGTGACACATGCACCACAACACACACACACACACACACACACACACAGCACGCACCGCCGTCTGATCGATTGGAACGAACGACACTGCCGAAATGCCGTGTTGCCCCCCCCCCCCCGACACACACACACGCACACACGCACACACGCACACACACACAGCACGCACCGCCATCTGATCGATTGAAACGAACGACACCGCCGACATGCCGTGCGGCCCCCCCTCCCCCTCCCCCGACACACGCACACACACACAGCACGCACCGCCGTCTGATCGATTCGAACGAACGACACTGCCGACATGCCGTGGTGCCCCCCCCCCCCGACACACACACGCATGCACGGACACACACACACAGCACGCACCGCCGTCTGATCGATTGGAACGAACGACACCGCCGACATGCCGTGCTGCCCCCCCCCGACACACACACACGCACACTCACACACACACACAGCACGCACAGCCGTCTGATCGATTGGAACGAACGACACCCACGCACACTCACACACACCCCCAGCACGCACAGCCGTCTGATCGATTGACACACACACACAGCACGCACCGCCGTCTGATCGATTGGAACGAACGACACCGCCGACATGCCGTGGTGCCCCCCCCCCCGACACACACACACGCACACTCACACACACACACAGCACGCACCGTCATCTGATCGATTGAAACGAACGACACCGCCGACATGCCGTGCTACCCTCCCTCCCGCCCACACACGCACACGCACACGCAAACACACACACAGCACGCACCGCCGTCTGATCGATTGGAACGAACGACACCGCCGACATGCCGTGCTGCCCCCCCCCGACACACACACACGCACACTCACACACACACACAGCACGCACCGTCATCTGATCGATTGAAACGAACGACACCGCCGACATGCCGTGCTACCCTCCCTCCCGCCCACACACGCACACGCACACGCAAACACACACACAGCACGCACCGCCGTCTGATCGATTGGAACGAACGACACCGCCGACATGCCGTGCTGCCCCCCCCCCCGACACACACACACGCACGCACGGACACACACACACAGCACGCACAGCCGTCTGATCGATTGGAACGAACGACACCGCCGACATGCCGTGCTGCCCCCCCCCCGACACACACACACGCACACTCACACACACACACAGCACGCACAGCCGTCTGATCGATTGGAACGAACGACACCGCCGACATGCCGTGGTGCCCCCCCCCCCGACACACACACACGCACATTGGAACGAACGCACAGCACGCACCGCCGTCTGATCGATTGCAACGAACGACACCGCCGACATCCCGTGTTGCCCCCCCCCCCGCACAGCCGTCTGATCGATTGGAACGAACGACACCGCCGACATGCCGTGGTGCCCCCCCCCCCGACACACACACACGCACACACACACACACACACACACAGCACGCACACAGAACTCACCGCCGTCTGGTTGATAGGAACGATTGGAACGGCCGAGGTCATTGGGAACGCCCCCCCCTCCTACCTACCTACATACATACCACGCACACACGTCTAATACGCCAGCATGGGCGTCCGACGGACTCACCGCCGTCTGGTCGATCGGCACGAACGACACGGTCGAGGTCATCGGGAACGCCACGCGCGTGGCGCTGTCCGCGCCCGTGGGGAACGTCCACTTTGCGGTGCGGTAGCACACGTTGGCGTACAGCACCTTGCGCTGCACGTTGTTGGACGAGAAGGCGACGCCGTACACGATCTGGGGGTGGGTGAGAGAGTGGGTGGGCAGGCGTAGGTCGTCATCGTCGTCGAAAGCCTTACACAACCAGAGCGCCCAGACCTTGAGTAAGACACACATACACACACACACACACGCGTCAAATCTGACGCACACCCTCTCGACGTCAAAGAAGATCGGCTCCTCTCCCCCTCCACACACACACACACACACACGCGCGTCAAAGCCGACGCACGCCCTCTCGGCGTCAAAGAAGATCGGCTCCTCTCCCCCTCCACACACACACACACACACACACACGCGCGTCAAAGCCGACGCACGCCCTCTCGGCGTCAAAGAAGATCGGCTCCTCTCCCCCTCCACACACACACACACACATGCGCGTCAAAGCCGACGCACGCCCTCTCGGCGTCAAAGAAGATCGGCTCCTCTCCCCCTCCACACACACACACACACACACACGCGCGTCAAAGCCGACGCATGCCCTCTCGGCGTCAAAGAAGATCGGCTCCTCTCCCCCTCCACACACACACACACACACACACACACACACACACACGCGCGCGTCAAAGCCGACGCACGCCCTCTCGGCGTCAAAGAAGATCGGCTCCTCTCCCCCCACACACACACACACCACACACACACGCCGTCAAAGCCGACGCATGCCCTCTCGGCGTCAAAGAAGATCGGCTCCTCTCCCCCTCCACACACACACACACACACACACACACACACACACACGCGCGCGTCAAAGCCGACGCAAGCCCTCTCGGCGTCAAAGAAGATCGGCTCCTCTCCCCCTCCACACACACACACACACATGCGCGTCAAAGCCGACGCACGCCCTCTCGGCGTCAAAGAAGATCGGCTCCTCTCCCCCTCCACACACACACACACACACACACACGCGCGTCAAAGCCGACGCACGCCCTCTCGGCGTCAAAGAAGATCGGCTCCTCTCCCCCTCCACACACACACACACACACACACACACACACACACACACACACACCATGCCGTCGCGGCGTCAAAGTATATTGGCTCCTCTTCCCTTCGGCACACACACACACGCACACACATATACACACACAAACAAACACACGCACACACACACACACACCTGCACGTCGAAGCCGACGACCATGCCGTCGCACGCCTTCTCGGAGTCAAAGTAGATGGGCGGGGAAAACTGGTTGTTGGACTGCGGTTAATGTGCGCACGCGCGCGTGCGTGTGTGTGTGTGCATGTGTGTGTGTACGTGTGTGTGTGCGTGTCTGTGTGTGTGGTCGATTGAAGAGTCTATCAGACGCCTTTGATGGCGTAATGTGGGTGTGCGCCCACCCCACCCGAGTAGTCTCTCTCTCTCTCTCTCTAGTCAAGTCTCTAGTCGAGCTAGTCACTAGTCTAGTCTCTAGTCTAGTCTCTAGTCTAGTTTCTACTCTAGTCTCTAGTCTAGTCACTAGTCACTAGTCTAGTCACTAGTCTAGTCTCTAGTCTAGTCTCTAGTCTAGTCACTAGTCTAGTCACTAGTCTAGTCACTAGTCTAGTCTCTCTCTAATCTAGTCTCTCCAGTCTCTCTCTCTCTCCACCCGAGTAGCTGCGTCCTCCAAGGCAGCCAGCTGGCAATGCCACCATGCGCCTGCGTCGCCTGCACCCACTGCCTGACTGCGTCCGAGTCGGAGTTTCCGCACTCAACACCCCACTGGCTGCGTCCTCCAAGGATTCCGAGGAGCGACCAATTGCCAGTGCCAGTACCGTAGTACCGCTTTGTCTTGCCGCCACTTTTGTGAAAGGGGTAATTGTTTAGAAATTTGGCGCCTTGCCGCGGGATTTTTCTCGATTTCCCCTGTTTTGACGTCACTTTTGGCATATTTTTTTTTGGCAATATTTTTTAGAAATCGACCTTGCCGCGACGTTTTCCGAATTATTTAATCGGCAAGGCAAAGCGGTACTACGGTACCTGCGCCGCCTGCATCCACTGCCCGAGTGCGCTTGTGTCGGAGTCAGTGGTCCCTGAGAAGGATTCTAGTATTTGTTTTTTTGCCGGCTCCAGCAACTTTGACCGCTCATACCAGGCACAATACACAGCAGGTATTCATGCAATGCATGCGTTGTGCTGCTCTCAGCAAGAGCTTTCCAACGCATTGCTCCACGCCCTCACCCACTAAGTGTGGGGTGGTTTTCTGGGAAATGGGACATCCGGCTCGGAGCGGTATACGGCTCGCAGGGGAATCACTGGTAGGAGTTGCCCCACTGGCCAACGTAACCCCCACCTACTGCCCCATTGTCTGCATCCTCCAAGTGATGGAAAACGTAAAAAAAACGCACCTGCGTCGCCTGCACCCACTGCCCGATCGCGTTTGAGTCGGAGTTTCCCCACTGGCCAACGTACACAAGGCTGTTGGTCAGGTTGCCCCAGAAGCCGTCGAGATACCCTGTGTTTTTGTGTGTGTGGGGGGGTGTTTGGAGGTGGTTGTGAGGTTGTTTTGAGGCTGTTGGGACGTTGTTTGGAGGCCGTTGGTCAGGTTGCCCCAGAACTCGATGAGGTACCCTGCGGGGGTGAGGGGGGGGGGAGGTTGTTGTGAGGAAGTCAGTCAGACGCCAGACCCCAGAAGCGGCCGAGGAGCTCTGCGTTTTGAGGGGGGGGGAGGTTGTTGTGAGGTTGTTGGTCAGGTTGCCCCAGAAGCCGTCGAGGTTACAGTTACAGTTACATCGGCTTTCCAGCACAGACTACCTCTAGTCCTAGTACCACCGCCTAGACCCAAGTCCAGTTCTGGCCCTAACAATTACTTGTGAGGGGCGGTAGCCACCAGCCGGCTGCCTGCCAACGTGTAGTCCCAGAGCAAAAAGGAGAGCTATTGTGCGACGCCTCCAAAATAGGTCCTAACTGCTTCTAGGGGATAGGGGGTCAAGTGGCGCTTGCCAATCTACTTGACCGCCGTGGTGGAGGGGCCGGCGCCTGAGGGGCAGCCGGACCGTACACCACGGCTCTCCACCCGACCCTATCCTGAGCACGCTCAAACGCCGTGTCCGAAAAAGTCTTCCAATCAGAACGAGTGCCACTAGTTTCGCCTAGCTGCTGAATCAGTAGCTTAAGAAAATAGTGTCGGGAGGAGGCTGGAGGCCGGCCTTGCTGCCGAGCCACATCCATTGTGCAGTCAAAAGTCGTACGAGGAAGACGAGAAGCCGGCATGCGCATCACATGGCCTAGCCACTGCATTGATCGCTTTGCCACAAGGCTCTCAATTGGCTCAGTGTCGCACGCCTGCCGAATATAAGTTAATCTGTGCCGGTCGACCAGGCGCACACCCAGAATGCGACGAAGGCAGTTAGAGTGGGCAACCTCCAATCGAGTCAGTTGTGTTTTAGTAGGGGCCCATGTTTCGCAGCCGTACAGAAAGTGGGGCAGCACGAAAGTGTTGTAAACCCGCATCTTAGACTGCACTTGCATCTTCTTGCTGGCCCAAATCTTATCAAAAGACGCAAACACGCCCAGCGCGCGACCGACACGCACACCGATCTCCTTTTCCACACCACCACTCTGGGTTATCCAACTCCCTAGATACTTAAATGCAGAGACGGTCTTCACTTCACCACCAGTCAGCGCAAACGTGGGCAGATCCGCGACAAAATCTGCTGGCAAAATCATCACTTCTGTCTTGGCGGCGTTGATTTGCATGCCAAAGCTAGAGGACACTTTGTCAAGGATTTTCAGCATAAGCGCCAACTGAGCTGGGTCATGCGAGAACAAACATAAATCGTCGGCATACATCAGCATTACTATGCGCTCAACCGACGACGACAACACAGAGCCGCCGGCTCGGGTCACGACTGACACGCCAGCCCCCTCTGGCATCATGTCTAGCGCCTTTTTCACTATGTGGTCAATAAAAACATTGAACAACACAGGAGCAATGACGCACCCCTGTCGCACACCAGACGACACGGGGAATTCGTGCCCGATTTTCCCAGCCAGCCGCACGGCAGCTGCGGTGTTGGTGTGAAGATCCTCCAACAGATCAATAATGTGCGGATGAACACTATATAATCTAAGGACTCTCCACAGTGCCGCACGGTTTATGCAATCGTAAGCTTTAGAATAGTCGACAAATGCCACAGCCATGCATTGTTTGTACTCGGCATGTGCCGCGCTCAGCGAGCGCAGAGTAAAAATTGCATCAACAGTGCCTCTGCTTTTTCTGAAACCACACTGAGCCTCATGCAACTGACCATCAACCTGCGTGGAGACGCGGTACCGTCGAGGTACCTTGTGGTTATTGAGGGGGGGGAGGTTGTTTGGAGTTTTTTGGTCAGCGGTTAGAGCATTGTTGGTCGAGGAGTTCTGCGTTTTGAGGTTGCTTAGAGGTTGCATTGAGGTTGTTTTTAGGTTGTTTGGAGGCCGTTGGTCAGGTTGCCCCAGAAGCCGTCGAGGTACCCTGTGGAGGTTGTTTGGATGTTTTGAGGTTGTTTTGGCTAGGTTTGGGTTGATTTGAGGTTGTTGTGAGGTTGTTTCAGGTTGTTTTAGTCAGCTCTAGGTTGTTGAGAGGTTGGTTTGAGGCTATTGGTCAGGTTGCCCCAGAAGCCGTCGAGGTACCCTGAGGTTTTTTTTTGGGGGGGGGAGGTTTGAAGAAGGTTGGTTAGACCGCCAGACCCCAGAAGCGGTTGAGGAATTCTGCGGTTTGAGGTCGCTGTGAGGTCGTTTTGAGGCCGTTGGTCAGGTTGCCCCAGAAGCCGTCGAGGTGCCCTGTGGTTATTGGGGGGGGGAGGGGGGGGAGGTTGTTTGGAGGTTGTTGGTCAGCGGTTGGGGCATTGTTGGCCAGCGGTCGAGGACTTCGGTCAAGGACTTGCTGTGAGGTTGTTTGGAGGTTGTTTGGGAGTTGTTTGGAGGTTGTTTGGACGTCGTTGGTGAGGTTGACCCAGAAGCCGTCGAGGTACCTGCGGGGGGTGAGGGGGGGGCGTGAGGTTGTTATGAGAATGTCGACCAGACCGCCAGACCCCAGAAGCGGTTGAGGAATTCTGCGTTTTGAGGTTGCTTTGAGGTCTTTGGGAGGTTGTTGGGAGGCCGTTGCTCAGGTTGCCCCAGAAGCTGTCGGGGTACCCTGCGGGGAACGGTTGTTGTCAGGGTGTTGTGAGGTTGTGAGGTTGTTTTAGTTTGCTCTAGGTTGTTTGGAGGTTGTCGTGAGGTTGTTTGGGAGGTTCTTGGTCAGACTGGACGGGGGTTGTTTGGAAGCTTGTTTGGAGGTTGTTGTGAGGCTGTGTGGAGGTTGTTGTGTTTGTACTTCACAATCGGGTACACGCACACGCACGCACCGGCCAGCAGCACCGTCAAGTTTCCCGGCCTTAAACAGCATATCCAGGCTCGCCATGCACACACACACACACACACACACACACACACATTTGTGTACCAGCTTTCGCTCTTATTGAGGAGCTGAGCTGGCTGACTGCACTGTTGTGCTGATTTGTTGGATTGACTGCTTGGATCGTATCGCTCGCCTGCACGGGATTGACCCCGCACGGACGATAAGGGAGAACAACTCGTTCCAAAGCTAAATAGAGAGTGCCACACTCACGGCGGCGCCTGGTTCGGCATGCAGCCGTGCAGACTTCCGTCCTGAGAGGCGGTGCATGCGCCGTGAGCTCGTGGCTCACACTAGGAGCCCCTGCTCACCCATCAGAATTCGACTGTTCCGGCTGTATTGCAGTGGGAAGGGGCTCTGTTGCTCTGAGGCACTATGGGTGTCGAATGCGCCCCCCCCCTGCAGCCCTTTATGCCTGTGCCTTTCTGCTGGGACAAGGCTCTACAGTGGCGTAGAGGGACAGTCTGCGCCCTCTATTAACGGGTGCGGCCCAAGCGTGGGTTCCCCTTGGGCCTGTCAACTCGCCTAATCAAGAGAGTCACCACTTAAAAGAAGTGTGAAGGACAGTCAAAGTGCGAAGCATGGGTAATTGTAACACCCAACACGACACCAGCATTGTGTGCTGCACCAGGGCGCCGATGGCTGCACAGCCGCGGCGCGGGTGGGTGGGTTCTACAAGGTTCTGCTCAAGGCAGAACCCGATGAAGCTGTGCTAATGAAACGGGAGTTTCCATTTGTACGAATCCAGGATGAGGACAAAGGGGAGAGAGCTGGTTAAGTGCTCTGAAAGTACACACTTTTGAGCTACGGCTTCATACACAAAGCCAAATTTCCCTCTTCATTACATTACGATGGAAATTACAGCCACACATGCGCACACACACACACACGCACGCACAGACACACACAAACATGCACGAAAATACACCAACCTATGCTTCCGACAAACTGTACAATAGACAACACGCACCAGCGAGCAGCGTCGTCGAGCTCCCGGCCTTGCGCAGCGCCTCGAGGCTCGGGAGGTCGAGCGAGTGCGTGCACGTTTCATACACGCACACACACACACACACACACACACACCTGCAAGCAGCACCGTCGAGTTCCCGGCCTTGCACGGTGCCGCGAAGCTCGACATGCACACACACACACAAACACACACACACAGACACACACACGCGTGCACGCGCGCGTGCGCGCACACACACACACACACACATGCAAGCACCTGCAAGCAGCACCGTCGAGTTCCCTGCCTTGCACAGCGTCTCGAGGCTCGGGAGGTCGAGCGAGTGCGTGCACGTCGACGTCAAATTGAAGCCAAACCGCGCCGCCGTGAGTGAGCGCGCGGAGCACGCGCCACCGCCGGGGGCGGAGCCGGACAGCACCGGGAAGCCGTACCTTCGGGGTTTGATTTTTGGGGGTTCAAGCTTAGGGCTGCGGGTCAAGTAGGGCTTCTTATGCTTGGGTTTAGGGTCAGATTGGAGCCGAAGCGCGCCGACGTGAGCGGGCGCGCGGAGCACGCGCCACGTCCGGGGGCACACCGGACAGCACCGTACCTTTGGGGTTTGGGAATACACAGGCTCACGGTTTTGGCAGGCTTGTTTAGGCAGGCTCTAGGGTTAATGCAGGGGGGGTAGGGGGGGGGGTAGGGGGGGCTCAGCTGAGCTGGCGCTACGAGCGAACATACACACACGTACGCACACGCACACGCACACACACACACAAACACTCACTCACAATACACACGCACACACGCACACAAACACACACACGCACAACACACACGCAACACACATGCACAACCAACTTGCGTGAGGCGATTTAGCGCTACGAACGGACACTCACACACAGAAAACACAGAAAACACACACGAACACACACACACAACACACACACACAACACAAACGCAACGCACGCACGCACAACACACACAACACCACACACAACCAACTTACGTGAGGCAACTCAGCGCGACGAGCGGACACACACACACACAAAACACACACAACAAACACACAACACACACACACAACACACACATACAAACACACAAACGCAACGCATGCACGCACAACACACACGCAATACACACACATAACCAACTTACGTGAGGCGACTCAGCGCGACGAGTGCGCCAGTGGCGGCCGAAGTGTAGGTTGTTTTGAGTCCGGTCATGAGAGGGAAGCCAGACTGCGGGTGTGTGTGTGGTGTGAGAGGTGTGGGAGGTGTGAGAGGGCAGGTGTGGAGGTGTGGGCGGGCAAATTGTAGGTTGTTTGAGTCCGGTCATGAGGGGGAAGCCAGACTGCGGGTGTGTGGGTGTGGGAGGTGTGAGAGGGCAGGTGTGGGAGATGTGGAGGGGCAGGTGTGGGAGGTGTGGGAGGGCAGGTGTGGGAGGTGTGGGAGGTTGGGTTGCAGGTTGTTTTGAGTCCGGCCGGGAAGGGGAAGCCAGACTGCGGGTGTGTGGGTGTGGGAGGTGTGAGAGGGCAGGTTTCGAGGATGGGTTGTTTGGAGGGTGGCCGTGAGGGGGAAGCCAGGCTGCGGGCGTGGGGTGTGTGGGGTGTGTGGAAGGGGTGTGGGAGGGGGTGTGTAGGTGTGGAAAGGAGGCGGGCGGGCGGTGTCGTCAGGCTGCCGGAACATCCCCCCCCAACGCACCAGATACCCAGGGTTGCCACTCAGCTGCTGAACCATCGGCACCGTGGTGCCCCCCTGCCCCCCCCCCCTCTCTCTCTCTCTCTTGACAAACCCTCTCCTGTCTACCCCCCCCCCCCCCCACACACACACACACGCACACACACAACCCCCCCCACCCACGCACCAGGTACCCAGCGTTTGCCGCTCAGCTGCTGAAGAATCGACACAGTGCTCTCCCTCCCACCCACCCCCTTAGCACACAGCCTTCCCTCCGTCCCCCCCCCCTCCCTTCAAAAAACTCACCGAAACAATCCCCAGAACCCAACCAAGCAATTCCCCCCCTCCTCCCCCCCACGCACCAGGTACCCAGGGCTGCCGCCCAGCTGCTGAAGAATCGTCACAGTGGTGCCCTGTATCTCCACAAAGCCTCCCGTCAAAACGTTCCACACACACACACACCCTTCCTCCACCCCAATTCACACAATCCCCACACGCACCAGATACCCAGGGTTGCCGCTCAGCTGCTGAACAATCGGCACAGTGGTGCCCTGTATCTCCACGAAGTCTACGCGCGCGCTCTGCTGGAAAACCGGCGCGTCCCTGCGTGCGTGCGTGTGTGTGTGTGCGTGTGTGTGCGTGTGTGTGTGTGTGTACGTGGTCGATTTGACAGTCTGCCGGACGCCTTTGGTGGCGTACGTGTGTGTGTGTGTGGGCGCGTGTGGGGAGGGACACACAGTGTGTGTGTTTGTGTCTCTGCTGGAACACCGGTGCCAAGCGAGGGGCACCATGCGCTGGTTGAGGCACCCACTTGCTCAGATCGCTGCGTAGGACCGCCATCTGCACTCCGACGATCGTCGTGCCGTTGGCCACTGCCCCCCCTCCTCCCTGGCTAAAGCCTGAGTCCCAGAGTTTTAGGAATGTTTGGGGTGTTGGCCACTGTCCCCCCCACATACACCACCACCGCCACCTACCGCACTGGCCAACCCTAACATTTTAGGAGTTAAAACCTCAACGAGGCACGTAGGGCCGCACCCACTTGCTGAGGTCGCTGGGTAGAACCGACATCTGCACGCCGACGATCGTCGAGCCGTTGGTCACTGCCCTCTCCCCCCCCCCCCCACACACACACTCACCACCCCCACCACCTACCGCACTGGCCAACCCTAACATTTTAGGAGTTAAAACCTCAACAAGGCACTTTTGGTCGCACCCACTTGCTGAGGTCGCTGAGCAGGACCGCCATCTGCACGCCGACGATCGTCGAGCCGTTGGCCACTGCCAGCCACTGTTCCCCCCGGCTTAACCCCAACCCAGGGGTTTCTAAATCGCTAAGTATAATCGCCATCTGCACGCCGACGATCGTCGAGCCGTTGACCACTGCCCCACCACCACCACCTACCGCACCGGCCCAGCTCAACCCAATAAAATTCCAGGAGTTTAAACCTCAACAAGGCACGCACGGCCAACGCACGGCCGCACCCACTTGCTGAGGTTGCTGAGCAGGACCGCCATCTGGACTCCGACGACCGCAGAGCCGTTGGCCACTGCCCCCCCCCCCCCCCCCCACCACCGTTGAGAAGGGCTAAAGCCACAACTCTCAACAAGGTCCTTGCAGCCGCACCCACTTGCTGAGGTCGCTCAGTAGAGGACCGCCATCTGGACTCCTACGACAGCAGAGTCGTTGGCCACTGCCCCCCCCCCCCCCCCCCCCCCTCCGTTTAGAAGGGCTAAAGCCACAACTCTCTACAAGGTCCTTGCAGCCGCACCCACTTGCTGAGGTCGCTCAGTAGAGGACTGCCATCTGGACTCCGACGACCGCAGAGCCGTTGGCCACTGCCCCCCCCCCTTCACCCCCCTCCTCCCTGGCCCAAGCCTGAACCCCAGAGGTTGAAGGGCCATAATTTTATGATGCTTAACCTCAGCAAGGCACTTTCAGCCGCACCCACTTGCTGAGATCGCTCAGTAGAACCGCCATCTGGACTCCGACGATCGTCGAGCCGTTCACCACGGTGCCCGCAACCGCGGTCGCGTTGTCGGTGTTGTACACAAATGTGATGTTGATGCTGCGGTGTGTTGGGGTTGGGGAGTGGGGGGGCAGGGGCAGGGAGGGGACGATGGAGAGGAGTGGGTGCCCGCGACCGTGGTCGCGTTGTCGGTGTTGTACACAAACGTGATGTTGATGCTGCGTGGTATTTGTGGGGAGGACGTGCGCGCGCGTGTGTGTGTGTGTATGCGTGCGCGAATGTGTGTGTGTGTGCGTGTCGAGGGGGGTCTAGTGCTTTGTTGGTGTTTGTACACAAAAGTGATGTTGATGCTGCGGTGTGTGGGGTGGGGGGATGGCATGTGTGTGTGTGTGTGTGTATGCGTGCTCCCTGGGCGAGTACGCGCACTCCCTGGGCGCGTACGCGCACTCCCTGGGCGGCCCACTCCCTGGGCGGCCCACTCCCTGGGCGCGGAGTCGCGGCGGTCGGCCCATGTGAGTCGCCGTCGCCCATCCCCCCCATCGCCCCGCCCCCCCGTCGACTGCCGCCAATGTATGGGGCCCATCCTGGACTATCCACCATCGCCATCGTCCGAAGGGCAGCCTCAACGAGCCGAGCAACTCGACCCCCAAATTCAAAATGTCATCGCAGAGCCCGTCTCCATGCCCTCGCCAGCGCCGAACAGCTCCTCGGCCGACTGTCGACCGCATCCCAGACCGCCTCGCCTCCGCCGAGCAGATCCTCGGCCGCGCCCCACTGCGGCGCCCCACCACCATGCACCACAGAGAACCTCACATCGCCATGCCCCCCCCTTCAGCACCCTTCACTCCCACTGACACGCTCCAAACTACACAGTCCACCTATCCCCCACCTTCACCACCCCACAGTCGACTACCCGCCCACGCTCCACCCCCACATGGAGCTTGCCATCCCGTGTGCGCGCCATGCAGGCCCATGCAGGCCCATGCACCCCCGCCCCATGCGCCCTCACGCGCGCCGACCCCATGCTGGCCCTCCCTCCCCCCCCCCTCCCCCCAGCCTTTCCTCCCTTGCCCCTGCCTCCACCCCCTGCCTACCTACATCATCGCCCCATGGACTTCACAGGCCCATGGAGATGATCCGCCTCACCCCCCCCCACGCCCCAGCCTCTCCTCCCTCGCCCCTGCCTCCGCCCCCTGCCTACCTACATCATCGCCCCATGGAGTTCAGAGGCCCATGGAGATGATCCGCCGCCCCATCCCTGCGCCCCTGCCTACGTTCATCATCGCCCCATCGAGTTCGTTGGCTCATGGAGATGATCCGCCGCCGCCCCCTATCCCAGGCCCGCCTACGCTCGCCCGTCGCCCCATCGAGGAGCTGATCCGACGTCCTCTAGGCCTGCCTACCCCCAACTATCGCCCCATGGAATTAATCAGCCCATGGGGGGATGATACGCCGCGATTGAGGTTGAATGAAGTTGAAAGTTGAAGTTGGTTGGCCCGAGTGGCAACCCCCCACCCCGCCATGTGATGTACCCCTCTTAGCGCTGATTGGTCCCCCGCTGTAGAACGACACACATGTGCCTTTTGACCTCTGGAACATTGCCAGTACTTAAGTACGGGTAGTGCTGTTGCAGTCGTGTAACATTATGGAATGGAATGGAATGTATGCGTGCACGTGTGTGTGTGTGTGTGTGTGTGTGCGTGCGTGTCGAGGGGGGTCTAGTGCTTTGTTGGTGTTGTAGACAAACGTGAAGTTGATGCTGTGTGTGTGTGTGGGGGGGGGGGGGGTCAGGAGTGGTTGGGTGCCGGCGACCGTGGTCACGTTGTTGGTGTTATACACGAATGTGATGTTGATGCTGCGTGCGTGTGCGTGGGGGGGGCGTGTGTGGGTGTATGTGTGTGTATGCATGCGCGCGTGTGTGTGTGTGTGCGCGCGTGTAGAGGGGGCCGAGTGCTTTGTTGGTGTTGTACACGAATGTGATGTTGATGCTGCGTGCGTGTGTGTGGGGGGGGGGAGGGCAGGAGTGGCTGGATTCCGGCGACCGCGGTCGCGTTGTCGGTGGTGTACAAACGTGATGTTGATGCTGCGGTGTGTTGGGGGCTGGGGAGTGAGGGGGCAGGGGCAGGGAGGGGAGGATGGAGAGGAGTGGGTGCCCGCGACCGTGGTCGCGGTGTTGTTGGTGATCACAAACGTGATGTTGATGCTGCGTGGTATTTGAGGGGAGGGGGAGTGTGTGTTTGTCGAGGGGGGTTGAGGGCGTTGTTGGTGTTGCACACGAATGTGATGTTGATGCTGCGTGTGCGTGTGTGTGGTGGTGGTGTGTGTGTGTGGGGGGGGGGAGCCGGGGTGAGGAGGGAAGGGGGGGGAGGATGACCACGTTGCCGACCGGCGACGTTCGCGCGTTGTTGGTGCGTGATGCTGCGTGCGCGCGCGTGTGTGCGCGCGTGTGTGTCCGTGTGTGTGCATGTGTGTGTGTGTGTGCATGTGCGAGTAGGTGTGGAGGGGGCCTAGTGCGTTGGTTGTTGTTGTCCAGCACAAATGTGGAATGCGGCCATGCGGGCGCCATGCGCCTGCTGCTCGACCGCCCATCCCGTCAGCCAACGCCCCCACTGGGTCGGTACCCACACACACCTGGTGAGCGCGTTTTCGCACAGCCCGGTTGTTGAGTTGTAGCGCGTGTCCAGGGCCGTCGTCGGGACGATCATGCCGCTTGCGTTCAGGTACTGTACGTGTGTGTGTGTGTGTGTGTGTGTGTGCGCGCGCGTGTGTGTGTGTGTGTGTGTGTGTGCATGTGTGCATGTGTGTGTGTGTGGTCGATTTTACAGTCCAGCGGACGCCTTTGATGGCGCATTGTGTGTGTGTGTGCGTGTGTGTGTGTTGATGGTGCATTGTGTGTGTGTGTGTGTGAGTGCGTGCGTGTTTGTGCATGTTTGTGGACAGGAGGGGTAGTAGAGAGTAGGTTCAGGGTTTGGTGCGTGGGGTTGGGGTTGAGGGCTTGGCACGTGCCGAGGGCTGTCGCGGGGATGGTCTCGCCGCCCGCGGCCAGGCATTGCGTGTGTGCGCGCGTGCGTGCTTGTGTGTGGGGGGGGGGGGGGGGAGGTTCCAGCGCGCGTGCTTTTGTGTGTGTGTGTGTGTGTGTTATTTGTTTGTTTGTGTGGGACAAGGGGGGGGGACACCTGCGACGTGAGCGTGACCGGCACTGCGGTGGCCGTCGAATCAGGAGGCACCGGCAAATTTTGAGCAAAACGAACACGAACGCACACACACACACACACACACGCACACAAGCCCTAGCAAGTACAGCCACCCACACCTGTGACGTCAGCGTGATGTTAGCGTGACCGGCATCGTGTGACCGCAAACTTGGGCCCAAACCCCAAACATATTTGGGCACTTGGGGCCCAAACCCCAACATATTTGGGCCCAGACCCAAACCCTAAGTCCACACCTGTGACATGAGTGTGACCGGCACCACGGTGGTCGTCGAATCCGGGGGCACCAGAAGGAACGCTCAGCTCTGTTCACGAGGACACCCACACTCACACTCCCTCCACACACACACACATTAAAGGCGTCCAACAAGACTGTAAAATCGACCACACACACACAGACACACACGCACGCAGACAAGCCCTAACAAGTACAGCCACTCAACACCCACATCTTTGATGTCAGTGTGACAGGCACCGCGGTGGTGGTCGACTCCGGGGGCACCGGCAGGAACGCCCAGCTCTGTTCACGAGAACACCCACACACCCTTCTTGTCCACACACACACACACACAACCGAAAACTTGGGCCCGAACGCAAACAAACCCCAACAAATTTGGACTTAAGTCCACACCTGTGACGTCAGTGTGACCGGCACCGCGGTGGTCGTCGAGTCCGGGGGCACCGGCAGAAATGCGAGGTCCGTGAACGAGCGCGCCGAGAGCCAAACATTCCTTCCACACACACACACACACACAGGCACAAACACAACCCCAAGCCACAATGAAGGAAGCCGAACCTGCGACGTCAGTGTGACCGGCACCGCGGTGGTCGTCGAGTCCGGGGGCACCGGCAGGAACGCCAGGTCCGTGAACGAGCGCGCCGAGAGCGGCCCAGTAGTGTCCTCACACGCGGCGCGGAAAGTGGTCGCAACTGTGGTTAGGTCCTGGGTCAAGCGGTCGCACTGGGCAAAGACGGACTGCGTGTGTGTGTGTGTGTGTGTGTGCGTGTGTGTGCGTGTGTGTGCACGCGGCGCTGACGGTTGTTGCAGTTGTGGTTAGGTCCTGGGTCAAGCGATCGCACTAGGAAAAGACGAACTTCATGTGTGTGTATGTATGTGTGTGTATGTGTTTGTGTGTGTGAACGCGGTGCGGAAGGTTGTCGGCCGTGGTGGTTAGGTCCTGGGTCTAGTGATCGCACTGAGCAAAGACAAACTGCGTGTGTGTGTGTGTGTGTGTGCGGAAGGTTGTCACAGCTGTGTGTGTGTGCGTGTGTGCATGTGTGTTTGCGCTTGCATCACGCGGCCGCACTCGGCAAACATGGAGAGTGCACGCTTGTGTGTGTGTGTGTGTGTGCATGCCACGTGCATGTGCGTGCATGTGTGTGCGCGTGTGTGCGTCTTGCGTCGCAATCGGCAAATGTGAACTGGGAGGTGTGTGGGGGGAGGAAGGCATGCGCACACACACACACACGCACACATGCACGCACGCACACACACTCACGCTTTGGGCGTTGAGCACCGGAAACAGGAACCCAGCCTGGAAGCACACACGCACACGCACACACGCACATGCACGCACACACACAAACGCCACCCACTCACGATCTGGGCGTTTGGCCCCAAAAACAAGAAGCACAGACGCACACACACACGTGCAGACACTCACACATTCTTTGGGCGTTCTGCACCGGAGACAGGAAGCCACGCATGAACTACTCACACGCATACATTTCCACACACACACACACATACTCACGCTTTGGGCGTTCGCCACTGGAAACAGGAAGTTCAACACACACACACACACACACACACACAAACACAAACACACACAGACGTGCACACACACATGCACGCACGCACACACGCACACGCACTCACGCTCTGGGCGTTCGGCACCGGAAACAGGAACCCGGGCTGGAAATCGTCATTACACGTCATTGTGAACGCGGCGTAGGGGATTGTGAGTGGCTGCGGGTGGGGACAGGAAACAGAGGTCTTAGAGCCTGGGTCTTTGGGCCTGGGGCCTGGCTTAGGGCCTAGGGTTTGAAACCGTAGCCCTCCTAGCAGACAGTTTTGAAGTCGTCGTTGCGTGCCATACCGTAGTACCGCTTTGCCTTGCCGCCACTTTTATGAAGAGGGTAATTGTTTAGAAATTTGGTGCCTTGCCGCGGGATTTTTCTCGATTTTCTCCCCGTTTTCACGTCTGTTTTGGCGTTTTTGACTTTTTCGGCAACATTTATTAGAAATTGACCTTGCCGCGACGTTTTCCGAATTATTTAATCGGCAAGGCAAAGCGGTACTACGGTACTGAACGCGGCATAGGGGATGGTGAGCGGCTGCAGCTGCGGGCAGAGTGGTGCCAGGGGGCAGGGGGGGTTGAGGGCTTGGACGAGGGCCTTGAACCCCTAGGGTTTAACCCTTACCCCTTAGCGGCCATCCCCACCCAACCTGTGACCAAAATGTGGCCACACCCACGACGCATGCATCTAAATGAGATTGGCGGCAACTAAAAAGCACGCGTCAAAAGTGGATTTGGTCAACCAGGGAAGCCACAAGAAATTCCCAAAGTTTGGTGTCGCCCGTTTTGGCCACTTTTCCCCCTGGGGTGGGCCCAGGTTGGGTGGGGATGGCCTACCAGACTGACTGCATTTCTTTTTAATGCAAGCCGTCGGTGCGCGCCATACTGAACGCGGCGAAGGGGATGGTGAGCGGCTGCGGGCAGAGTGGTGTGGGGATTGAGGGCGCAGGCACACGAATAAAAACGCGAGCACAAACCCACATGCACCCACACACACACATAGCGGGGTGGTACACACATGCGCGTTCACAAATGCGAACACACGCACAAACACACACACACACACACACACACACGCGCGCACACATACACACACGCA
This sequence comes from Chlamydomonas sp. UWO 241, assembly GCA_016618255.1. NCBI lineage: Eukaryota > Viridiplantae > Chlorophyta > Chlorophyceae > Chlamydomonadales > Chlamydomonadaceae > Chlamydomonas > Chlamydomonas priscui. Next base: position 252,998 of record VFSX01000173.1, on the reverse strand, counting down.
CAGGCACACGCACGCACACACACACACACACGCATACACGCACACACACGCGAATCTGCGAGCGTTGCGAGGTGTTTGAACCCGCGGGCACACACACACACACACACACACACACACACACACGCACGCACACACACGCACCTGGGAGCGCTGCGTGGTGTTTGAACCCGCGGGCGCCGGCTTGCGCACGTAGATGGGCGAGTTTGGCTGGTAGAATGCGCCGCGTGAGGGCTCGACTGGCAGCGCGGGGCACGCGGCCTGCTGCGCGTTAGATCCGGCATCGCCTGTGTGTGCGGGCGTGCGTGTGTGTGCGTGTGTGTGCAAGTGGTGGATGGGCGAGTTGGGCCGGTAGAACGTGCCGCGTGACGGCTCAACTGGCAGCACGGGGCATGCGGCCTGCTGCGCGTTGGAGCCGGCATCGCCTGTGTGTGTGCATGCCCACGCGTGTGTGTGTGTGTGCGTCTAATTTCGCGAGTGTGTGTGTGCGTCTACCTTCACGCGTGTGTGTGCGTGTGTGTGGATGTGGGTGTGGGTGGCAGGCGGCGCAGGGCACTCGGGCTGCTGCGCGTTGGATCCGGCGTCGCCTGCATGTGTGTGTGGGGGGGAGGTGCGTGTGTGTGTGTGTGCGTGTGTGTGTGTGTGTGTGTGTGTGTGCGCGTGTGTTTGTGCGTGCTTGCCTGCAGAGTTTGGGAGTTTGAAGTCTTGCTGCGTGGCAGTCGTGTGGGAGTTTTCCAATCTTGCATGGATGGGGGCGAGCGAGTCTTGTAACATAGGTAGTCAGCCAGTTTCAGCCTGAAACTGAGTTTAGGTGTCGGGCACTAGGCGCCGGCACAGGTCTCATACATCGCAACTGGTGACACACAGACTGTAAATCCATCTCATCGTCAACTTTGCAATCCACGCGCATTTCGCACACATGCACGTCGTTACTGTCCGAGAGCCGCCCAACCGCTGCCCGGTGGCTGCTTGAAAGCTGCCTGATAGCTACCGGGTAGCCGGCTAATAACTGCCCGGTAGCTGCCTGGTAGCTTCCCGGTAGCTGCCTGGTAGCTGCCCAGTAACTGCCCCCGCAAATGCGCACACCTGCTGCCATCCCCAAGTTTGGGTTTGTGACTCTTCTTGAAGAGTCACAAACCACCACTTGATTGGGCAAGCTTCCCAATTGTTCAGCTGCCCGATAGCTGCCCAATAGCTGTACAACGCAACCGCGCACACACCTGCAGGCGGGTCCGCGTACTGGTCCCCCAAATTCGGGTTTGAGGAGTCGATGATGCAAAGAAGCTGGTCGATGAAGCTGTTGTCGGGGGCCTGGACTGTGATGAAGAAGAAGTCGGTGGTGGAGGGGAGGTTGACCTGGCATGTGGGGGGGGGTGCGTGTGTGTGGGGGGGGGGCGCGTTTGTCGTGGGTGTTTGGCGGACTGTGATGTAGAAGAAGCCGGATGTGGAGGCGAGGTTGACCTGGCGTGTGTGGGCGAGGGGGGGCGTGTGTGTGTGTGTGTGTGTGTGTGTGTGTGCATGCGTGGCGGCGGACTGTGATGTAGAAGAAGCCGGATGTGGAGGCGAGGTTGACCTGGCGTGTGTGTGTGTGTGTGTGTGTGTGTGCATGCGTGGTGGCGGACTTTGGTGAGAAAACGGTTGTTGAGGGGAGGTTGACCTGGCATGTGTGTGTGTGTGTGCATGCGTGCTGTCGGGGGCCTGGACTGCGATGTAGTAGAAACCGGTCGTGGAGGGGAGGTTGACCTGACGTGTGTGTGGGCGAGGGGTGAGCGCGTGTGCGTGTGTGTGTGTGTGTGTGCATGCGTGGTGGCGGACTGTGATGCAGTCGGAACCGGTTGTGCAGGAGAGGTTGACCTGGCGTGCGTGTGTGGGGCGGGCGGGCGTGTGTGTGCATTTGTGCGTGGATGTGCGTGTGTGTGTGTATGTGTGTGTGCACGAGTGTATGCGTGTGCGCACGAGCGCATATGGCTGGCCACCCGCTAGCGCACGAGATCCAAAGGCCCTCGATGCATGAAACGATTGCCGGGGGTGCTTAAACGCAGGCCGCAAAGTAGGAACTCTAGCGGTGAGACCTGCAACCCTAGCGGGGTGGGTGGGTGGGTTTGTGCGTGTGTGTGTGTGTGTGTGTGAGCAGGTAAGCGTGGTGGTGATGGCGGACTGTGATGAAGAAAAAGTCGGTCGTGGAGGGGAGGTTCACCTGCATGTGCGCGTGTGTGTATGTGTGCGTGTCTGTATGGGTGCATGCGTGCACGTGTGTACATGTGCATGTGTGTTTATGTGTGTGTGTGTGTGCGTGTGTATGTGTGTGTGTGTGTGTGTGTGTGTGTGCGTGCAGGCACATATGCCGTGTGCATGTCGTGTGTGCCGTGGCGGGAAGCGTCCATGGCCTTCGAGGAGCGTGTATACCTGGCCACTTTTTAGGTAGTGGACACACATCCCCTTAACCCGTTACCGAAGCCCCAGTGGACGGCATGCCCGGCGTGTCGTGGCACGGCATGCATGCGCATGCAGCTGTCGTGCATGCGTGCCATGCGTGCCATGCAGAACCCGCGCCCAGGCATGTGCCTGTCTGTGCTGTCCATCTGGGCCACATGCAATGAGCTCGCACCTTCTGCACCGAGATGTCGGGCACGCAGTAGTCCAGCGTCTGGTCTGGTGGCCCCTCGGGCAAGCACCGCCCCTCCACCAAGGTCTCGTTGAGCAGGGACGCAGGGCAAAACGGGTCGCAGCAGCAGGAGGGGTCGCACGCGTTGAGCGTGACGTCACAGATGCAGTTGGACGTGAGGTCCTTTGGTCCTTGCGCGCCTGGCACTGCCGCCCAGTCGATGGGGTACGTATTGTGATTCGCCGTCGGCTGTCCTAGTGCTAGCGCGCAGAGCAGCGCGGCGGCCACGGCAGCCAGCTGCGGCGCTGCCCCCAAGCGCCCTCGCCCTCGCATGCTGTTGCTCTCAGTCGTGCAACTCGAAACAACAGGTCGCCTTCGTTCTGTCACGTCACTACTTTACATCCAAGACGGGCATCGAAGGAGAGGTGTGCTACGGTCGATAAACTCCACTCCAGGGGGAGACCCAGAAGCTGCAACTTTTCATTCAAAAAATCCCGATGAGTGTGGGTCGACTGGAGGCGTTGTGCCGTTGCCATCCTTCCCTGGGGGATTTGGGGGATAGCAGGGTGAAACTCCTAGACCCCAACGTGAGCAAGCACGGCACACGCATACCCGCATGTAAACACTCGCACACACGCACCGACGCACACACACATGCAATACACAGGCACACACACACACACGCGCACATGCAATACGGACGCAACACACGCAGGGGGGTCAAGCACCGCGTCCTGCAGTGGGTGCCCTAGATGCAGCAGGTGCTGTAGCTGCAGCACGCGAGCCCCATGCAGCTCTCAGCATGGCGCATGGCGCTGGCACTGGGCCATGACTTGCATCATGCTTGGGGCATGGGGCGCAGCTGTCACCCGGCGGCCCACCCCGCAGCCTGGCCATGGCGGCGCATGCGGGTGCCGCACTCCTCATGGCAGGCCTGCCTCTATGGGGACGCTGACGCGGCTGCTGCCTGCCAGCTGCGGCAGTGCACGTCTGCTGCGCACGTCAGTGGACGTGGGCAAGCAGGCGGAGGGCGAGCCTGGTCGCAAGACGAGCAGCTGGGTCGGCTGGCTTGCATCGTGCATGGAGCACGGCGCGCGCAGCACGGCCGTGGCGCAGCTGCCTTCCGGGCCCACCCCGCAGCCTGGCCATGGCAGCATATGCGGGCGCCCTACTCCTTATGGCCCGCCTACCGGTGGGGACGCTGGCGCGGAGGCTGCCTGCCAGCGGCGGCAGTGCACGTCTGCTGCACATGTCAGTGGCCGTGGGCAAGCAGGCGGAGGGCGAGCAGGCGGAGGGCGAGCAGGCGAAGGGTGATCGCAAGACGAGCAGGTACCGGGGCGTCCACTGAGACACGAGAGACGCAGCATGGGTGGCAGAGGCGTGGGACCGTAAGACCAAGCGGCAGCGGCACATCGGTTACTTCACCTTCGAGGAGGATGCAGCCAGGGCGTGCGACTGGGCAGCTGTGAAGCTGCATGGCCCAGGCTACACCAAGCGCAACTTCCCGAGCGAGCTGGTCAGTGTGCCGCCCGTGCCTCTGGGAGATGAGCGAAGAGAGCGCAAGACGTTGAGCCGTGTGCTGAAGGCGTGTGCTATAACGCTGGAGCTCTTGAGCGTGTACTACAGACGCGCGCATTACAGCGTCCCACACACAGTCCCGCCATCAGAGCAGCACCTGGCCCCAGCCAGCACCACGGCCTCTAACTCTAGGCATCACCCGCACATGAGCGACCACTACTCAGCATCCCCGCACACACCCAGGGCGTCTCAACAGTTCAACGCGGTGCCCTCACACGGACACCCCCGCGAGCGCCTTGGCCTTGGCCCCGCGCAGATCCTTCGTCACGCCTGCCACGCCAGCCTCAGCGTCGCGCACCTGCGTGTGTGTGTGTGGGGGGGGGGGGACTGCGTGTGTTTCTGTGTGTTTCAGTGTGTGTGTGTTTGCGTGTGTGTTTGCGTGTGTTTGCGTGTGTGTGTGTGTGTGTGTGTGTGCGTGCATGCATAGGAGCCCTGTGTATGCGTGTGCGGGGTGCGGCGAGTGTCAGCGGTGCAGACATGTTGTCAGCGGGAGCGGGAGTGGACACACGCGCGCGCGCGCCACGAACGACCCACCCCTCCAGTCGAACTATTGAACGAAAGCCCATGTGTGTGCGCATGCGGGTGGTTTCACAGGTTTTGCACGTACGCGAAGTAGAAGAGTAGCCTGCTTAGCTGGAAACCCCGTGTTACTGTTACTGTTACTGCACGTGCGCGCCCGGAGGAGCCCGTGGCGTGAGTTAAGACGTTGACTACACGTCTAGGGGAGCTCTACTAGGAAAGCCCACAAGGCCACGCAGCGCGCCAGCCTACCAGTCTGTCTCCCCTTGCCAGCGCATCCCACAGAAGATCATACAGTCATCACCATTGCGGTTGCACGCGCAACCGCCACCGTGTGAGCAAGGGGCAGCACACCATCACGCGCCCGCCTACCAGGGACGCATTTGGGGTGAGTTGGATGTGCTGACGCGTCACCAGTCAACTCTTGGGTCTCTCTGCTTCTTTTGGAGTTGACTCTTAATGGTTTAGGTAGTTACTAGCTAGTTCTCTAAATAAAACTGTGATTCTTCGTATAGCACAGTTTTATTCTAAAGCTTATTTACAATATACCGTCAAACCGGACGGGGTTAGTATGCTCCAGAACAAGAGATAGCTACTAGCTGCTAGTAGCCCGGGGATGGCGTTTCGCCATCCCTGTCAGTCTCTTGGTTACCACCCCCAGCAAAAAGCTGGGGGAGGTGGTGGAGAAGGTCTCTCTGCTTCTTTTGGATTACGCCGGCTTGTTGTTTTGGTGCTCGCTCTGGGGGATAAGGTGGGACTAGCAAAAGAACCAGCTTAGCTGGTTCTTTTGAGCTTAGCTGGTTCTTTTGAGCTTAGCAGGTTCTTTTGAGCTTAGCTGGTTCTTTTGAGCTTAGCTGGTTCTTTTGGCTGGGGGGTTGAATTAGCTATCTCTTGGTTAGCAAAAGAGGCAGAGAGACCTTAGGTCTCTCTGCCACCTCCCCCAGCAAAAGCTGGGGGTGGAACCCAAACCAAGAGACTTACAGGGATGGCGAAACGCCATCCCCGGGCTACAAGCAGCAGCTACCCCCCAGCTTTCACTGGGGGGGTTGGTGCTGCTTGTAGCTATCTCTTGGTTAGCAAAAGAGGCAGAGAGACCTTAGGTCTCTCTGCCACCTCCCCCAGCAAAAGCTGGGGGTGGAACCCAAACCAAGAGACTTACAGGGATGGCGAAACGCCATCCCCGGGCTACAAGCAGCAGCTACCCCCCAGCTTTCACTGGGGGGGTTGGTGCTGCTTGTAGCTTATAGTTCTACACTTTTAGACGCTCAAATCAAATTGACATCCTTTTGTGTGATTTTCTTAGTGTTCGCACCTTTATTCTAGGCCTAGCTTCCGGCCATAACAAGTTCTCTCTAAGCTTGTTTCTCTGGGCAAGCGTTCTAGCTTCCAAATCAAGAGACTAAGCCTCTTGATTTGGCAAACAACCCCCTGCTAAAAGCTGGGTTTTTTTACATAGAGACCTTAACCACCTATATTCCGTCATACCAGACGGGCTCGAGATATGCACCCCTCCGGTAGAGATCACAACGAGGAGCCTGCCATTCTACACGAGTGTGAATGTGTGGATGTGCATATGTCTGTCTGCCTGTTTATCTGTCTGTCTGTCTATCTGTCTGTCTATCTGTCTGTCTGTCTGTCTGTCTATCTGTCTGTCTGTCTATCTGTCTGTCTGTCTGTCTGTCTGTCTGTCTGTCTGTCTGTCTCTGTCTCTGTCTCTGTCTCTGTCTATCTGTCTGCCTTTCTGTCTGCGTTTGTGCGCGTGCTTGCCCTGCGACGTAAAGTTGCTCTCACCGCCGCCTGCGCGCCTCCGACCACCCGCTGCGCCTGCTCAAGCAACTCGAGTGCGTCTGCCGTCTCGTCGCACGTGGCGGCCACCTTCGCCCGTGCAGCGGCGACCTGTGTGTGTGCGTATGTGTGGTGTGGTGTGTGTGGTGGGGGCGCGTCAACTGAGCGAGGGCTGCGTGCGCGTCCGCCGTCTCATTGCACGTGGCAGCCACCTGCGCGCGCGCGCAGCGGCCACCTGTGTGTGCGTGTGCGGTGTGGTGTGTGTGTGTGTGTGTGTGGTGTGCGTGGTGGGGGTGCATCAAGGGAGCGAGGGCTGCGTGCGCGTCCGCTGTCTCATCGCACGTGGCGGCCACCTGCGCGTGCGCGCAGCGGCCACCTGTGTGTGCGTGTGCGGTGTGGTGTGTGCGGTGTGGTGTGTGCGTGTGTTTGTGTGTGGTGTGCGTGGTGGGGGTGCGTCAAGGGAGCGAGGGCTGTGTGCGCGTCCGCTGTCTCATCGCACGTGGCTGAAACCTGCGCGCGCGCTGCGGCAAACTGTGTGTGTGTGTGTGTGGTGTGTGTGGTGTGGTGTGTGTGGGGGGGTGGGGTGGGCGTGGGGGTGCGTCAAGGGAGGGCTGCGTGCGCGTCCGCCGTCTCGTTACACGTGGCGGCCACCTGTGTGTGTGTGTAGTGGTGGTGTGTGCGTGTGTGTGTGTGTGTGGTGTGCGTGGTGGTTGGGGTGCGTCAAGGGAGCAAAGGCTACGTGCGCGTCCGCTGTCTCATCGCACGTGGCGGCCACCCGTGCGCGCGCTGCGGCAAGCTGGCTGTGTGTGTGTGTGTGGTGTGTTTGTTGTGGTGTGTGTGTGTGTGGTGGGGGTGGGCGTGGGGGTGCGTCAAGGGAGCGAGGGCTGCGTGCGCGTCCGCTGTCTCATTACACGTGGCGGCCACCTGTGCGCGCGCGGCGGCGACCTGTGTGTGTGTGTAGTGGTGGTGTGTGTGTGTGTGTGTGTGGTGGGGGTGGGGGTGGGGGTGCATCAAGGGAGCGAAGGCTAAGTGCGCGTCTGCTGTCTCATCGCCTGTGGCGGAAATCTGCACGCGCGCTGTGGCAAGCTGTGTGTGTGTTGTGTGTGTGTGTGTGCGGTGTGCTGTGAGTGTGTGTGTGTGTGTGTGTGGTGGTGGTGGTGGGGATGCGTCAAGGGAGCAAGGGCTGCGTGCGCGTCCGCCGTCTCATGGCCTATGGCGGAAACCTGCGCACGCGTTGTGGCGACCTGTGTGTGTGGTGTGGTGTGTGTATGTGTGGTGTGTGTATGTGTGTGTGTGGTGGTGGGGGGGGGATCAAGGGGTGATGGGAGTGGGGGCTGGGTGGGGAGCGCGTGTGTGTGGGAGGACGCCCGCTGCAGCCTTTGCACCCGAACTCACCACTCACCCACCACACACACACACACACTCATGCACACACACACAAACATGAACACACCTTCTTCCAACAACCTCGTGTTTTGCGATCTATCTTCTTAACCGCCTCGGCCGCAGCCTTTGCATCCCCCCCCCCACACACACCCCCACACACACACGCGCTGTTTACTACGCCACTTAAGGCGTTGGACGGACTGTAAAATCGACCACACGCACGCGCACGCACCTTCTTCAGCACCCCCGCGTTCTCGCGCTCAATCCTCTTAATCGCCTCGGCCGCAGCCTTGGCACTCTTCCCTCCCCCCAACACACACACGCACACACACACACACACACACACACACACTGTACACAACGCCACTTAAGGCGTCAGACAGACCGTAACATCGACCACACACACACACACACACACCTTCTTCATCACCCCCGCGTTTTCGCGCTCGATCTTCTTAACCGCCTCGGCCGCAGCCTTTGCATCCATACCCAAACCCACCCACCCACCCCACACACAAACACACACGCACCTTCTTCAGCACCCCCGCGTTCTCGCGCTCAATCCTCTTGACCGCCTCGGCCGCAGCTTTGGCGTCCGCCTGGCGCGCAGCAACCTCGTCAGAAAGGCGGCTCAGGAGATCCTTGATCTCGGACGCTGTTCCGGCCTTGGCCTGGCGTGTGCGTGAGTGTGTGGGTGTGAGTGCGTGTGTGCGTGTGTGTGTGCGGGCGACCTTGTCAAAAAGGCAGCTCAAGAGATCCTTGATCTCGGTCGCTGTTCCGGCCTTGGCCTGTGCGTGTGTGCAAGCGCGTGTGTGTGTGTGAGTGCGTGTGTGCGCGTGTGTGTGTGTGGGGGGGCGACCTCGTCAGAAAGGCGGCTCAGGAGATCCTTGATCTCGGACGCTGTTCCGGCCTTGGCCTGGCGTGTGCGTGAGTGTGTGGGTGTGAGTGCGTGTGTGCGTGTGTGTGTGTGCGGGCGACCTCGTCAAAAGGCGGCTCAGGAAATCCTTGATCTCGGACGCTGTTCCGGCCTTGGCCTGGCTTGTGCGTGAGTGTGTGGGTGTAAGTGCGTGTGTGCGTGTGTGCGTGTGTGTGTGTGCAGGCGACCTCGTCAGAAAGGCGGCTCAGGAGATCCTTGATCTCGGACGCTGTTCCGGCCTTGGCCTGGCGTGTGCGTGTGTGGGTGTGAGTGCGTGTGTGCTGTGTGTGCGTGCGGGCGACCTTGTCAGAAAGCTCAAGAGATCCTTGATCTCGGTCGCTGTTCCGGCCTTGGCCTGTGCGTGTGTGCAAGCGCGTGTGTGTGTGTGAGTGCGTGTGTGCGCGTGTGTGTGTGTGGGGGGGCGACCTCGTCAGAAAGGCGGCTCAGGAGATCCTTGATCTCGGACGCTGTTCCGGCCTTGGCCTGGCGTGTGCGTTAGTGTGTGGGTGTAAGTGCGTGTGTGCGTGTGTGCGTGTGTGTGTGTGCAGGCGACCTCGTCAGAAAGGCGGCTCAGGAGATCCTTGATCTCGGACGCTGTTCCGGCCTTGGCCTGGCGTGTGCGTGTGTGGGTGTGAGTGCGTGTGTGCGTGTGTGTGTGCGGGCGACCTTGTCAAAAAGGCAGCTCAAGAGATCCTTGATCTCGGTCGCTGTTCCGGCCTTGGCCTGTGCGTGTGTGCAAGCGCGTGTGTGTGTGTGAGTGCGTGTGTGCGCGTGTGTGTGTGGGGGGGGGCGACCTCGTCAGAAAGGCGGCTCAGGAGATCCTTGATCTCGGACGCTGTTCCGGCCTTGGCCTGGCGTGTGCGTTATCTCAGGAAATCCTTGATCTCGGACGCTGTTCCGGCCTTGGCCTGGCGTGTGCGTGAGTGTGTGGGTGTGAGTGCGTGTGTGCGTGTGTGTGTGTGCAGGCGACCTCGTCAGAAAGGCGGCTCAGGAGATCCTTGATCTCGGACGCTGTTCCGGCCTTGGCCTGGCGTGTGCGTGTGTGGGTGTGAGTGCGTGTGTGGGTCTGTGTGTGCGTGTGTGTGTGTGCGGGCGACCTTATCAGAAATGCGGCTCAAGAGATCCTTGATCTCGGTCGCTGTTCCGGCCTTGGCCTGTGCGTGTGTGCAAGCGCGTGTGTGTGTGTGAGTGCGTGTGTGCGCGTGTGTTTGGGAGGGGGGGCGACCTCGTCAGAAAGGCGGCTCAGGAGATCCTTGATCTCGGACGCCGTTCCGGCCTTGGCCTGGCGTGTGCGTGAGTGTGTGGGTGTGAGTGCGTGTGTGCGTGTGTGCGTGTGTGTGCGGGCGACCTCGTCAAAAGGTGGCTCAGGAGATCCTTGATCTCGGACGCTGTTCCGGCCTTGGCCCGGCGTGTGCGTGAGTGTGTGGGTGTGAGTGCGTGTGTGCGTGTGTGCGTGTGTGTGTGTGCGGGCGACCTCGTCAGAAAGGCGGCTCAGGAGATCCTTGATCTCGGACGCTGTTCCGGCCTTGGCCTGGCGTGTGCGTGAGTGTGTGGGTGTGAGTGCGTGTGTGCGTGTGTGTGTGCGTGCGTGTGTGTGCGGGCGACCTTGTCAGAAAGGCGGCTCAAGAGATCCTTGATCTCGGACGCTGTTCCGGCCTTGGCCTGGCGTGTACGTGAGTGTGTGGGTGTGAGTGCGTGTGTGCGTGTGTGTGTGTGTGTGCGTGCGGGCGACCTCGTCAGAAAGGCGGCTCAAGAGATCCTTGATCTCGGTCGCTGTTCCGGCCTTGGCCTGTGCGTGTGTGCAAGCGCGTGTGTGTGTGTGAGTGCGTGTGTGCGTGTGTGTGTGGGGGGGGCGACCTCGTCAGAAAGGCGGCTCAAGAGATCCTTGATCTCGGACGCCGTTCCGGCCTTGGCCTGTGCGTGTGTGAAAGCGCGCGTGTGTGTGAGTGCGTGTGTGTGTGTGTGTGTGCGACCTCGTCAGAAAGGCGGCTCAGGAGATCCTTGACCTCGGATGCCGTCCCGGCCTTGGCCTGTGTGTGTGTGCACGCGCGTGTGGGTGTGCGCGTGTGCACATGTGCGTGCGTGTGCACGCGCCTCACGCGCATTACCCGATCTGGTGATGGCGACCTGCACATGGGCATCAGGAGGCCCCCCTGCCCGTGCACCCCCCACCGCTCCCGAAAGCTTAGCCACTGGGCCTTCAATCGGAGGAGAGCGGGTGGTCGATTCTACAGTCTTGTTGGACGCCTTTAATGGCGTATTAGACTTGTGCTTGCGCACTCAATCCCTGAGGCAGGCAGATACTATCACCCGCACGAGTCCACTCAGTTGATACACATTGACTGTGTCCATCCCACTAGCTCTATTAAATCTGGTCGTGCCATGCGTCTTAGTTCGGGCAGCCAGCCAGCCTGGCCACCCTCCTCCTCCGTTCATCGGGTGTGAGTTCCCGCTCTAAGCTCTCACCAGAGGGGAGGGATTTAAAAGTTTGGATCTCAAGATGTCGGGCCCCCAGTGAAAACTGGGGGGTAGCAGGCAAAGAGATAGCTTCAAGCAGCTGAGCTGCTTGTAGCCCTCTCTTTGTAGAGCTGCTTATAGCTCTCTCTTTGCGCAGCTGCTTGTTGCTATCTCTTTGCGTAGCTGCATGTAGCTATCTTTTGGTTAGCAAAAGAACCAGCTGGTTCTTTTCAAGCCGGCGGGGCCACTGGCTGGTCCCGACATATAGCACCCTTCGTGCTGACTCCCTACTGGACATGCGCAAGGGTAGCTGTTACAACTCCCCCAACTCGCCCACCCACCTCAGTCCCCGCCCTCTCCGTTCTCTTGCCCACCTCGCGTGCCCCCAGCCGCAGCCGCAGCTGCAGGGATTTAGAGTTGAGGGCTGAGGGTTAAGGGTTTAGGGTTGTGGGTTTAGGGTTTAGGGGTTCATAGGGTTTTGAAAGTTAAGTAATAGAAAATTGATAGGACAGTAATAGGACAAGATTTCACAAGAAGCTAGATTTGCGCGCGTGCGGCAGGCTGGCGGGCCGCAGCCGCAGCCATCAGATCCCACCTGCCATGCGGGACGTCTCGGGCGCGCTGCACAGCGGTCCAGACGGGGTGCTGAAGGCCATGACAGAGTCATTCGACAAGCTATATGGCGGGGAGACCAAGCTCAGCGACGAGACCCTGAACCAGCTGGAGAACGATGTAGCGGCGTTTGAGCTCACACGCGCCACAGAGGTGGACGAGGCGCACGGGCGCCCCCCTGACCTGGCTGAGACGGAGGCGTGTGTGCGAGCGTTGCGCTCGGCCGCCGCTCCGGGCGGTGACCAGCTGGACGCCATGCTGTTGCGGTGCCCACCTGCCATCGCATGGCTCCACCGGGTCATCATCGCCGTATGGCGGTCGGGGAGAGCCCCGAGGGAATGGAAAACTGCTATTATCACACCGTTATATAAGGGGAAGGGTCCGCGTGACTCCCCTGGTAACTACCGCGGTATAAGCCTTCTCTCTATTGCCGGGAAAGTGTACGCTGCCATACTTCTGCACCGCGTCTCCACGCAGGTTGATGGTCAGTTGCATGAGGCTCAGTGTGGTTTCAGAAAAAGCAGAGGCACTGTTGATGCGATTTTTACTCTGCGCTCGCTGAGCGCGGCACATGCCGAGTACAAACAATGCATGGCTGTGGCATTTGTCGACTATTCTAAAGCTTACGATTGCATAAACCGTGCGGCACTGTGGAGAGTCCTTAGATTATATAGTGTTCATCCGCACATTATTGATCTGTTGGAGGATCTTCACACCAACACCGCAGCTGCCGTGCGGCTGGCTGGGAAAATCGGGCACGAATTCCCCGTGTCGTCTGGTGTGCGACAGGGGTGCGTCATTGCTCCTGTGTTGTTCAAGGTTTTTATTGACCACAACGTGAAAAAGGCGATAGACATGATGCCAGAGGGGGCTGGTGTGTCAGTCGTGACCCGAGCCGGCGGCTCTGTGTTGTCGTCGTCGGTTGAGCGCATAGTAATGCTGATGTATGCCGACGATTTATGTTTGTTCTCGCATGACCCAGCTCAGTTGGCGCTTATGCTGAAAATCCTTGACAAAGTGTCCTCTAGCTTTGGCATGCAAATCAACGCCGCCAAGACAGAAGTGATGATTTTGCCAGCAGATTTTGACGCGGATCTGCCCACGTTTGCGCTGACTGGTGGTAAAGTGAAGACCGTCTCTGCATTTAAGTATCTAGGGAGTTGGATAACCCAGAGTGGTGGTGTGGAAAAGGAGATCGGTGTGCGAGTCGGTCGCGCGCTGGGCGTGTTTGCGTCTTTTGATAAGATTTGGGCCAGCAAGAAGATGCAAGTGCAGTCTAAGATGCGGGTTTATAACACTTTCGTGATGCCCCACTTTCTGTACGGCTGCGAAACATGGGCCCCTACTAAAACACAACTGACTCGATTGGAGGTTGCCCACTCTAACTGCCTTCGTCGCATTCTGGGTGTGCGCCTGGTCGACCGGCACAGATTAACTTATATTCGGCAGGCGTGCGACACTGAGCCAATTGAGAGCCTTGTGGCAAAGCGATCAATGCAGTGGCTAGGCCATGTGCTGCGCATGCCGGCTTCTCGTCTTCCTCGTACGACTTTTGACTGCACAATGGATGTGGCTCGGCAGCAAGGCCGGCCTCCAGCCTCCTCCCGACGCTATTTTCTTAAGCTACTGATTCAGCAGCTAGGCGAAACTAGTGGCACTCGTTCTGATTGGAAGACTTTTTCGGACACGGCGTTTGAGCGTGCTCAGGATAGGGTCGGGTGGAGAGCCGTGGTGTACGGTCCGGCTGCCCCTCAGGCGCCGGCCCCTCCACCACGGCGGTCAAGTAGATTGGCAAGCGCCACTTGACCCCCTATCCCCTAGAAGCAGTTAGGACCTATTTTGGAGGCGTCGCACAATAGCTCTCCTTTTTGCTCTGGGACTACACGTTGGCAGGCAGCCGGCTGGTGGCTACCGCCCCTCACAAGTAATTGTTAGGGCCAGAACTGGACTTGGGTCTAGGCGGTGGTACTAGGACTAAAGGTAGTCTTTGCTGGAAAGCCGATGTAACTGTAACTGTAACTGTAACTAGATTTGAGCACGACACCATTTGCCTGCGCTGGTTTCAAGCAAGGTCACGTCAATGCCCCCTTGGAGGGTGGGACCTGGCCACGAATGACGCATGGGGCGCAGGCTGAGCCCAATGCAAACGAGTAAAAAAAAAACGCATGCGTTGGTTTCAAGCAAGGTCACGTCAATGCCCCCCTGGAGGGTGGGACCTGGCCACGCATGAGGCATTGGGCGCAGGCGGAGCCCCATGCAAACCCATGAGGGCTGGACAGCCATGCGCTGCCAGGCGGGGACCTGAATGCAGTCAGACTTGTCACAAACCTCACTCCCCTCAGCAGAGCTAGTTAGTGAAAGGGTGTGGAATCCCCACGCTTCCACACTTACGGACCTCCCGTATGCTGCATTAGATAAAGAGCGCGATCAACAGCGAGTAGGGGCTCCTGATACTGATACATTCACCAACACCCGCCTCGGGAGCTTAAGCAACCGTGAGAGATGTTGATAAGAATTGCCTGGTCGCAGCCAGCCTCATGAGGCAGCACCCTCAACCCCACGCCCAAAGGGGTTCAAGGAGCGTCCTGTTAACT